>CM048751.1:117856612-118434112 GCA_026315105.1 Locusta migratoria
TCTTCCTCCTCCATTATATAAAAAAGCTGTCATAAAAAAGAGCTCTTTTAGTAGCGGTAGCAAAAGCCAAAAAGAGCGGACGAACTAGGAGTAGCGGACGATTATGCCAAACGTATCTCGCTTCATAGTTCGTTGGATTCTTTTCCGAAGACCGACGGGCAACAGCGAGAGGGCGCGTAGCACAATTAAAAATCACGTGTTTGCCTTCTGCTGCTGAGTCATTTCGAGGTGAGCGTCTGCCTGATAGCTTACCTAGTTCAGTGCTACAAAATTTCTGTTTTGATTTTTTCTGCACTCTGCAATATCTGACTAATAAATTCAATAATGCCAAGATATAGAGATAACTCTAAACTTAAACGCGAGAAATTATCCACAAACTGTTTCTTTTGGTTTACGTGATATCGTTAGCGGTTCAAGCAGCAAGCGCATGAAGCAGCTAGGTGGGGAACCTTCCCCCATCCACCTGCACGCGCAAACCACGCTGCTCAGCCGTCACTGGGAGCGGACGAACTAAAAGAGTCCCTGATCGCGAACTATTAAGCGCAAGTCTACTACATACTAACAGCTGTATCTCTCTAAAATTTTGGCACATATGGCATTTTAATTGCAATTGGTCTGTACTACCACCTCTTAAAACCGAAAGTAATACTTGGAGTGGTTGACGGGAAGGGAGAGGAACGGCAGTAAAATACTGTGATTCTGTTGTCCTCCCTTTCTCCGGAGACTAGAATCCTGGGCCCACATGTGGCTAGCCTTTTCTGATTCAGACGGTGGAACACTCTCGACAAGTAGGAGACTTGCAATCCGTGGGTGAGCAGCGACTGCTCTTTCTGTAACGTTCGCTCGCTGTAGACTGTACTAGCGTTGCGGTTCTGCAGTTTCCGGAGTTCGCGGTTACGCGGCGACCGACACACCGGAAGCGGCGACAGCGGCCACCGGAAGTGACGTGCACGCTGCATTGGCGCCACTGAGTCTGCAGGTGCAGGCGACGGCGGGACACTTAGAGGACGGGACCGTCGCCGTCCGACACAGTCTGGATGAGGCTGTTCGCAGCCAACTCAGCCTTACAGATTTGTTATGAAAAGCTCAGACTTCTCGCTAGCTCTCAGCGTAAATGAATGTGACGTACTGCCGAACTTTGTATTACAGGTAATAATTTCCTGGGTGTTTAATGTCTGTGACCGCGATGCGAACGGTTTGGTTTCCGCGTGCTCTCCCTAGAAGAGATACTACGCTGCCTGAGACAGTCTTTGCTTCCGTGCCGAAGTCGGAGTTGGATTGGGTTGTTTGGTTGGGTAGGGGGGCTGAGGTTATCAGTCCCCTCGTGGGGAGGGGAAGGAGTGGATAGGATAGGATAGGATAGGATAGGAAAGAATCGGAGGGGGAAGGAAATTCAGTCCAGGAAGGAAAGAGGGGAGAAAGACTGCATTAGCTCGGGGCCCTGTGCTCGCCACGCATGTACTCTCGAAAGAACCGTGACCCCCCCTCTTGGGGGGGGGGGGGGGGGCGAAGTCGTATCATTTTAGTAGTTGGCTCTGAACAGCAGGCAGTGTGTGGGTGTGCAACAACGTGATGAGAGAGAAATTATAATTATATTTGACTATGAAATTTGGAAAAGAACTGATGAGAAGGCTTTAAATTTGCACGATTGTTGTTCGCCCCCACATAGGTAAGTGTCCAGCATTAGTTCGTTAGTGTGTGAATAAGGACAGAAACTGTTTCAAAATGCTCCGAATCTCATCATGAGTAAAGGATTACTGATGTAGTCTACGTACTATTGGCCATGGACGGAATACGAACTGTAGTAGTTATTTTGCGTATTAAAAATGTTTCAAATGTTTGTATAGTCTATGGCACTTAACTACGGGGTCATCAGTCCCTAAACTTACAAACCACTTATGAACTACTTACGAACTAGGACGGCACAAATATCCATGCCCGAGGGGGGATTCGAACCCCCGACCGTAGTGGCCGTGCAGACCGTGACTGGAGCGCCTTAGTCCCCTCGGCCACCGCGGCCGGCTTTGCGTGTTACAGTAGTCGTAAAAAAAAAAAAAAAAAAAAAAAAAACACAATTGTTTATGCTAAAGCGGTTATTTGTGAAATTTCAAAAACATATTTTTCTTTCAAAATTTCTTGTCATTGTGGTCTCATAACCTCTTTAATTTTTTTTTTCTTCATGAAAAAAAAATTCAGAAAAGGATTGAAAACATAGCCTTTAACTATTAGCAGTGGAAGCAATCACATTAAACTACCAAGACTTGTTTCACATCCTTTATTGTATAAAGTGTAATTTTGTTTCCAAGGAAGCGTCACTTTGTCAACGGAGGGTGCCCAGTTTTTATTTTTTCCGCTCATCTGAGACTGCTTCCCCTCGGGACGTTCATCTCGCCGTGACCTGCCTGTCAGTCCAGATACTGCCCTCAAAGAACTGTTCATTTCTTTCACAGGTCCTGTGGCTAAGGGTTAAAAAAGCCGACCTAAGCTAACACGATGTAAGAGATTCACTCGACGAAAGGTTTCCGATATACACTATCGCCATCTGCTTCTTATCTCAACCCATGTGTCGTAACGAGGGTCGAACAAAGCCTTCGTTCATTCGGCCGCACCAAGAGTTAACATTGCCTAGGGGTCGGTAAGCAGTAGAACGCATACCCCTGTCTCGACGTAGGACACCGCGAGAGTTACGTGACGTATATAAACAGGGGAGCTAAGCGAAGGAACGAACGATGCTCAATGCAGGCGTACTATTGTTGCGGTGGGAAGGTTTCGTCGACCGGAATTACTACGTGAAGAAGGTAAAATTAAATCCCTTATCTTAGAAGGGCCGTATTTCCATCTGACATAGTTTCGAGAAAAGTGGTAAAAATTGTTTTAATATCTTATGGAGAATATCCATTTCTGTTTGCAATGAGGGATACCTCAATATTCTGGCTTATTGTACCCTCAAATGTTGTGTCGATTTATTGACCAGAGTTGAAATATTTCTCTTGGACGTAGGGCTTTTCTGAAATGAGAGAAAAAATCTTCAAACCTTTACATCACACAAAAAATGTTTAATGAACATGTTAGTAAATGTTATAGTTTTTAAGAATTCACAAGATCCGTTCATGAAAACAAACTGTTTATCAATATTGGAAATTACACATTCTTGTCTTTGGACTTCTATGTCGTTCTACTTTTTCTGCCTATATTAGACTCTTGAAGGAAAAGATCTTGTTTATCTTTACTATTAAGATTCAGAGAGTGCTACAATTGATAACCGATCATCTTTACTTAGTGATTCAAAACACTTAGAACTGCACACTGCACTTACAACGTTGTCCGTCAGATTTTTCTGGTATTAGCTTACTTCAATAGTTTGTATGCTCTAATCCCTTTAGAGTAGAAAAAGAAGTAGTGTGTAATTCTATGGGATTAACTACTTTGGTCATAAGTCCCTAGACTTACAAACTACTTAAACTAAATTAAACTAACCTAAGGACAACACACACATCCATCCATGCCCGAGGAAGGCCTCGAAACTCGTGATCCGAACGTGACGCTCCAGACAGCTCAGCTACTCCCGCGTGGCTTTAGATTAGCAGATTAGATTAGATTAATTTAGTTGTACTTTTCGTTCCGATAGATCCGAATTAAAATACTCTCTGATGTAGAAATGTCGGAACAAATTACACAATATATACTTACAAAAAGAAAGCATGTGTGTTAACGTACTGTATCTGCCACCTTAAAAACAATAATCTTAAGAATATTTACGTTTTAAAGGACATAAAACGTATTACTACATACTAGGTGCATACTACAATTCTAAACTTTTTTTACATTTCTGATTCACAATGATCACATTACTGCACAAAACTTGTACTGAAGTCAAACTGAACACAGTATTCATATTTGTCAATATTAATACAATAACTTACATCAATTACCTCTGGTAAGAAATTCATCAATGGAGTAGAAGGAGTTGGCTAGCCGGCCGCGGTGGCCGAGGGGATTGAGGCGCTTCAGTCACGGTCTGCACGGCCACTACAGTCGGGGGTTCGAATCCCCCCTCGGGCATGGATATTTGTGCCGTCCTAGTTCGTAAGTAGTTTGTAAGTTTAGGGACTGATGACCCCGAAGTTGAGTCCCATAGGCTTTACAAACATTTGAACATTTGATTTTTTTTTTTTTTTTTTTTTTAGTTGGGTACCAAAATCCTTTAGACTCTTTTCAACCTGTACTTTGTTGTGAGTTAAATTTTTTATGGCTGCTGGCATGTTATTGAAAATATGTACTGCTGAATTTTGGACACCTTTCTGAGCCAAAGAAGGTGCCTTTAAATCTTCCTGCAAGTTATTCTTGTTTCTAGTATTGATCCCATGGACTGAGCTATTGGTTTTTTAAAATATATATAATATTTTTAAGGAGAAATTCCATTAGAGAATAAATGTATTGGGAAGCAGTAGTAAATATCCCCAGTTCCTTAAATAGCCCTCTACATGATGTTCTTGAGTTGACACTACAAATGATCCGTTTTTGTGCTCTGAAAACTTTTGCTTGGCCTGATGAGTTGCTACAGAAAATAATCCTGTATGACATTATGGAGTGAAAGTATGCATAATATGCTAGCTTTTTTATTTTTATATCTCCTATATCTGACAACATTCGCATAACAAATAGGGTCTTGTTTAGGCACTTCAGCAGTTCTGGGGTATGCCCCTCCCAGTTAAAGTTATTATCCAGCTCTAATCCTAAGAATTTTACACTTCCAACTTCTTCTATTTCCTTGTTGTCATACCCTAGGCATATACTGGCATGAAACCTTTTACAGCCTCGGTGGAGTAGCCGAGCGGTCTAAAGCGTCTCGCTGCAGAGCGCGCGTTTGCTCGCCGTGGGGGTTAGAGTCCTGGGTGCGTGTGTTTGTCCTTAGGTTAGTTTACCTAGATTTAAGTAGTCTGTAAGCTACGGACTGATGACCACGCAGTTTGGTCCGATAGATTTACAAACATTTGAACATTTGAAACCTTTTACAAGTTCGAAACTGCATATAGTGTGTTTTTTCAAGGTTTAGCGACAGAGAATTGGCTAAAAACCATTTATTAATGTCCATGAAAATTTAATTAGTCGATCTTTCTAAGGCCATATTTGATTTGCTATTGATTGCAATATTTGTGTCATCTCCAAATAAAACAAACTTGGCATCCGATAATGTTGATGATGAAAGGTCATTGACATATACAAGAAAAAGCAGGGGGCCTAAGATAGAGCCTCTGGGGACCCCACATGTTATTAGTTCCCAATTTGATGAGGCCTGATAGTTCAGTACACCTCTCTTTCCTATTGACACCCTTTGTTTCCTATTAGAGATATACGATTTGTACCATTCTGCAGCACTTCCTGTTACACTGTAATATTCTAATTTGCTCAAAAGTATATTGTGATTTACACAGTCAAATGCCTTTGACAGGTCACAAAATATACCAGTGGCATGTAATTTACTGTCTAATGAATTAAGTAAATTCTCACTGTATATGTAGATAGCCTTCTCAATATTAGAACCCTTTAGAAACCCGAATTGTGACATGGATAATAGTTTATTAGTGTTTAAGAAGGCGACTGTACATTATCTTTTCTAAAATTTTTGAAAATGCAGGCAAAAGTGAAATTGGAAAGAAATTTGGTGGAATTTATCTCCTTTCTTATGTAATGGCTTAATTTCAGCATATTTCAACCATTCAGGAAATGTTCCACTGATAAAAGACTGGCTACACAAGTAACTTAAAATATCACACACTTTTTAATCAAATTTGTTGCTATATTATCATAGCCACCAGCATTGATTACAGTCCGATCGTACAGTTCAAGATGAAATACAGATTTCCTCCTCCATTTTTACTGGTAGATTTAACTACACAATTAGATTCACTCATATTCATATTAGATGCTATAAGGACACAATATCACACATGACTACTTGCTCATCAATAAAAACTTCGAAACAAACCACAGTCAAATAATGTTAGTAAAATACATGGAGTCATTATTCAGAATTGTTCAGAGTAAAAGTGCCCTATGTCATGCACATAGACTTAGTATGCCTGCTAGGAGTATCGACAACCTATGGATAGTGACAGCATTGATAACGGAAGGTCTCGATTGCTTTGAACCACACATTACCCCACAAGTACTTCAGTACTGACACCAGAAATTTCTTCGTCGGACTACCTTCCATGGTCTGTCTGCCGGCTTTGCATGATAAATGATGTCGTGAAGCGGTTAATCTAGCAGAAAGCTGATTATTCTTCCGAGCTGCACTGTCAATTACGATTACAAATTGTTGTCAGTGTTTAGTCATACATTAACAGAGCGGTAGCTGAATCATAACAACTTCGACGACTTGTAAATTTGATCTTGCAGTTAGTCATCGCTCATCATAAATTATAATTCAAGCTAGCAATACGCAATGCCTTGACCGGAATAATGGTGTGTGAAGTACGTTCCATAGTCAAGAATGAGGAAAGTTTTTAATTTGTTTCAGCTCATTTCAGTTAGAGGTGAGGTTTCGATACCTTAAAATCTCTTGGAACATCACTGAGATATCTGGTAGGTATCACATAGCCATTTTGCACAGCCATTTTGCATTTTATATCTTCTTATTTCGGCCATCGGAAGTTATTTTGCTTCCTAAATAACAGAACTCATTTACTACTTTCATTGTCTCATTACCTAATCCAGTTCTTTCAGCGTCACCTGATTTTCTGAAACTACATTCAATAACCCTCGTTTTACTCTTGTTAATGTTCATCTTCTATCTTTCTTTCAAGACACTGTCCATTCCATTTAATTGCTCTTACATGTCTGTGACAGAATTATGTTATCAGCTAACCGCAAAGTTTTTATTCCCTCTCCCTGGACTTCAAATCTCTGTGCAAGTTTTTCCTTCCATTCCTTCAGATGTTGCTCAGACTGTTTCATATATCTTCAGTTTACACGGGTCGGCCGCAGTGGCCGAGCGGTCTGCGGCGCGCCAGTAACGTTCTGCACGGCCACTACGGTTCGAAACCCCCCCCCCCCCCCCCCGGGCATGGATATTTGTGCCGTCTTTAGTATTAGCTAGTTCAGAAGTAGTTTGTAAGTTTAGGGACTGATGACTCCATAGTTAAGTCGCATAAGCTCTGCAAACATATGAACATCAGATTACAAGAGAAATCATGCAGAACGTAATACTCACCCTTTTGACTACATATGCGTTTATGCAGTGAAAGAGGTGTTAAAGTTACACGACATTTACTAACTACTGTTTTGTGCTGTTATACCGAGTTTTCCTCTGTTAGGAGAGGAAAAATGCGGTTCAGGAAATAGGTTTAACAGGAGGCCGAGGAAGGGAACAGTAATGGAGCGTTAACGAAACGGTGCCCATGCGTTCGGATTCCTTATCGGCGCATCACACAGGAAATTACTGGCTGGCCAAACAGCACATTACCGGGTGGGAACCGCTGCGATCAGACGAGCTGATTTGCCAGCTCGATATCGGACTGGCTCTCTCTCTGCTGAAGCATTCCGGGCGTAATAAACTTCTTACGAATACCACTGGCTTCTGCAACCGCCGCCTCTGCAAAGCTCCAAATTGTTTGGCCCTCCCGAGTACCGAGGAATTCGATGCCCGTCGTTCGCTCGAATACTGTGGAATGACGACTTTCGATACCATCGGCGGCACGAGGAACGCGCAGCGCAAGGGGGAGCTTTCGGCTGGATTTCCGCGCATTCGCGAATCAGTCGTTACCGCCAGTATCTGATTAAATATGTTACGGCTGTTGCCTCCAGCTTGTGTCTGTCGACCAGTCGTATTTTTCTTGTTGCAACGTTATCTCTAGCGCTTAGATTTTCGAAACAGTTTATGTTTCTCTATGATCTTTTTCCGTTGTCGCCTAAGTACACTATTCCACAATTGCAATATCGTAATTTCAATTACTTAACTCTAATAGTAAACACATTCATACCACAACATTTCCTATAATGGCTGTCACGAAAATAGGGACACTTGCTCCTATCGCTGCCTTACAGCAATGTCAATTTGCAATGCTAGTAAAAATAGTTCGCACAGTGATAGTGCTAGACTACAAATCCAAAGGTCGCGAATTCGATCCCCGCCAGGTCCTAGGATTTTTATGTCACTTTCCACTTCTTTCACCTCCGGCAGTATTTCTCGTGTGAAAAATACCGAGTGGTACCGTGGTTCGTAACCCACGTTAAACTGTAGTTCCCCCTATAACTGGCTGAGTAAGTCAATTCGAAGGTCGGAGGAAGCCAACGGCATACCACCTCCAAACAGGACCATGCCTAGTAAAGCACTGAGGTGTTCAAACCAATTTTTGGACTGTTGACTGCTTTACCTTTTAGCAAAAATTAACATTAGAAGAAAATGTAAAGAAAAATATTTTTTTATCGGCTTGCGGTACATATTGCATATTTGTACTGTTAGAAAATATATAAATGCATAGGACACATATGAAACTGCGTTGGGATGGCGGAATGCTTCAAGGCGCCTCGCTGCGAAGCGCGCGTTTCTCGCCGTCGGAGGTTCGAGTCCTCTCACGAGCATGGATGTGTGTTTTGTCCTTAGCACAAGTTCGGCCGCGGTGGAGTAGCCGAGCGGTCTAAAGCACCACGCTGCGGAGCGCGCGGTTGCTCGCCGTGGAGGTTCGAGTCCTCCCTGGGGCATGGGTGTGTGTGTTTGTCCGTAGGTTAGTTTACCTAGGTTTAAGTAGTTTGTAAGCTACGGACTGATGACCACGCAGTTTGGTCCGATAGATTTATAGACATTTGAACATTTGATTTGCACAAGTTCGTTCACGTTGTTCGTGAAGCTAGGGACTGATAACCGCAGGAGAAACATTTGATTATTTTTGAAACCATAAAAAATATTCCAGATAAAGAATAAATGCTATAAGGCATGTAAAACTATTCCTGTTCTGCAATGAAAAATGTGGTCGCTAATGAGTAACCACCCGGGTGGTGGAGCTAGGGGAAAGCAATAGAGTAAACCTATTGTGGGTCCCTGGCCACTCGAGGATTAGTGGCAACGAACATGCCGACAGATTAGCCAGGATGGGGGCAGAGACTCCATTTATTGGACCGCAACCTGTCCTGACAATCACCAAGGCATTGATCAAATTGGAGCTACGTAACTGGCCCAGACGACAGCACGTAGAATACTGGACCAAAGTCTACCAACACAAACATGGCAAGGTAATGATGCCAAAGCCATGTTTTAAAAGAAGCTCTGCAATCCTGGGTCTGACCAGGAGAGAGATTAGACTCGAGGTTGCATTGCCATGGGAATTTCAAAAAACACCTACATACAATGGGAATAACAGAAGAGGACCCTAAATGTAGGATCTGTGATGACGGTGATGAAACTGCATCACATCTTCGAATGCATTGCATTGGAGAGTAAAAGGAACAGAAAGTTTGGGACAACTAGACCCGAAGAAATTGTGTGTAATAAAGAACTGGAAAAGGGACTCCTTGTACTGTTCAAGGGCATTGGTTGGCTTTACTAGATATACAGGGGACGATACCGCTCAATAAACTTAGTTTCGGTGCGGGCAGTGGCGGGTTGGACCAAGACTGTTTTGGCTTCCCTGAGAAAATAAAGTCAAATCAACCACCCGGGAATCGAACCCGGATTTCTAGGCATTTACGCTGACCCCTATACCACTGGGGGCACAGCGATCATCACACCTGCACGGAGTTACTCAAATACATCTACCGTGAGGTACAAATTCTCAACTTCATCCTGCCCTCTAGAACTCAACTCGTAGTCACTTAGTACTAACTTCCGTAAGAGTAAGGGCCTAGAGGTTACTCCGCACTGAAGAAAGGACCATTGCCCGTCATCGGAAAATTGTATGTCCGAAAGAACAGACACCACGTTTTATATGTAATATAATTTTGTGTGTGTGTTTTGTCCTTACGTAATTAGTTTGTAAGCCTGGAGACTGATAACCACAGTAGTTAAGTCCCATAGATACACAAACAAATTGAATACCCTGTGAACGTAGTCTGCCTCCGTAGTCCAGTGGACAGCGTGGTTGGTTGCCACGCAGGGGGCCCGGGTTCGATTCCCGGTCGGGTAGGAGATTTTCTCCGCTCGGGGAGTGGGTGTTGTGTCGTCTTCATCATCATTCCATCATCATTGACATGCAAGTCGCTGAAGTGGCTTCAGATAAAGAGACTTGCGCCAGGCAGGCTGAACACGACCCCAGTTGGGGTCTAACGGTCATAAATGCCACACGATCATTATCATCATCATCATCATCATCACCCTGTGAACGTGACTATGAGGTGTTTATTTTCGTGCCATTCCCTATAGTAACAACAAAGTGAACGAGAGGAAAAATTACCACATTAACATACCTTTATCTGAAATACAAATCGTAATTATTGATAGTGTCTGTTCTTTTGTACTTGTCCAGAAACTGTGTAAATAATTACATATATGACCCCAATAGGCAATTGGCTGTTCCAAAGCAGATGTACAAACACGCTCATTCCGTTGCAGGAATACAGTTAGGATGCGAGCCAGAGGAAGTACTGGACAGGTGACACTACCATTGTTGGGTGCGATAATTTGAGAATTTGGGAGGACGCGAAACGTGTCTGTGTGAGCTAATTGGTTAGGCTGAACGCTGACCCGAACCGAAAAATCCGGGTCCAGATCTCTGTCAATCACAGATTTTAACTTCGCCGTCTAACTTATTTCAGTGCCCTGCAACGGTCGAGATGTTTCATTTCCAATTCGTAGATACTAATTAGTTTATATGCATTACTGTATGTGTCACAACGCGTCAGATTTACTCCTGTACGTGTCTGGTTACAATCGGTGCTCATTCACTTTTATTGGGAATACCTGTGTGGAACGACTTCCAATTTTCATAATTTTGCATCAGACGTGACAGAGAGAGTGAATTTATTCTCAGTTTAACCTCTACGAAGATGTTTTGCAACGAAAGCATTAAAACAGTGATTTTATCATAATTGTGGATGAAGCATAATAAAGTACAGAGAATGACCACAATTATACAGAATGCTTGCACCTCTTCTAACATTTTTGTACCTTAATTGTAGATGCACAACCGTAATTACTGAATTAATTGTTTTTGTTACAGGTAAGATCGCGGCACAGCAACCGAACTGGGAGGGTGTTTGCAGCATATTGGCATTAGGACACAGTAAGTAGTAAACTAATTTCTGTAGAAAAAAATGCCCTAAGCGGCGAGCCATATTAATTTTAAAAAGTTTTGTAACCATATAGTAATGTGTAGTGGTTGTTGTTGTTGTTGTTGTTGTTGTTATCAGCCCTCCACGCTACGCTGTCCTGTGTGAGCCTCTTGCCTGCACATTCATATGTTTTGCACATGTTTTGCATTGCCTACCGTGCTGTAACTTTTGGCTTACGAATTACCTGAGTTTGTACATGACAGAACTTAAGAGCGAGTTTCCTTTTCGGTTTATTGTAACATCTACTAGCAACCATGTTGTAATCTGTCAAATAATTGACGGCTGTTTGCTGATGATGCTGTGGTGTACAAGAGGGTGTCGTCATTGAATGACTGTAGTAGGATGCAGAATGACCTGGAACAAATTTCTAGGTGGTGTTAGGAATGGCGACTACCGTTAAATTTAGATGCAGATGAGTAAGAGAAACAATTCCGTAATGTCTGGTTACTGGATTAGCAGCGTCCTGCTTGATAGTCACGTCAAATACTTAGGCGTAACGCTGCAGTGCGATAAGAAATGGAGCGAGCATATAAGGACAGTCGTGAAGAAGGCAACTGGTAGACTTCTCTTTATTGAGGGAATTTGGGGAAGGTGTGATTGGTCTGTAAAGGAGACCGCATATAAAAAAGCTTGTACGACCCCGTCTTGATTGTTGCTGAAGTGTTTGGGATCGCCACCAGATCGGTTTAAAGGAGAACACAGAGGCAGTTGAGAAGTGAGCGGCGAGGTTCGTAACTGGTAGATTCGATCAGTGCGCGAGTGTTAACGAAATGCTTCGGGAACTCGACTTGGAGTCGCTTGAGGAGAGGCGACGTTCTTTTCGAGAAGCACCGTTGAAGAAATTTGTGGTGGTCTGCAGAATGATTCTACAGCCGCCAACCTACATTTCGCATAAAGACCGTAAGGATAAGATTAAACATATTAGAGCTCTTAAGGATGTATAAAAGTATTCGTACTGGATACCCTCCGCCATGCACCTTAGGGTGGCTTGCGGACTATGTAGATGAAGATTAAATATGAGATTGGCTGGCTCAAGACATTTCAGCAGCCAGGAGGTATAGAAATTCATGGTTGTGATTTACTTTTCTGTAATGACAGCGAGATATCCTGCACAATAAACAGAAACCAGTTGTGTGGAACAGGTGGCTAGGGCCACTGCTTAAACCAAACGTCGTTTTGATAGGGATACCAAAGTACTACTTGGGCAATAGCTGAATTGGAATTGCATTAGGGAAGGGGATGACGATAGTAGTGCCAGTTTCCTTGTTGACAGCGTTGCAGAGTAGGTGTATTTCTATAGCTACTGTCTGCGCTTATATCTTGAGAACGAAAAAGATATTGTTCTGCTCTCGATTTTAAATCAAATATCCACATTTCGTTCAAAGTAATATGACCTTACATAACCAGAGATAGTCAACGCAATGCATTTTTATCTTCGCAAAATCGATATAACTTTGTGTAATACTTTACTTGATTAACCGTAGTAACCGTAAGGAATAACGTAAAATAATCGGTCCTTTATATGGCTGTTAGCCTGTAATATGCGTAAAAAGTACTTCTTGGCCCACTTTAGGTTACGGTAGTAACACTAAAAGTGGGCCTTTGCGATCGTCTTTTGACAGCTCGAAATTTAAATGAAAACAACGGCTTAACCATTCATCTCGCACAAAATTTGAATAACCGAATTTGTTTTGCGTTTTTTTCATATCTCGTATCGTTTGAGATATTTGCAAAAATAACGGCGATTTTGGGATGTATGTCTGTCTGTGTGTCCGTCTCTGACTATCCGTAACGTGTTCCCTGTTTTTAAGATGAACCGTTCAACCGATCAGCACTTAAATTTTACAGACATAATTGTAGGCTGACAGAAACCAGAACCTCCCTTTTTCAAATTTTACGGACAAGAAATACGTTATTAATACCAAACAAAGCCGATTGTATTGTAATTTTAATTGCAAATAAACAGTTCATCTGACGCGAAAATTGAATAAACGAATTTGTAGCGGAGAAAACTCTCTACAGCTTTGTTCCCTTATATTTCTTTCATATCTTGTATCGTTTGAGAGATATTTGCAAAAATAACTGAGTTTTGACACCCTCCATTGAATTAAACAAAACCAACCATTCGCAGATGTCACGTGACATTCCTCGCCCAGATCTCTCTGTGACATACGCCATCTTGCGTTACGTATTTGATGATTACAACTTACACGTTGTCATGTCATGTAATGGCGCACTGAAGAATTAACAAAAACACATCGTTTCATATTAGCATTAATTAACAACGGCCATTAATAGTACAAGATTAATGAACAGATCTCCCGACTGTAACCCATTGCGTAGTGGGCAATGCGTTGGACTGTGACGCTGTAGGTCAGTGGGTCGGAACCCGCCCCTACGCCGGCCGCGGTGGCCGAGGGGACTGAGGCGCTTCAGTCACGGTCTGCACGGCCACTACGGTCGGGGGTTCGAATCCCCCCTCGGGCATGGATATTTGTGCCGTCCTTAGTGTTAGCTAGTTCATAAGTAGTTGGTAAGTTTAGGGACTGAAGACACCGTAGTTAAGTCCCATAAGTTCTACAAACATTTTGTTCTGACTTTTCTCGAATGACAGCGAGATACCAAGCACAATAAACAGAAACCAGTTGTGTAGAACAAGTGACTAGGACCACTTCTTAAATCGAATCTCATTTTCATAGGTATCCCAAAGCACTGCTTGCACAATAGCTGCACTGGAAGTGCATTAGAGGAGGGGATGACGGTTGTAGTGCCATAGTGCCAGTTTTCTTGCTGACAGGACAGCGTTGCAGAGTAGATGTATTTCTATAGCTACTATCTGCGCCTATACCTTCTGCTCTCGATTTTAAATCAAATATCTACATTTCGTTCAAAGTAATATATGACCTAAGATAACCAGGGATAGGCAACGCAATGCATTTTTTTTTTCTCCGCAATAATTTTGTGTAATACTTGACTTGATTAACCGTAGTAACCATAAGGAATAACGTGAAATAATCGGTCCTTTATATGGCTGTTAGCATGTAATATGCGTAAAAAGTACTTCTTTTTTTAAATTGTGGATATATCATAGCAGTTTCAATGTCATGCTTGGAGAGGGCTGTGCCATTTGCTATATATAGCTATGACGTCACGCGACATGCCCTGGATGGTGGTGGCCGAAGGTGGCCTACTCTTGAGAACGAACGAGTGAATGGATGACGTCACTGCGCGTCAGCCAACGTATTCGGCGAGGACTATGAGTCAAATCTGTTAGAACTTATTGTAGTTCAAATGTTTAACTGCGGGGTCATCATTCCCTAAACTTACAAACTACTTATGAATTACCTTATACTAAAGACGACACGAACATCCGTGCCCGAGTGGGGATTGGAACCCCCGACCGTAGCGGTCGTGCAGGCTGTCATCGCAGCTTCAAGTTACAGCGTTACAAGCTCAATCTCAACGCTCGAACTTAAGATTTGAATAGCAGTTCATTTGAGTGCAGCTCGTGCACCACAAGTTTAAGAATACCACGTCTATCGATCTTCAGGGCACCCTCCAGGAGCAGCGGAAGAAGTTGGAGGTAAAGGGCAGCAACAGGAGGGAAGCGGGCGGGCGCGGGGAGAACTTGTTAAAGAGTTAATGCGGAAAGCCATTAGCCGGGACGAGTCGCCTTTATCGCGAGTCCTGTTTCCGCTCGGTTGACCAGAAGGTCCGCCGCCGCGGCGAAGATTTCGTGCGCGGGTTCTTTACCGGCTGCTCTGCCGCGAAATGGAGCCGAGGCTGCGTCGCCAGCTTCCCAATGTCTCCTGGACTCTGTCGGCCGTGTCACAGACCGCAGTTCGCGAAACTCGCTCCGTGGGTTCGCAACGAGCAGCGGCGACACGAAGAAAGCGCTACACTGTATATACATGTGGCGTCTATTCCGAAAGGATGTCACTTCTGATACTGCAGTTGTTATCGCTTTCATATTCACACAATATATGTGACTTCTTCTGCGAATGGGCAAAGCTGAAAATGTGTACCCAGGAGGGATTCGAACCAGGGTCTCCTGTTTTCTAGGCAGTTCAAATGTTTGTAAATCTATCTATATTTCAGCAGGATAATGCACGACCGCATATTGCAGGTCCTGTACGGGCCTTTATGGACACGGAAAATATTCGACTGCTGCCCTGGCCAGCACATTCTCCAGATCTCTCACCAATTGAAAACGTCTGGTCAATGGTGGCCGAGCAACTGGCTCGTCACAATACGCCAGTCACTACTCTTGATGAACTGTGGTATCGTGTTGAAGCTGCATAGGCAACTGTACTAGTACATGCCATCCAAGATCTGTTTGACTCAACGCCCAAGCGTATCAAGGCCGTTACTACGGACGGATGTGGTCGTTCTGAGTACTGATTCAGCACGGCCACTACGGTCGGGGGGTTCGAATCCCCCCTCGGGCATGGATATTTGTGCCGTCCTAGTTCGTAAGTAGTTCATAACTAGTTCATAAGTTTAGGGACTGATGACCCTGTAGTTAAGTCCCATAGACTATACAAACATTTGAACATTTTTTGAGTACTGAGATCTCAGGATCTATGCACCCAAATTGCGTGAAAATGTAATTGCTTGTCAGTTGTAGTATATTTGTCCAATGAATATCCATCTGCATATCTTCTTGGTGTAGCAATTTTATTGGCCAGTACTGTAGATAAAAAATGTTCAAATGTTTGTAGATCTATCGGACGAAACTGCGTGGTCATCAGTCCGTAGATTACAAACTACTGAAACCTAGGTAAACTAACCTAAAGACAACACACACACACACCCATGCCCCAGGGAGGACTCGAACCTCCACGGCGAGCAACCGCGCGCTCCGCAGCGAGACGCTTTAGACCGCTCGGCTACTCCACCGTGGCTTCTAGGAAGTTTCCCTGACCCCTACACCACTGGGGACATAGTGATCACCACACCTGCAAGGAGTACCTTAGCACGCCTCCCGTCAGACACAAATTTCCAGTTTTACCCTTCGATAATGGGGAGGGGTGGGAAAGTTTGGAGCCCTTACTCTTACGGGAATTAGAACATAGTGACTACGAGTTTGAGTACTGTGGGCAGGGTAAAACTGGAAATTTGTGTCTGACAGGAGGCATGCTTAGGTAGTCCTTGCCTGTGCGGTGATCAATGTGTCCCCAGTGGTGAAGGGGTCAGCGCACCTGCCTAGAAAGCACCCGGGTTCGAATCACGGCTGGGTACACATTGTCAGCTTTGCCCAATCGCAGCTGAAGTCATATATTGTGTGAATATGAAGACGCCACGTTGTTTTGCCTTCTTGCCATACAATTCCACTGAAGTCGTCCACATTTTCAGAGATTGAAGATCCACTTCTACCACTTGATCAACAATATCGCAAATTAGTACCTCACTCTTATTTTTCCAATACATTCGGCATTTATTTTTGAAACAGTGTATATGGTGTATTTATAAATGAATATATTTTTGAAAATATTTTTTTTTCATTTATTGGGCAACAGCACTCTTATTTAAATGTATATATAAAGAACAGTCTATAGTGCAGAAATTTTTTTCGCCTAGTTTCGGTCTTCTTTTAGACCATCTTCAGGAAATTTAGCTCCACAACATCAATGAAGCGGATTTCCTGAAGATGGTCTAAAAGAACCGAAACTATTAAAAAAAAGTCTTTTTTTGCACTCTAGACTATTCTTTATATATAAATATAAATGAATAGCTCAATATCAGGTATTGATCCGTGCTGTAATATCCATATCAATGTCGCCACGAGAGGCGCTGCTTCTGCAATCCGTTAGATCACACAGAAGTCGAGTACTGTCTTGGGATACATTCTTCAGTGGCTGCTCCACCTGTTCACGCAGTTCAAAAGGGTGGACACGAACTGAGCAACATAGATGGGGTCGTCGAGATGAGCCTCACTAATCCCCACACACGAATTGAGCAACTTTACCTCCAGGTAGAAGAGCGCAGCCCTGGGGTTTCCCACCTAAAAGGTGCGACGGGCAGCTCCGCATTAGACCAGCTACACCTCTACAGTAGATATGGTGCTGCTTAGACCCGGTAGGCTTGGTTCTGCTGCTTAGTTGGTATCCGTCCGTGAAGAGCACGTAGTGGCGAGTTTCCGTATAATTTTTGATAAACGCGTAGGAGAGTGGTACTGAATATTGGAGGACTTTGTGTTTACAATGTTTAGCGAAAGGAGTCAGACATTCCTTGTTTATAAAAATTTGGCCTTCCAACGCTATATGGAGGAGGAATCGATTGGCGAGGAGGACTGGAAATGCTCTAAGAATAATGCCCAAATTTTTACAATAGGAATTGTTTTGTCAGGAGCGACGGAAATTGTAGTTATGATCCATTAGTGCAGGACTTAACCTTTCAGTCCCATGGTATGAAAACAGCTTTGAAATAATGAAAATTCAGTGTTCTCTGTATTAATGTAGTGCAGTAAACATTTAAATATATGTTTTAATATTTTTGGTCGAACTATTGATTTTTTTATGACATGCATTCCATGCACAAAACAGATATTTTATTACTTGGACGTTATTTTCTTGCCAAATCAATAATCTACATCTACATGGGATACTCTGCAAATCACATTTAAGTGCCTGGCAGATGCTAGCATAATCTTCTCCACAGCACCAAGGACAAAACAATTCACTGACAGAATAAAATAAAAGGAACCACACTCACGCTCAGACTCTCAGCCACGTATAGACGGCAACGAAACATAACCTCCAAGATGGACAGATTAATGCCTCAGAAGTGGCTACAAATGTCGTTAACAAAATATGGTATAAATCAACTTGTAATACGTTGTTGTCCAGGAACAACATTGGGAATGAAGGGATAAGAAGAAAATCAGTGTCGAATGCAATGAAATCGAAAGCTACCTATGATATTGACGAGCGATCATAAAAAAAATAATTGTTATGGTGAAGTGGGAGCAGAGCCATTTGGTGAACCTGCTGACCCTCATCGAGTTGTAACATACGTGAAAACAATATTGTCAGTGCAAGACTTAAGTGCCATCCGAAGTTGTCCAAATCAGCAGAGGAGATCCACTTGGTGGCCAATTCCGTTAACATAAAGACAGTGAAATGAGGAATTTGTACCGGAAATTGATCCTGACTCAGGTATATGTTAATTTTTTTCAACATCGTCAGGTGTTCGTTACTTATGTGAAAAGGACATAGTTTCCAAAGTTCCAATAAATTTCCCGAATAAAAATATTTGCAAAGGAGCCAGCAGGTGCGCAGGTGAGCAGGTAAAAGTTGCTCAGTTCATGTATTGGCGCTCAGGACCGTTTGGAGTTAGTTACTCAGTTCGTGCGTTGAGCAGGTAAAAGTTGCTCAGTTCGTGAGAGTCAGTTCGTGAGAGTCAGTTCAGGAGGAGTTGTGGGTTGGCGAGCCCTACGCTTCACTTGTCTTCTCATCATGTGTTACACGTTCTCGATTGTTAGAAATATCCGAAGATCGTGCTGTCCAGGACAGTTGCGCGTCTTGCAGGGCACGTTCGCCGGCCACGGTGGCCGAGGGGGCTGAGGCACTCCAGTCACGGTCTGCACGGCCACTACGGTCGGGGGTTCGAATACCCCCTCGGGCATGGATATTTTGTGCCGTCCTTAATGTTAGCTAGTTCATAAGTAGTTCGTAAGCTTAGGGATTGATGACCCCGTAGTTAAGTCCCATAAGTTCTACAAACATTTGAACATTTAGGGCACGTTCAGTAGAGCGTTGCAATAGCGAAAGAACGGGTCTTTTGCACGTTCCGAGCACTGGTCTGCGTTCCCTCCACAAAAACCGAAGGTGAGCGACAGTTATTGCTTTCGGAACCCAGAACATAAGACCTCGGGTGGAGACCACGAAAGTACGTCTCTCAAAATATGACGAATGGCGGACGTAGCAGTAAAAGCCTACAATAGTGTTATTTCGTCGATCCGCCTTCAAAATGGAAATTTTTTGAGTGTATTCATGAAACAATGCCTTGTGATAGTGTGATACACCAGATCCATATGCAGGGGGAAGGGATATTGTCTTCTGGACGGGAGAGGGGGATCAGTTTTAAGGTCTGTTATGACAATATCTATAGATCTGTAACTGATCATTTTAACGCTTCAAATTGGAACAAGAGTTGCATTGTGAACGAATTAAAATGAACTGGGAGGATGGTAGAGTAGGGGAGGGGGTTGGAGCCCTGCCCATCTACAAGTTGATGGAACAGGACACAATCGCCGCAAAGTCGGCCCGTTGTATGCCGTCGTCGTCATGTTGGCAGCCTTGGTCGTGAATAACGGGCGCAGTGCTGTGGAGGCGTCGCGAACTCTGGCGGAGGCGGCGGAAACGAAACAAGCGGCCGTGACGATGTCAACTGCAGCAGTGGGCGAGGCCGTCAAGTTTGTCGCCCTGCATTCTGCCAGTCTGTTCGGAAGGACAGGAGCCGCCGTGCAAAGTTTGCGTGCCCCTGGCTGCCTTCTGCCTAGAGTCGTTGTTTTGGCAGAGGGGATGTGTTCCGGTGTGGCCTCCCAATGTTTGCGTACTCCCCGCGCCGTCCGGACAATAGCTAACTGGAATAAAGCTTGTATAACACCGAGCCCAGGGCTACAATCAGTGGCGTAGCAATGTCACCAAGGGCCCCGGGGCAAAAATGACATTGGGGCCCTCTTTAAACTAAAACTATGCAAAACTACTTCATCAGTTCCTCACCGCCTACTGGAATACATAAGGCAAACCTAAATACGATTATGTAATTTATTATGTCACGCAGCAGATAATATTTAATTGTACTATCAAATATAACTGTCAAAGTTGGTTTGCTATGCTTTCACGCAAAAGTTACTGGGCGGATTTGAATGAAATTTTGCAGAGGAACAGATTTGGACCTGGGTAAGACATAAAGATAAACGACCTCTTGGGATAGTTTCCGAAGTTGCTCCATACTAGGTGAATGAAGTCGCAGGCATAAGCTAGTAAAAAATAAACAATGAAGGAATATTATTTAACCATGAAAACATGCCCCCTCCCCCCGTCGTGAAGCAAACCGGGAACAGTCAAGTCCGCGGTGACAGCAGGCGAACTGTTGTCAGTGCTGACAACTCACTCTCCATGCCGATCAGCCTAATTTCGTTGATAGTCCAGTCAAAGAAGGGAAATAGGAGAAATATTCGTGTAGGATCGTTTCAGAAAAGAAAGTTGCCGGATTTTGTTTGATGGAATACTTTGGTTTGAGCCGTGCCCCTACCAGGCTTCATTAAGTATATATTAATGCCTGGCCAGGAAAAGTAATACGTAAAATAACTAAGTTGACATCTTCGCTTATTATAGTGGCATTGGGGTACAGGGTAGTGTCTTGAATGCACAATTTATTATTATGACAAAGTAACCGTATTTTCTCTTCTTGTTCGAATTTCAAAGTGCAATTGGTTACAGCGCTTCATTGGGATCTATGATTATGGAGCACACCTTTGGAGAATTCACTACACAAACAGTTGAGTTACCATAATAATACCGTTCTGTAATAATACATTGTAGAGACTTCATATTCAAATGTGATCACACTGTCTACTGTCCAACACTGTGCTAGTAATTCAGCACCGTTCACTGTTATTTCGCAAAGCTTGGCAGGCACGGCAACTCCGACTTCAACCGACAACACACTAACGGTGGAAGGGTCCACGTCTTAGCAGACAACCAAAGGACCTTGTTATGTTTATATTCTGGGGTGCGAATAATGTTTGGATTTCACTTCGTGCGTTTGAGATTTGTTGGTCATGGTTCAAAAAGTTCAAAGTCGGAAAACCTCCGATCAACTAAATTATTATATACAGTAGAACTTCGATTGTCCGAAGTAATTGGACATAAGTGTTAAAGGATCGGTAACTTTTTTGGAACGTCGCTCACGTAGGCCGAGGGGCCCCTTGAGCTCGGGGGCCCCGGGGCACTGCCCCGCCTAGCCCTATGATAGCTACGCCACTGGCTACAATAGAATTGTATACAGTTTTATTCCAACCACAGGGCCATGTCCCTACTCGTAGGGACTTTTCTCTACGCATAGGGACTTTAGACTCTTTTTTTTTACAAACCGTAGGGACGGTTTCCGATCTGTATGCAAAACGTTGGGGCTTTTATCAGTACTTTTATTTGTTGGCTCAGTGCTACAGGTTTAGGTTTTAAACGATTTTCAAGCGCTAGCAGAGCTTAAAGCCAGCGCTTAAAAATGGTTCTTTGTGGCGAATCTATGGATTTTTGACACGTCATGTAGGAACAGTTTTGTGCATGGCTGTGAATCAGCGACTGTTACAATGCAATTAAACTTTAAAGGGGCAGCCCTCAGTAGCAAAGTACGAATATAAATCGTAACCAGGTTTCAATGCCGCCATGGGCACCTTCAGACGAAGATGAATGTGTTAAAACTACATCTAAAGATCTAAAATAATACAAAAACTATCTGACTTAATCAGATAGTCATACCTAAAAAGTAAATAATTGTTGCCAGGCGGAGCAGTCACTAGGGGCTGCGGTCTTAGCAGCGGAGACATGGCAGCCCCTACTGACGAAGTTACGAAAGTGGTTAATGAAGCCTCTGCCAGGCACTTAAATGTGATTTGCAGAGTATCGATGTTGATGTACTAGCATATAAAGATTGTCTACAGAAATTGCATCAGACATCCAATCACTTTTTTAAAGACACCTCTCTCGATTCATTTCACCTGTTAAGTTCGCTAAGCTTCATTGTTGCAGTTGTTACCAAGTGCTCGAATGGAACGCTTCGTACTAAAGCATAGGACCCTTCCATTCTGTGTGGAGTACAGGCGCGAGAAGCGAATGAGAAAGCACTGCATGGGAAATAGCTCCGGAAATATATTAACGCGGAAACCTGCCTACGTATGACGTACTCACTCGGTGCGGATGAAGGTGCAAGAAGAGAGTGATTTATGTAGCGAAGGAGCGAGCAGCGGCGAAAGAAAGGTGGGAGTGGGAGAAAGTAAACAGAGGCGGGAAAGCTCCTTGTGTTTGCTGTGCGCGCGACCGGGGCAGCTCCCAGCCGACTTGCGGCCTCTCCGCTTCAACGCCGCGTTTCTCTCGCTTAGCTCTGCTTGTCAAAGCAGCGACTAATAGCACGCCGGCGAGCGACTTTTCAAACCCGTCACTACGAAACAAGGTATGTGCCAGGCTTAAAAATTGCTCTGAAAAACAAAACGAGGCACCCTACACATTCCCATTCATCTCCGTACATTTTCCACCGTCTCCCGCAACCCCCTGCCCTCCCCTCCCCTCTCTGTCCCTGTTGTTCTCCTATCCATATATACAGCGGGATTTTGAAGGAAACAACGAAGTGTTCAGTGTTGCTTCAGTACATAAATCTACAGAAATGTTTACGAACTTTTTTAAATTTTTTTTACGTGACCCTCTTCCAACTAAAAATATTTCCCGGCCCTCCCAACCTCTCCCAGAATCATAAAAAATGTTCAAATGTTTGTTAAGCTTAAGGGACTTAACTACAGGGTCATCAGTCCCTAAGCTTACAAACTACTTATGAACTAGCTAAGACTAAGGAGGTCACAAATATCCATGTCCGAGGGGGGATTCGAACCCCCGACCGTAGTGGCCGTGCAGACCGTGACTGGAGCGCCTCAGTCCCCTCGGCCACCGCGGCCGGCCCAGAATCATACCGCAACTGTATGTCTTATTACAAAGGCAAGGGATTTAATTTTCTTCTGTTGATACAGCTTTATTTAGAAAAAAAAGAAACAATAAGCATACAGTATTTTTATTATACGATAAATTTTTAGTCCACATTTCTGAATGGAAAACATTCTATTTTACATAAATTCCGACAACAAAAATATATGTCGTATAACCGTTGTAAGGTAGAAGACAAAGGAGTCAACAATCCGAAGATTGGTTTGAACACCACACGGCTTTACTAGGCATGGTCCTGTTTGGAGGTGGTATGCCGTTGCCTTCCTCCGACCTTCGAACTGACTTACCCAGCCAGTCATAGGGGGACCTACAGTTTAACGTGGGTTCCGAACCACGGTGCTACTTGGTATTTTTCACATGAGCAATACTGCCAGAGGTGAAAGAAGTGGAAAGTGACAGATAAAACTTCTAGGACCTGGCTGGGATCGAACCCGTGACCTTTGGATTTGTAGTCTGGCTACTGTGCAACCGAGCCGCACAATAACTGCTGTATATAGCTTAACACTTCTTACACCAAAATGTACATTTGCTAAACGTAATTAAATTTCTTTTATTACATTTTCTTACAGTTGAAAAATTTTTACCCCAAACTTTTCCGCCCCTAAAATCTGCAGCCCTAGGCTCCAGCCTACTGGTAAATCCTCCACTGGTTCTTCTGTGAATCCATTCTATCGAGCTCAGGAATGAACGTCTCAGATTAGTTAGGTATCAGTCCGCGAATACTGCTACCAAATGAGCTACATCGGATCATTATGCCGAGAAATCCGATAGCTGAATGTTGAAATAAAACACAAGAAAGAGATTTGAACATCCCAATGTTTTGCCCTGGCCACTCTTGGCAGTGCTTCGTTAGCAACAAGGCGCATTTGTAAGCCTCGCTCCGGCAGTTGTGTTTCAGTTTATCAAGTTTGTTAAACGTATTCAGAATTTTCATTCAGTAGTTGGGTCTTTTCCATTTTACGACGATTGACTACAGTTGTCAATATTTTCAGCTTCACACTTTCGCTGGGATCGAAAGCGAAGGTGAATTGTTGGAGGATACAATGAGCAAACAACTCAGTTTCGATCTCATTGCAACAATAGCCAAGAGCGTAGCGGTCCTAACATCGGTGAACGACCTCATATGAGCTAGCCGTGATTAAAAATTTGTGAATTTGGTTAGTTTAAGTAGTTCGTAAGAGTGTCATATCACGGATTGCAAAGCCGCTCCCAACGGAGGTTAGAGTCCTCCCTTGGGCTGTGTGTGTGTGTGTGTGTGTGTGTGTGTGTGTGTGTGTGTGTGTTTTACTCTTCGCATAATTTGGTTTATTAATTTGTAAGTCTTGGGACCGACGACCTCAACAGTTTCGTCCCTTAGATTTACAAACATTTAAAAAATAAGTATATGTATAATGTTAGAAAGCTTCATTTTCGTTACAAATGTTTGAGTCTGCACATAAATTCGGAGGCATTAATTTCTATTATAGTCGAAATACTCGACGTACGACAGTCAGCCACTGCACTAATATTTGAAATTATTTGTCTGGTTATCAGTCAAGAGTTTCAACTGGTTTTTTTTTTTTTTTCTTTTTTTCCACATTAACGTGTTTCGATTGCTCAAGATCATCTTCACAAACTTTGTACAAGTCTTGCCTGTGTTACAACAAGTACTGTCACATGTTAAAGTTAAAAAAAAAACGAAAAGGTTACAACTGTTCTCTGATAATCAACAATAAATTAATTCAAATAAATTTTTATAATTGTTGTTCGGTCCTTTCGTATAATCACATTTTAATGTAAAAGGCCCTGAAATGTACGCTATTGAGAAAGCGGAAATATATTTGCACTACCTTAACCACATACAAAATCTACTGAATAAACAAATAGAACTGAAATATAAACATTTTATCAAAACAGCCAATGAGAGTGTATACCCTGATTCATAGCAACACAGAAAATACACAACACATATAACATCCTATGATGTAAACATTCAATATTTTTAACAGAACTGTAAAACGAAGATCTAATGGTAACAACTTAAAAATACTGATTTTATAAAATACATTTTCGGCTATTGCAGTACTCTAGTGGACCAGCTAACGGCACGGGGAGAGCAGTTTACCCACCGCGGAATTTGATAACTTCACCCGCCTTGGCCAGTGCCACTTCCGCTTCACTGGACGCCCTTTTGCCTCCATAACTGGCCCCCCCCTTCAATTTCTAACGTTGGCCCGCGCCGCCTCCTTGAAGTAACGGTGGACAAAGCACGACGTTCCGACCAGGTCGCCTCAAAAGACGCCCGCACCCAGCCCCTGGAATGGGGTGGGATGGAGTGGGGGGCACAAATAAATATGCGCACCAGAGAGGGAAAAAAATAATGACAACGGCGCAACGACTCGGTCGCCGGTGGAAGCTGAACTTTCCTGCCGCTTTTGCTTTTTTCCCGCGCGGCATTTGGTTCCGCTGGTGGGGGCGCCACTGCAATGCCAAGTATTCGTGCAGACGGCAAGTGGCGGCGGCTGCAGCCTCGGCGCTTTTGTCGGCAGGTCGCGGCTGGAATCTCCAGGCAACCGGCTGCTTCCGGCGCCGTGACGTCACCGCACTTGTCCCAGCAATCTCTCAGCAGCTTCTCCGAGGTATTCGGTGACGCTCACGAACGTGGATTTTTCTCCGGGCCGGCGAATGTCGATTCGCGCTAGGTGGACTTCCACACAATCTTACCACCCCCCCCCCCCCTCCTTACATTTGACGTGATCGTGGAATGACCTTGTGGGAGGAAGGAAGCTTGGAGTTTTAGGTTCCGTCGACGGCGTGCTCATTAGAGACGGAGCTTACGCTTGGGATGATGGAAGGAAAGCGGCCGTGCCCTTTCAAAGGAACCATCTCGGAATTTGCCTGGAGTGATTTAGGGAAATCACGGAAAACAGGCCGCGGTGGAGTAGCCGAGCGGTCTAAAGCACCTCGCTGCGGAGCGCGCGGTTGATCGCCTTGGAGGTTCGAGTCCTCCCTGGGGCATGGGTGTGTGTGTTTGTCCGTAGGTTAGTTTACCTAAGTTTAAGCTACGGACTGATGACCACGCAGTTTGGTCCGATAGATTTACAGACATTTGAAAATTTGTACGGAAAACAGGGGCGTCGACTCCGTGGGTGCTCCGGGGCTTGTACACCCTCCAAGAAGTTTTTAGGAGTGCTGAGCACCCACATAAAATTGAGGTAGAAAATAAAATTGTATAAATTTTTAAAAAATCGGAAAAATCAAAACCTACCGTATGACTCGAGAGGCAATTCAAAACGGGACCATAGCAAGAGACGATATTTCATACGTGAAGGAAATGATCAGTTTTGTACACGGTTCCCCAAGCCAATAGTAATGAGTATCCGTGTTTTACTCACTAAGCTACCTTTAGTCATCCTGAAGCACGTCGGTCCCTTTGACCTTTCAGGTGTACGTATTTATGAAAATTCAATTTCTTTCAGGAATTTAGCTTGAAGAATCTGATGTTGATGCTAAATTTAATCGTTTTTCATTTAAATTAAAAACACAATTTTGTGTGTGTTCTTCAAGTTTATTTTTGCTTACTTAACCGGTTTTCGGCTTATTAGGCCATCTTCAGAGCATTTACTGCTGTGTCAAAGAGGTTTCTCATTTATTCAAATGTTTGTATAGCTTATGGGACTTAACAACGGGGTCATCAGTCCCTAAACTTACAAACTACTGATGAACTAGCTAACACTAAGAACGGCACAAATAACCTTCCCCGAGGGGGGGTTCGAAACCCCGACCATAGTTTCCATTGATCTTTCTGACTTCCCTTTTTATTAAAGTTATAGATTCAGTTAAAATTTGTAATGGTTTTCTCAGATTCTTAAAAAAGAGCTGGGACTATATTAATGCTGTCAGAGATATCATGAAGTTATCTCGAAGTGATGAAAGTTTCTATAAAGTAAAATATTTCAAAGATTTCTTTAAACCTTGGTGACGGTGTTCTACCAAACGGTTTTTGTCAGAAAGAACAGCTTCCCACAAAGTGTTAATTAGTGTACAGGAAAAATTATTTCATTGGTCGTGTAGAAGTTTTGTGGTGTTACTTATATCGAAATATCCACTTCGGCTAATTAGATCGCTTTATTGTAGTGTGCTAATGCAGCTATGCTTTCCTTTTATTCCTCCTCCTTCTTCTTTCTACCCTTAAAAGGCCATACAACTGCCTATTTACTTTTATCAAGTATTGCTCACTCAAAAATGCAAGAACATGATTTTCAGGAGGGTTGGTTTCGAACATTTGTGAACCGCGAGGCAGAGCGCCCACACTGATTTTCAAACGTCGGCGCCTCTGACGGAAAACCTAAATCTGGATGGCCGGAGGTGGATTTGAATCACCATCTTTCCGAATGCGAGTCCAGTGTGTTACCACTGCCACCTCGCTCAGTGTACCTTGTGCAATAACCGTTGAGGCACGGCAGATGGTAGCGCCAGCAGTGCACAGTACCTCACTGTAACATATACAGTCGCGACACTGCTGTGAAAATTGTTACCAACTGACAATTACGACGACTCTAAGAAGCTGCGAACATCCTGTTTACTTTACATTTTTTGATTAAAGGAATTGGACAACTTTAATTAAAATTATGGCATATATATTGTCAATAACTTCGTCGTTGATTGGTACTAATTATCTGCTATTTAATTTCACTGTAGATAAACTAAAATGTTGATCATGAACAAATGTAACCAATGCTGTAAATTGTCTAATTCCAAGAAAGGTTAATAATTCTAACTCATTGATAGGAAGAGTCTACAATGTGTCTAGTGTGCAAACGTACGGCTGGTACTAGAGGTATTACATATATAAACGAAGTTATCTTTACACGCTAGGAGCAATGAATATTAAAACTATTCATATTTAAATAGGAACAGTGCTCAGTACCACACGACAATATGCTTTTCAGAGATACGTTACTGCTTTCAAAACTGCACAGGACAAACTTTTTATAGTATATAAATAAATAATAGTGACCCACAATTGGATTTTGTAATACGATCCTTGTATGGCAGAAGCAAAATTTAATTTCGATATCGCTAGATTTATGTAAAACGGCAGATTTCTGCAGAAAAATTCCTCAAGATAATAAAATAGTACTATAACGACTTAAACTTTCCTCGAGGAAAAGCAAAGAATCAAAAATGTTCAAATGTTCGTAAATCTATCGGACCAAACTGCGTGGTCATCAGTCCGTAGCTTACAAACTACTTAAACCTAGGTAAACTAACCTAAGGACAAACACACAAACCCATGCCCCAGGGAGGACTCTAACCTCCACGGCGAGCAACCGCACGCTCCGCAACGAGACGCTCTAGACCGCTCGGCTACTCCACGGCGGCGAAAAGCAACGAGCTGCATACAGAACACTATGCACATGTGCTGGTTTATCTATTTGGCTCAATGTTATTAAACCCTTGGGAGTTGGTCAGAAGAATTTCCTGCTACTGTCACAAACGATTTTAATTCTTTTCGCACCGCAACTCGAACGCCTCACTAGTTTGAAACGGTGGCGACCGCAACTCGAACGCTTTAGCGTGGTTGCAACCGTTGCGACCGCAACTCAGACGAAGCTAGCGTGGCAGCAGCTTGTGGTTCCTACCGGAGACTAGGGAGACAGCCAGTGGCGTAGCAATGTCACCAAGGGCCCCGGGGCAAAAATGACATTGGGGCTCTCTTTAAACTAAAACTATGCAAAACTACTTCATCAGTTCATCACCGCCTACTGGAATACATAAGGCAAACCTAAATACGATTATGTAATTTATTATGTCACGCAGCAGATAATATTTAATTGTACTATCAAATATAACTGTCAAAGTTGGTTTGCTATGCTTTCACGCAAAAGTTACTGGGCGGATTTGAATGAAATTTTGCAGAGGAACAGATTTGGACCTGGGTAAGACATAAAGATAAACGACCTCTTGGGATAGTTTCCGAAGTTGCTCCATACTAGGTGAATGAAGTCGCAGGCATAAGCTAATAAAAAATAAACAATGAAGGAATATTACTTAACCATGAAAACATGCCCCCTCCCCCTGTCGTGAAGCAAACCGGGAACAGTCAAGTCCGCGGTGACAGCAGGCGAACTGTTGTCAGTGCTGACAACTCACTCTCCATGCCGATCAGCCTAATTTCGTTGATAGTCCAGTCAAAGAAGGGAAATAGGAGAAATATTCGTGAAGGATCGTTTCAGAAAAGAAAGTTCCCGGATTTTGTTTGATGGAATACTTTGGTTTGAGCCGTGCCCCTACCAGGCTTCATGAAGTATATATTAATGCCTGGCCAGGAAAAGTAATACGTAAAATAACTAAGTTGACATCTTCGCTTATTATAGTGGCATTGGGGTACAGGGTAGTGTCTTGAATGCACAATTTATTATTATGACAAAGTAACCGTATTTTCTCTTCTTGTTCGAATTTCAAAGTGCAATTGGTTACAGCGCTTCATTGGGATCTATGATTATGGAGCACACCTTTGGGGAATTCACTACACAAACAGTTGAGTTACCATAATAATACCGTTCTGTAATAATACATTGTAGAAACTTCATATTCAAATGTGATCACACTGTCTACTGTCCAACACTGTGCTAGTAATTCAGCACCATTCACTGTTATTTCGCAAAGCTTGGCAGGCACGGCAACTCCGACTTCAACCGACAACACACTAACGGTGGAAGGGTCCACGTCTTAGCAGACAAGCAAAGGACCTTGTTATGTTTATATTCTGGGGTGCGAATAATGTTTGGATTTCACTTCGTGCGTTTGAAATTTGTTGGTCATGGTTCAAAAAGTGCAAAGTCGGAAAACCTCCGATCAACTAAATTATTATATACAGTAGAACTTCGATTGTCCGAAGTAATTGGACATAAGTGTTAAAGGATCGGTAACTTTTTTGGAACGTCGCTCACGTAGGCCGAGGGGCCCCTTGAGCTCGGGGGCCCCGGGGCACTGCCCCGCCTAGCCCTATGATAGCTACGCCACTGGAGACAGCAGGTGGAGTGGCCGCCCTCTGAGGAAGCGGACACTTGGGGCTGTCCGCTTTGTGCGCCAAGTGGCCTGATGGACTGCGGGCAGTCGCCACTCGCTAGCCTAGTCGCCACTCAGTCGGCTCGCCTGAGACGCAGAGCGCTCCTCGCCGCCTCTGCGGTCGCTTTGATACATTCAGCACTGCCTGTGAGCCTCGCGTCGACCGCAGCTGCAGGAGACCCACAGTCGGCTTCAGCAGCCCAGGACGGACCGTAGCGCTGGCTCACGTCACGCCGACGACCACTTCGTTGTGAGCTGGGCCTACGGGGTTCCCCAAAAACAGTGTCGATCTAAAAATAAACTTTAATCAAAACTTTCAAAATATTTGCTCCACTCAAACGTAATATATACATTGACAAAATGCCTAGAGACGTGTGTGTGTGTGTGTGTGTGTGTGTGTGTGTGTGTGTGTGTGTGTGGGGCGTTTGTTCCGAAAGAACAAACGTCACTCCTGATCATACAGGAATATGAGACATCAACTGCGAATGGGCAAAGCCGAAAATGTGTACCCAGACGGGATTCGAACCCGGGTCTCCTGCTTTCTAGGCAGTTGCGCTGGCCACTACACCACTGGGGACACAGTGATCACCGCACCTGCAAGGACTACCTAAGCCAACACCACCTAGAAGACAAGGCCTCACAACTGGCCATGCCTACGTCACACTTAGCCGCGGTCGCCATCTGAATGGCCGGCCGCTACTCGGCGGTGGGCGTGTTACACAGCGGCCGCCCAGCGAGTTGGTGGCCTGTAAGTGTGACGTAGGCACGGCCTGTTGTGAGGTCTTGTCTTCTAGGTGGTGTTGGCTTATGTAGCAATTGGAAGAACTTTGTGAAGAAAAGCAAGAAAGAAAATACAAATTAAACGCTATTAAATTATGGCTACTTCTACACTTGCTTATGGTTCTGAATCATGGGCAGTGACGGAAAAAAATAAAAATCACTTTTACAGCCTGATTAAATGAATTTCATGACATGCGTAAGGGGCTGAAATAAATTCAATAAAATAAGGAATGAAACAATACGTTCTCGTTCAGAAATATTTTCAGTTAATATATATATGAACTCACCAGATGTAATTAGCAGCATGTTTTATTTTAAAAAACCACAGATCGATTTCGATCACATAATGATCATCTTCAGTGTCCTTCCAACTATAGAACAATATCAAAGATCAGTATGGAATACACACAAATACAAATTGAACTGGAATACCACATTAAATATAATATACAGACACCATACATACCGAGCATATGCATGCCCTGAATGCAACTGCAACGGTAATTTGCAGTGTCAAAGTTTGAAATAAGCGCGCTGCTTACAAACGTCATGCAGCGGCGTTGTAGGGATGGGCGTTATTAACGCCCTCTATTACTTAGATGTTCCACTAATTTTTTATGCAAACCAAATAAAATTAAAATGTGTTTTTATACATAAGATATATAGGCTGAATAATCAATAAAAATGAAAAACAGCATACAGAAACAAATAAAATATCAGGTAACAAACAAGAGTATGATGTTAAGCGTCTTATGCTAATTATAGATACTACTAGCGTACTAAGTTATTTAAACAGGAAAATATAAAAACATTTTAAAATTTTTAAGTTGTACAGAGTAGTATGATTTAATGTTAATATATATATATATATATATATATATATATATATATATATATATATATATATATATATATATATTATGATATGCCGATGACGGGCAATGATCCTTAGTGGGGAGGGGTGGGCAAGTTTGTGGCCCTTACTCTTACGGGAATTAGTTTCAAAACTAAGAGTTTTACTGCGGGCAGGGTGAAGCTTGAAGTTTGTATCTGTCGAGAGGCGTGCTTAGGTAGTCCTTGCACGTGCGTTGATCACTGTGTCCCCAGTGGTATAGTGGTCACCGCAACTGTCTAGAAAGCGGGAGAACCCGTGTTCGAATCCCGTCTGGGCCTCTCGTCTTGGAGGTCCTCCAAATACCTCGAAAGCACTCGCCTGAGTATTGTGTCGTCGTGGCACAGTGCGTGGTTCTCACTCCACGACAATAAATTGAGAACTGTAAAACCGATTCCGACCGCTTGGAGGACCACCTCACGCCCCTCTCGGCGAGAGGTGGTCATCCTGGCCCGGTTGCGGATCGGTCACTGCCGTTTCAGCCACCGTCATTTGCTAACCGCCGACCCTGCATCGCTGTGCTCCTGCGGTGAATTGCTGACGGTTCGACATGTTTTACTGTCTTCTGTTAATTTTAATCATCTCCGTGTAGCCCTTCACTTTCCGTCTACTCTGGAGGAACTTTTAGCTGATGACACACGACCAGCTGCTCGAGTTTTGGCCCATTTATCAAAGGATATTTAACCCTGTAATTGTTTTTTAGCTTTCGTTTTCAGCCTTCTCTTGATACTCTATCTGGTAGTTATCAATTTTTTTCGAGTCTAGCGAATCTCTGTTCTGATCTGGACGCTAATGACCTTAGAAGTTGTGCGCCCTAAAACCACAAAAACAAAGAAAAGAAAAGAAAAAGAAAAACAACTCGAAAGTACGTGGTGTTTTTTATTTATTTGAGCGCTCTTGGCCTCTCGTTCTAGGGCCTCCAAATCTCGAAAGCTAGTCTTTTTAGACTGGCCTGTACCCCTCGTCCTGGGGCGGCCTCCAAATTTCGAAAGTTACTTGTTTTATAGTAATTCATGTATTTCCAAGTGGACGTGGAGGGCCTCATTTTGTTTTGCCGCCGCCCCGGGCGTCCGTCAGGCGTAGTCTGCCATTTAATGAACCGAGACCTCTCGAACAGCTGGACCGAGCATTGACTGGAAATAGCTATGTTCGGCTACGTGGAGACCAATTGCAGCCATTCATTGATATGGCTTCCAAACGATGGCATTTTTGTGGATGCCAACGCACCAGGACTGTTGGCGACTGGTTTGAAGGTCATTCTGATTTGCTTACCCGTATCCCCAGCTTCAATCCAATCAAATTTTATTGGACTTAACTGATTGGTCAATTCGCGGAGAAAAACTTGCACCGGCAATACTTTCTCAATTGTTCAGCATCGCTGTGGGAGTCTTTCAGCCCCTTTTTCAGTCTGTCCAAAATAGCAACACTTCGCCAGGCATGATATTAGGACTTTGTCGCCTCATTGATTATAAAAATTGGCAATTTTTAAATTCTTCTCCCTCTTGAAAATATTTCTGTGGTTGTCTGGGGTAGAATGCCTGCGCATAGCTGCCAACTATTACGGATTATCAGTAATTCTTACGGATTTATCACCGTATTTACGGAGTTGGGGAAAGGTCGTAAAAATTACGGAAATAAGAGATTTTACGATCTGATATTAAAAAAAAAAAAACGGAAAAAGGACTGTTTACATTTCGCTAATCATGACGTTACTAAAGGTTTTCAATATGGTAATGATTTTCTTCCTGAGTACGTAGCAAAGCTGCATGAAACGCAAGGGTGTTACTCTAACCTCCTTCAGGAAACGTTAACGGTAGCATTTTCGCTGGAGCAATTCTCTCCTATTCATCCCCCACCACACCTAACAAAAGCACCGAAAGAGTTGCAGAACCTAAATTCTTTGGTCTACAAGTGTACATGGTCTTTGGTCCCAGCATAACAGTCCACGTGGTTTACCGGGCGGCGGGAAGTTTGTCAATTCGTTTCGGAACTTTGTTGTGGATTTCGAGTTACTTGTTTTTGTATATAATCTCATTCTTTTCGTTTAATAGTTTTTATCCATGGAAAGTCATTATATATGAATGGAAAGTGTCAGAAATAAGCATTTAATGATCTAAATCAGGTTGGTAACTTTTAAAATTTTTTCGGGGCGGGAAAATGTCAGTGTCCCCCCCCCCCTCCCACGGCTGTTCGATATCACCCTTCCTTTGGCCCAAAGCATGATTACTGACAGCCTCTTCTCAAGGTTGGCAGCTATGCCTACGTAAAATGTGTAGATGAGTTGTAAAGTTTTAAAAAATGAAAATGTTATTACTTAGGCCCTGCGTTCGAGTGAATTGTCATTGATGAGCTGGTTTTCAGAACTGCCCTACTGTCCTCCATTCATGGTGCCGGACTGATCTGTGACTGGCCAATCTCTCAGACTTTCCCGCCTGTTTCTTCCTTTTTTTTTTTTTTTTTTTTTCTTTTTTTAATACCTCCCTTTTTTCAAGGGAGCTGCTCTCTCGTATAGTGGCGTCCCGTCAGAACAAAACGGCCCGTGTCTTTGATCACGGGCGAGCGCAGTGCTGTGGGGACTTTTTTTTTAACAAAAAGCACAAAGCCGGTGCTATCCTTTGTTGGGCGTATCGCGCCCGACGTGCGCTCTGGCGCTGATTCGCCAGAAACACGGCCGCTGGTCACGTAATTCTGGTATCGGGAGAGTTGGAGAGGGGGAGCGGAACCAGGTGTCGGCCACGGTAGCGGTCAAATGGCTGTCCTAGTGTGGCCGAGTGCGCTGACCTCGGACAAAAAGCAAGATAACCAAGCTACCGGGATCGAGGTTAAAAGTAAATCGCGTTTAAAGAAATTCATTCATTTCCTGTTAACAGTTGGATATGTTTCCAGAATGAAACTTTTGACTCTGCAGTGGAATGTGCGCTGATATTAAACTTCCTGGTAGATTAAAATTGTGTGCCCGAACCGGGACTCGAACCTGGGACCTTTGCCTTTCGCGGGCAATCGCTCTACCGACTGAGCTATCCCGACACGACTCACGATGCCGCCTCACAACTTTACTTCCGCCAGTACCTCGCCTCCTACTTTCCAAACTTCACATAAGCTCTCCTGCGAAACATGCAAGATTAGCACACCTGGAAGAAAGGATATGGTGGAAACATCCCTTAGGCTGTGGCAATGTCTCCGCCATATCCTTTCTTCGAGAAGTACTAGTCTTGCATGTTTTGCAGGAGAGCTTTTGTGAAGTTTGGAAAGTAGGAGGCGAGGTACTGGCGGAAGTAAAGTTGTTAGGCAGCATCGTCAGTCGTGTCGGGATAGCTCATTCGGTAGAGCGGTTGCTCGCGAAACGCAAAGGTCCCAGGTTCGAGACCCGGTACCGGCACACAATTTTAATCTGCCAGGAAGTTTAATATCAGCGCACACTCTGCTGCAAAGTTTCAGCCGGCCGCGGTGGCTTCATTTCTCCATCAAAGCAGATCACGTGCTACGATGCTCGAGGCTGTTCCCCGTCGGGGTTACCCCCCCCCCCCCCCCCCCGGCATGGATGTTTGTGTCGTCTTTAGTATAATGTAGTTCATAAGTAGTTTGTAAGTTTAGATACTATTGATCCCGCAGTTAAGTCCCTTAAGCTTAAAAAAGTTAATTTCATGGAATAGTTCAGTTGAACTAATTCGCGAACCACTCGTCCCTACGAGAGAGCGCCGGCCGCGGTGGCCGAGGGGACTAAGGCGCTCCAGTCACGGTCCGCACGGCCACTACGGCCGGGGGTTCGAATCCCCCCTCGGGCATAGATATTTGTGCCGTCCTAGTTCGTAAGTAGTTGATAAGTAGTTTGTAAGTTTAGGGACTGATGACCCCGTAGTAAAGTCCCATAAGCTGTACAAGCATTTGAACATTTTGTCCCTACGAGCAACGTAGGGTAAATAATGACGCCGGACGCCGTCTGCTCTCTTTATAGTTGTCCCGGCAACAACGCGTTCCCAGTCCGCCGTGCGAAGCATCAGCCCGAGCTGCAAGTATTGTCGGCGGGCTGTGTTTGCCTTCCATTACCACCGTGGCGTCCGGCCGCCGGCGTTTCGCCCGCCCATATTAGCGACAGCTCTAATTACCCCGCTTCATACCGGATAAAGTATTTAAAAGCTCCGCATAATTTCGTGTCGCACGGTGCATAATGTATAGCTAACGCGCCGGCTTCGAACGGGGGACTGTAAATATTAATGACGAGGGTTAATGAGCTGACTCGCGCGTGCGGTATTTTATGGGGAATATTCCGTCGCTTCGCCCGTGTGTTTATTTCTGTGTGTGTGTGTGTGTGTGTGTGTGTGTGTGTGTGTGTTGCTGAAGGGATTGGAAGAGCAGCGATGCTAGGAGTAAGTAACTGGTGTATTACTTCCTGAAAGGTGTGTTAGCTGGAGCCCCAGCTTCAATGTTGTTTCTGCTTACACTCTGAACGAAGAATATCTCACTAAATTTTAAAATAGGCCCCAATGTTAACTTATATCACTGCAGCGAGTCAGATCAAGAGAGATTTTGTACAGGAACTAAATACTGAACGAATGGTAATAAAACTTAAATTTCCCATGTATGCAACCAATATTCATTTATATTTCAATATTATACAAAATTTAAAAGGAAATAAAATGTATGTAATCCAAAACCTAGAAAGAACCATAAAAATCGAAAACTTTCTGAAAAAATAACATTTTTTATTCTCGGCGAAGTTCATCGATATTTCGAGTATCTTCGATGTAAAAGTTCTTTGAATATTGCTCATTTGACCGTCTGTTAGCGAAGATCTCGTTTTAGTTTAATATGTTCCATTCAGGTTTATTTTTTTAAATCGTATCGTTAAAGTGCTGTCAATATGTTGGGTTACAGATTGGATTTGGTAATTTTCTTAATATATTGTATTCTGTCCCACCATTTTGCAAGCATCTATTTAGATATACACCCCTACGTACTCCAGAATCTACCCGAAGGTGCGTGACGGAGGGTACGCAGTACCACTACTATTGCTTTCCTTTTCCTCTGCCATATAGAACGAGGGAAAACAAATGCTAATATACATCTGTACGAGACCTAATTGCTCTGATCTTAATCTTGTGGTCTTTACGGGAAATTTAGGTTGGTGACAGTAGAATCTTTCTGCATTACACCTCAAAATCCGTCCCTCTAAATTTCTTCAACACTGTTTATCGACAAGAACGTCGCTTTCCCTCCAGCGACTCCCATTTGAGCTCCCGAAGCATCTCAGTAACACTCGTGCATAGATCTGGCTTACCAGTAACAAACCCAGCTGCCCGCCTATGAATTGAGTGTATGTCTTTCTTTAAACCGATCTGGTGGGGATCACACCGAACCACTTGCGTAATACTTAATACAGGGCCGCACAAGCTTTTTATATACGGTCTCCTTTACAGGGAGTCACACCTTCCCAAAATTATCTCAATCATCCGCCTTCCCCACGACTGTTTCCTTTCATATTGCTGTCCTACGTTACGCCTAGATGTTCATTTGACACGACCATGTCAACCTGCACATTACTGAGGCTGTATTTGTGCATTACGGGATTGTTTCTCGTACTCATCTCCATCACCTTACATTTTTCTACATTTGGAGCTAGCTACCATTCCTAACACTATCTAGAAATTTAGTCCAAGTCATCCTGCACGCTACTACAGTCATTCAATGACCATTCTTTCCTGCACATGACAGCATCATCAGCAAACAATTGTAGATTACAACTGACTCTGTCCGTCAGATCATCTATATAGATGGACAATAATAACGGTCTTATCGCACTTCCCTTGGGGCACTCCGGACGATATCCTAGTCTCTGATGATCACTCGTCAACGAGGACAACGTACTGGCTTCTATTACTTAAGTAATCGAGCCACTCACATATTTGGGTATCTGTTCCATACGCTCGTACCATTGCTAGCAGTCTGCAATGCGGTATCGTGTCAAACCCAAAGTCGAGAAAAATGCAGTCTCCCTATCCATAGCTCGCAAGTAGGCGAGAGAGAAAACGGCAAACTGAGTTCCGTGCCATCTATGCTTCCTAAAGCCGTATCGATACATGGACAAAAGCTTTCACATCTCAAGCAAATTTACTATGACATAAATGACATAAAATTTTTCTGGGTATGGTACCGCGTCATGATGTAGGCTATTACTTATTTAACCAACGTTTCGGCCAACGTTACAGTGGCCTTCATCTGGGTATATCAAATTTACTATATTAAAGCTAAGTATATTTCAAGAATTCTATAGCCAACTGATGTTAACGATATTGGTCTGAAGGCTGTCTTACTTGTTACAGTACTTTGAAGCTCAATCAACTCCATCTGTAGTTAAGTACATTTCTGACTATTCAGCGGACGTAATATTTAGTTTAAAGCTCATCTAGTGATTACGTAAAAGTAACGCGTTTATTTGCAAGCCGAACTACGACCCTGTTTCACTTCTGTATCCAGCGAAATGAAAAATCGGTGCTCTATTGAAGGGGGGGGGGGTTGTACGTAAATGAAAGTATCGTTTTCATAATTACTACTCATATATAGTGTTCCGTAAGAACGTGCAAACGTTTTACAGGAGATAGAGAATGTTCCACTGAACAATTTGAGGTTTGTAACCTGGGGTCGCAGAGAGAGAGAGAGAGAGAGAGAGAGGGAGGGAGAGAGAGAGAACCAAGAGGTAATTATATAATCGTCTTGAGAGTGTGGTGTTGATTCTGTGGATTTGAGGGCACAGAATCGACACCACACTCACAAGACGATAGTATAATCTACCTCTTGGCACTCTTTGTAAAAAATGTAAACATAATGCATCTCTGGAGAGCTGTCAGATAAACATCAAAATCTGTAACTTAAGGGAATAATAAACATCTTAGGCATGAAAACGTAAGTTACTAGATATTATAAAGTATATAAAAATATAAAAAATTTAAAAAACCATTTCGTCACAGTAAGATCAAAATTGAACGGCTTTCCAGAATGTGGTATGTATTAATTTCGTTTCCACTCTGTATAAAAGAAATAGGCTACAGGTACGAATTATTATGAAAACCTATCTATTGCAGGAGAAACAACTGAAGATGGCTTCTTAAACGAAATAAGCTTATAGTGAAACTATAGCTAATATTAAACTATACTGTGTTACAAATATATACCGTAAACTGAGGTCACTTGAGCCCGGGCGTGTAACTTGGACCCAAAAGAAAAAAATGTTTTAAAACAGTTCTGGACGATTTGTAATTTACCTGTACAGCTGATTGACCATTTCATCGACAGGTAGTAGCACTAGCTACTGCCTTCAGCATTGCATCTGCTTTTCGCGTCTTCTCGCAGTTAACGTTACACAGTACTTTAGTGAAATCTAGGATTGTTGCTGCCTCAAAACTTCTACTTTCACCGCGATATCCAGTGAAGTTGCATACAATGTAAAATAAAATTTAAGTTTTATAAACATTGTTATTAAAACTCTTCTGGGTATTAGACCGCATCGTCAATATATCAAATATTTCACCGACGTTTCGGCCGCTATTGCAAGCGCCCATCTTCTGGGTGGTGATGGCCAGAAGATGGCCGCTTGCAATAGCGGCCAAAACGTCGGTGAAATATTTGATATATTGACGATGCGGTCTAATACCAAGAAGAGTTTTAATAACAATGACAACGGCCGCGGAAGCCTTCGTTTACATTTATAAACATTCCTTCACAAAATAACAATTGTTCTAATTATGTAGATAAAGAACGCCCTGTAAAATTAATATATCTAGGGAACAACGTGTTTATAACCTAAAAAACGGCGTATAGTAACTCGGAGAAAGTGACTTACTACTGACGATGAAATTTGTACGCTAACATATGAGCGTTCTCCAATTCATTATAAGCTTTCGGTCTCTTATCCACCTCTTCGTAGTAATCGTCCAGACAACGAAAATAAAGAACACAAAGAAATGCTAAAAAGTTTCTTACAGGAACAGTATTTTGTTCTTGTGGCTTCAAATAATCTTTTCTTTCCAGGTCAAGTAATGACAGTAAGCGACAACGGTGCCATTGTTGAATGCATGACACCGACAAGAAAGGCCTGGGCATGGCCTTCAGAAAAGGACGTTTTATTTCACAAGTGGTATGACGTTAAAGAAAAAAATTAACCCATCCACTTTAATTAGAAGGGGTGTGTTCTCACTGGTAACATAAACTAACTTTATAATGCACAATAATTGATTATTATGAATATTTAGCACAGTGTTGATATGTTTCTTTCAAACAAACACAGTTTATAATGTATTTTTAGGATATTTTCCAATTAATGTCAAATTAAAAGAACATTCTTTACACCAAAATATATTTGTCTTTATTTCCAGAGGCCAGGTCCTATTTGCACCCGATGCACCTCTAAACTGCTTTTTAGAATGATAATAATGTGTGGTTTACTCTGGGGTTACTTGGACCCAAATTTCAATAAATTGTTGACTAACATACAAAAAATAAAATTTGTTCGGAAACAGACGTAAAGTGCTAGAAAAACATCAAAAATATAAAAGAATTTAGGATAACTTCATAATTAATGGTTTTAGGCGCTCTTTGGTACTAAGTACACAAAAATTTTCACTTCTGGTTCCAAGTAACCACAGTTTACGGTAATTTATATTATTAAAATATCGTTGTACGATTTCACTAACACTGTGGGCCCTGCAGATAACAACTTTTAATAATCTGTAATATTAAAAGCAATACGCAAAAGACATGGCATTCAATTTGTGTAAAACATGGCGTACGTATAGCCACACTGTGAAATTTTAACTCTTTGGAGGATAATTATGTTTAGGAACAGTAAGCAGTGTACGTAGGCTCCAAAACTGCTCCACTCCGCTCCATCTCCTGCGGCAGTTTTTTTTTTTTTTTTTTTGTTTACGAAACGCGGTAAAATATTCCTCGCAGGCGAGACCCGGTGGCCGTATAGCGTCGCAGCGCGTGGCTCGCCAAGTTAGCGGCAAGTGGGTGCCGCCCCTACCTCCTAAAGAAGGCGGCAAGTTGCCGTGCAGGTGCGAATGAAGCGTCCATTATTTATAACTGCCAACTTGCTAAAAGCCGGGCAGCCGCGCGTATGCCACCCCACCCTGCCCTACCTCGTATCCTCTCTACAACTTGGCCCGCGCCACCTGAAAAGCAGGTTACCGGGCCCTTGTAAATTTCGGCCTTTGCCGGGAAAATGGAATGCATAATCAAGGGACGCGGTGGTCGCGCTAATATTCTCTCCGCGAGACGTCCAATCTTTACTGTGTGTGGTCGTAATACTGCGGACAAAGAGATCTTGCTACTTTCCGGGTGGTCCGGTGTACTTTGCCATCACATCGCCTTTTGTGAATGTTTTCCTCCTTATTTGGGAGTATTTGTTGCGGTTAATAGGTGAGAAGCTCATTGCATGAGCACGATACATACAGGGCGAGGGAAAAGTCTTTTACAGTATGTACCAAACATAAAGTCCATCTTTCAACCGCGTAAGATACCTGCCGTGGGAAGGTATACATTTCGTATTCAAATGTACTGCGAATTTGAAACCAGTGTCGAGCTAATCACGCATGGGTCGTTTGGTTGCAGGCTTATTTTTCGATGGCAGTACTATCGATATTGGAGACGGTGATAGTATTGTTGCCGGGAAGTAGGGTTGTGATTATTGAGAGAGCAGATTTTGCTAGGCGCGCGGGTGAGATTGCAGAAGAATGGGGATCGTGGTTGTGTGCAGTTGTCGGTCCGGCGGGATAGGCTAGGAGATGAGATTTTGAGACTTGAATGCAGAGCCAAGCTGTTCAAGATATGGAAAAGAAAGGAACATATGACGTTGGGGAAACGATATTTTGAAGTTTTTATAAGGTAAAGTTTTTCATGAAATACTTCGCATGTTTCTATGGCACAACTTCGCATTGTTAGGCTGAACTGATGGTAACAGTAAAAGCAAAGATCTTGCTGTTAGCTTGTGGTCTCACGATTAATTCTAGGGACCCCTTTCTGTGTTAGGAAAAGTATTTATTGTAATAGTTTTGAGATGGCGTTTTTTATGAAATAGGAATTTCATGGGTAGTGTTGTTGAAATAAGGTATTGTTATAACATTGTTGTTTGTGTGAAACGAGCTAAATTTATTCTCAGTAAAGAAATGTTTATCTTTGTTTGAAAATAATTTTGTAGGCAGATTAAATATCGGAGTTATATTTTTCTCTGAATGATTTTAAAATCCAAAACATTACATTGGTAGTAATTTTCATGAAGTTACATCAGTTAGAAAATAAACCAGATATTTCATTTTTAACAATTAGTTCGAGTTTCTTAAACAGATTACCAGTTTATCCCTCCTCACATTTTTATTAAAAGTGCCATAGATGTTTTCTGTAGTTAGTTTTGCAGTAGTTAGTACAACAGGAAGCAGTTTGGTATTGCGCAAATTTATGCAGTGTGGCTAAAATGAAAATAATTTTAAAAAAAATCCAGGTTAGTAAGTGAAAGTAATCGAAAAGTGAAAGTGAGAAAGAATAGGTTTGTGTCAAGCTTACAGTTCAGTATGATTTATAGATTTTATGGTGGGACAATTCATACAGTGTTCAGGTTAACAAGTGTTTGCACTGAGTCAGATTGCATTGATAAATATTGTTCGTTACATTCCGTTAAAGATTGTTAGTTCAGTCAGAAACAAGTTTGTAGGGCCAGAATTATTAACACAGTGATTTTTAGTATCAGTAATTTTCAGACAGTTAACTTTGTTACTTCATTTTCATACGGAAACAATTAGCAGTTTGTCTCTCATTATAATAAACATTACGCAGTCAGATAGGTTCTGCAATACCTTTACATTCACATAGAATACAGTTAAAAAATAAGCAGTCAGATTAACATAACGTTGTTCAAAGGCATTCAGGTAAAACAGGTTCACACACATTCAGCTACATTTAATTCAAGTAGCGTCAGTCAGTTACATTTCTTAGATCATATGGTAAAACACACAACTTTCGCAGCAGACGTAAATTTTGTAAGAGAGAAGGAAAACAAGAAACTTTCAATCGGCTTTCTAAAATGTGTGTCTTTTCTTACGGAAAGGGGGTCGTGTGATGTGTCAGATAACATCAGTATTTTCTGACAAGTTCATTCCTGAAAATAGAGTCGACGTAACAGTTACGGTAAAAAAGTTACATGATCCCTCTTTTACGCAAGGTATCTTGTTCAGCGAAGAGACAAATATTTTTGTCAATGTTGAAGGCAACCGTCTAAGCCACAGATACTGGAGTGACGACGACTAAAATATTGCCAAAGAACTCTGCCATATTCCAAACTAATAAACTTTTGTACAGCATCAGATAATTTTCAAACATCTCCTCTGGACAGAAAAACTAACATGTCTCAATACAAATGAACCGTTCTGGGGAAATTCAGAAAACAGTAAGGATCAAATTTATAGCAACATCGTTGAAGTACCTGGTGGATATTTCAGTACAAAAATGAATAACCTTATGTTGTAAACTGTAAAGGCACTTTTAAGGCGCCTCTATATTTCTCGAATTATAGCAAAAGCTACTTTCAGCAGAAACTTACATGAAACTTTTAATGACTGTGCTCTTGATAATTACGTCCCAGAACGATAATTAAAATAAAATGTTTCAGCCTGGTGGGCGATATGATGTACTTATTTTACAAAAATTGACGTATTAATTTCGTTCCCATGATGAAATATCATTAGTGCAGATTGTAACTCATGATGTTTCACGTATTCTGCTTGAAACATTTAATGTTCATTTCCATAAAAGCTCATTTTAAACTTATGATGTGTACCAGGAAGTAATTTTAGTTATTTTATGGATATGACCATTAAATGTTTTATGCAAAGAACGTGAGTCATCATGACTTACAATCTGCACTGTTCATATTCCAACAACGAAATCTATATGTAAATTTTTGTAAAATAAGTGGTGCTAAATTTGGATGAGAAGCTGTGACTTGTTATGCGTGTAAGGTAGTGTGTTCCGCTATTATTTTACACAACGCATCATCCACAATACACTCAAAACAAGTCATCCCGTCATATTGTTTCAGAGGCATTATTGATTACGTTAGGTTTTTCTGAATCGAAGTCACTTTTAGTTGCCTCAACATCCGTGTCTTGTTCAAATGTTTGTAAATCTATGGGACTTAACTACTGCAGTTATCAGTCCCTAGCATTACTAGCTTCTTAAACTAACTTGAACTAACCTAAGGACAAATACACTCTCTTGCCAAAGGGGGGACTCGAACCTCCTACGCGAGCAACCGCGCGCTTTGTTGCAAGGCGCCTTATAACGCTCGGCTATTCCACCGAGGTATCCGTGTCTTCAGAAATGTCAATGAAATTATCGTCACTTTGTAAATAAAGCTGCTCTACCTCTCAATCTGATAACCGTCTCATTTTCTCCATTGCAAAAGATCGCTCAATAAGGCGGCTGCTGCAATGGGCGCAAACTATCAACGCATGGCGTAGAGCAAAGTTATAATTAGCCCATAATACGCTATGTTGGCTCAAGAGAGCAGTGGACGAAGCTCATCTGATAACACAGTTGCAATGTCAGGGCGAAATCTCGTCAATACCACAAGCTATTAGCCACAGAACTAGGTTGACAAATATATCCGTAATTCACACTCAAAATGTTCAAATGTTTGTATAGTCTGTGGGACTTAACTACGGGGTCATCAGTCCCTAAACTTACAAACTACTTACGAACTAACTAAGTCTAAGGACGGCACAACTATCCATGCCCGAGGGGGGATTCGAACCCCCGACCGTAGTGGCCGTGTAGACCGTGACTGAAGCGCCTCAGTCCCCTCGGCCACCGCGGCCGGCTTTAAAGGGTTAATGTGCCAGTGATATTATTTTACCGCCAACTATGGATGTTTAACGGTTGGTATGCCATAGTCACATTATGGGATGATTCGGTTCTCATATGACAGCCCCTTATTGCCTGTCTATTCAAAATTTCCTATAAATCTCCCTTTGTCTGTAAGAAGTTACAAGTACTTTTCCGAGGCTTACCTACAAGAACTTAACGCATTAGAATACAACCCTGGCGAATATTTCGTTGGTGAATGGAAGTTACAAGTTGGTAACTTTTTAACAACCTCGCGGCCCCCCTCCCCGGTGCGGTGAGTAATGGGCGCTTAATTTCCACCTGGACCGTGAGCAGGACGAAGCCGCCAACTTCCTGAAAGGCCGGCCGCTAGCGGTCGTATCTCCGTCGCCTGGAGGGTCGGCAACCGTGCAGCACAGCCTGCCCACACCACAACAAGAACCTCCAACTTGCTGCTGGCCTGGCGCGCCGCGGCGCGGGAGAACTTGAGTAATGAGAAATATTTTATGGCCTTCTGTTAAGAGCGCGGCCATCAAAACCTTCCGCCCAAGTTTTTCATCACCACAGCTACATCTGTGCCAGTAATAGCGTCTGAATGTTCATTTCTTACCAACTCCAGTCTGGGTTGGGTCGTGTCTTTCGTTAAGCAGCAGCAACCTCTCTTGAAAGATTAATTAAATACCTCAAATTTACATTTCACTTACGAAAATAGTTTAGAATTCTACCACAGTCTAACACAGACACGACGCTCACCGCTGTGAATGTTCTGTCAGACCGTTGCTGCTCTCATTACATCAAGATGATCATGGCTCGCCGGCCGCGGTGGCCGAGGGGACTGAGGCGCTTCAGTCACGGTCTGCACGGCCACTACGGTCGGGGGTTCGAATCCCCCCTCGGGCATGGATATTTGTGCCGTCCTAGTTCGTAAGTAGTTAATAAGTACTTTGTAAGTTTAGAGACTGATGACCCCGTAGTTAAGTCCCATAAGATTTACAAACATTTGAACATTTGAATTTTTGATCATGTCTCCATATTTAGGTGGGTGCTATGTTCGCATTCCGAAGAGAAAGTTCGTGACAGGAATTTGACAAATCTCGCCGCAACGAATAACGCGTATCACTTAATGATTTCCACCCAACTCATGCATCTTATTCATGACACTCTCTGACCCCTGTATCGCGATAATACAAAACTAGCTGCCCTTCGCGGACCTTTTCTCTATACTATTCGCCAGTCCCACTTGGTGGGGATTCCACAATGGCCACCAATACTGCAAAATAGGACGCTGAGGTGTAGTGCTGCAGATTTCCTTTAGTTGTACTCAATGTTCAAATGTTTGTAGAGTCTATGGGACTTAACTACGGGGTCATCAGTCCCTAAACTTTCAAACTACTTATGAACTACTTACGAACTAGGACGGCACAAATATCCATGCCCGAGGGGGGATTCGAACCCCCGACCGTAGTGGCCGTGCTGATCGTGACTGGAGCTCCTCAGTCACCTCGGCCACCGCGGCCGGCTTTAGTTGTACTGTTGCATCTTCTAAGTGTTCTACCATTGAAATGAATATATTTTCTTAAAATTGGAAGAACCAGCTTTGGCCGCATTGAAATCTTATATATACAATACAGATCGATTTCGGTCAGTGTCTGACATGTCAAACATTCTACTTATATACCGCCTACTTGATGTTAATATGCAAACTGCACGTTTTTGTGGGCCCACAGGGCTTGGATTCTAGCACTGATGGTCAGACACTGACCGAAATTTATCTGTATTGTACATAAAAAAATGAAGATTTCAATGCGACTAAAGCTGGTTCCCAGGTATTTAGTTGCATTTACGGCAACTAAATAAATGAAGTTTAACGGATTTCTTTTAGTGTGCATATGGATAACTTCACACGTTTCGTTGTTTATGATTAATTGCTCCATGTTGATATCTAAATCAGTTTCCAGTTGCTTTTGATTTTCTGGTTACTTTACCAACCGATAAACGACAGCATCATCCGCGAACAGTCTCAGAGAGCTACTCATATTGTCTCCTAACTCGTTTATGTAGATAAGAAGCCGTAGGAGCCATGTAACACTTCGCTAGGGGACCGCCAGATATCACGTTTTACTCGATGACTTTCCCTCAATTACAGTGTACTGTTTCCTTTCTGACACGAAATCATGTATTCAATTGCACAATTGTTGATATTCGATAATCACGTAATTTGGTTTAGAAGGCGCTTGTGAGGTACAATGTCAAAAGCTTTATGGGAATCGAAAAATGATTAGAGATCCCTTGTCGATAGCACTCATCACTTCATGTGAACAAAGAGCTAGCTGAGTTCTGAAGAACGATACTTTTATGAATCCGCGTTGACTATGGTTTCAATAGCTTGTTTTCTCTTCAATAACAATAGGGTTTTCTGTTCCGCAGGACCTAATTGAGGAGTAAGACTCCATAGTCATGTAAAAAGTCAATACCTGAAGTTTAACACAAGTAAGTTAGTAGAAAAACTTTATATAGTCCTATGCACATGACAATATCATCATCATCATCGACATCATCATTGGAGACTGATTATGCCTTCCAGCGTTCAGTCTGGAGCATAGTACCTCTAATAAAATTCCTCCGTGATCCCCTATTCAATGCTTACATTGATGCCTCGTCTGTTATGACCCCACCATCTCAGTCTGTTCGTTCTAACTGCTTCATCTATGGTGTTCATTCCCAGTTTTTCTTTGATTTCCTCATTATGGACACCCTCCTGCCAATGTTCCCATCTATTAGTACCTGCAATTATTCTTGCTACTTTAATATCTGTAACCTCTACCTTATGAATAAGGTAACCTGCATCCACCCAACTTTCACTCCCATACAACAAAGTTGGTCGAAAGATAGAGCAGTGCACTGCTAGCTTAGTCTTGGTACTGACTTCCTTCTTGCAGAATAGAGTAAATCTTAGCTGAGCACTCACTGCATTAGCTTTGCTGCATCTCCATTCCGGTTCTTTCGCTATGTTGCCATCCTGTGAGAAAATACTTCCCAGGTACTTGAAACTGTCTACTTGTTCTAACTTTGTTCCTCCTATCTGGCACTCAATCTGTTTAAATCTCTTTCCCACGGACATTACTTTCGTTTTGGAGATGCTGATCTTTATGTCATAATCCTCGCACCTCTGATAGAGCTCTAAAGTATTAGTTTGCAACCTTTCAATCGAATCGGCCATTACAACTAAGTCAGGCGTATATCCGAGCCTGCTTATTTTGTTTTCACCTATTTTAATCCCGCCCTGCCAGTCTACTGTGTTCAAGATATGATCCATGAATAGTATGAGCAACAGTGGTGACAGATTACAGCCTTGTCTTACACCTGAAACTACCCTGAACCATGAGCTTAATTTGCCATCTACTTTAGCCTAATTAAAAATCAATAACGAAGAAAAAAAGAAATTAGCTTTTCCAGGAGTTCATTGACAGAATAAAAGGAGTGAACCATGAGGTAACTCTTCAATTTAAATTTGAAAGCGCGTGGGATAGTACTAAGATTCTTAAGTTCTTGTGGCAGCTTATTGAAAATGGATGCTTCAGAATACTGCACATATTTCTGCACAAGTGTCAAGTTGGGGTGATCCAAATTTAGATTCGACTTCTGTCTAGTATTCACCGAGTGAACAGTTTGTTAATATTAATAGTTCCTAATGTTTCATGAAAGTACGTGGCGCGTCCAGAAAGTGAGTTCCGTTTGCTTATGTAAAACAAACGTGTACAGATACAGAAAAAATATTTATTGTACAAAAATTTACAACTATTAAACTACTTTTTTTACGTAGCTTCCGAAATTTTGTAGGCAATTGTCATAGCATGGCACAAAGTTTTGTGTGCCTTTTTCATAGAATGTTGCCGCCTGTGTATTCAACCATGTGGTAACATGTTCTTTCAGCTGGTCATCATCCTTGAAGTGTTGTCCACCAAGGACAGATTTTAGGTGTAATAAGACGATTACTGTTAAAAGATTTTTTTTTCACATTAATGCCTGACCTCACACACCGAATGTGACGAAACAATTCTTAAGGACATTTCAATGGGACCTGTTTGATCATCCTCCATACAGCTCGGACCTCTCTCCTAGCGACTTTCATTTCTTCTTACACCTAAAATCTAATGATAAAGAGCTGTTACCACATGGTTGAATACACAGGCGGCAACCTTCTGTGAAGGATGTGCAATAAAAATTTCTTTTTTATCTATGTACAATTTCATTTTATTACCAAATGGAACTTACTTTCTGGACGCGCCTCGTATATCGCAACTAACAGTCGTGGATATCGATAAAGCAGCGCTTGCAGAAGTTAGTAGTATCGGGAAGTGGTAGTATATCTCTGGCAGCCAGTGACGCCAACTAGGACTCCGGCCGATGCCGCCGTTGCTCCCGCGGTTGATCGGCGTCACTTCCGGCGACGCTGGAGGCGCCTCGCCCCTGATTGGCTGCCGCCGGGGCTGGCGTCCGGAAGTGCGTCATCTGCACACGTACCGCGGTCCGCCCTGTCCCCTCGCCATTAGGCCTGCTAATTAAGCCTGGGGGGGGGGGGGGGGGGGTTTGGGGAGCGGACGCGCCGCGGGCGGTCCGTGGTAGTGGGGGGGGGGGGGGGGGGTGCGTGTTGATTCCGAACACTGTGCGACGCCGAGGGGGGGGGGGGGGGGGAGCGCAAGCTGGTGCCAACAAGGGACATCAGATTAATCTAAGTCACTGTAGTTCACGTTGCAAAATAATAACACGAATTATTTACAGGCGAATGGAATCCGACCTTGGGAAAGATAAGTTTAGATTTAGGAGACATGGACGAACACGCGACGCAATAGCCACATTACGACTTATCTTGAAAGATGAATTAAGTAAAGGGAAACCTACGTTTTTCGCATTTGTGGATCTGGAGAATGCTTTTGACAGTGTTGACTGGAATACACTTCTGGCCCACTTTCGGTTACGGTAGAAACACTAAAAATGGGCCTTTGACAGCTCGAAATTTAAATGAAAATAACGACTTAACTATTCATCTGACACAAAAATTGAATAACCGAATTTGTAGAGGAGAAAATTCTCTACAACTTTGCTCTCTTATGTTTTTTTTTCATATCTCGTAGCGTTTCAAAGATATTTGCAAATATAACGGCGATTTCGATATGTCTGTCCGTCCTTCTTTGTGTACGTGACGTGTTCCCTATTTTTAAGACGAACCGTTCAACCGATCAGCACCAAATTTTACAGACATGATTGTAGGCCGCCAGAGACCAGAAACTCACTTTTTAAAATTTTTCTGACAATAAATACGGTAGTAATATCAAAAAAGCCGTTTGTAATATAATTGTAATTGCAAACGAACCGTTCATCTGACACGAAAATTGAATAACCTAATTGGTAGAGGAGAAAATCTCTACAACTTAGCTCCCTTATGTTTTTTCATATCTCGTATCGTTTGAGACATATTTGCAAAAATAACGGAGATTTGACACCCTCCATTGAATTAACGAAAACCAGCCGTTCGGAGATGTCACGTGACATTCCTCGCTCAGAACTCTCTCTGGCCATCTTGCATTGCGTAATTGATGATTTTCTTATTGTAACTTACACGTTGTTGTTATTTCAAAGCAATGGCGCACAAAAACGATAAATGATGATCTAGTGTCTACAAATGCCATGTTAGCATCAGTTAACAACGGCCATCAATAGTATGAGATTAAAGGACGCACGTGTTGATTGATAGCCGTAGGGTAGTGGGCAAGGCGTTGGACTATGACGCTAAGGGTTGGTGGTTCGGAACCTGCCTCTACCTACATTTTTTTCCTAAAAGGGTTTTAGACACTCTTATTACTTAATTTTTCATTATTTAGATTATTATTTTGGTCCAAAGTGTTAAAAACTTATAAAACTACAAATCTAAAGTGGGCCGTAAAACACGTCAGTCCGATTTTTTTAGATTTGGAAGGTAGCAGGGAATATATATAGGGAGCGAAGAGTTGTATTCAACTTGTACAAAACCCAGACAGAAGTTATTAGAGTCGAAGAGCTTGGAAGGGAGGCAGTGGTTGGGAAGGGAGTAAGGCAGGGTTTTAACCTTTCCCCAATGTTGTTCAATTTGTACACTGAGCAAGCTCTGAAGGAATGCAAGGAGAAATTTGTAGAGGGAATTAAAGTCCAGGGAGGAGGAATAAAAACCTTGCTGTTTCCTGACGACAGGAATTCTGTCAGAAACAGCAAACGACCAGGAAAATCAATTAAACGGAATGGACAGTGTCTGGAAAGGAAGGCATAAGTTGAAGTAAAACAAGGGTGATGGAATGTAGTGTCAGAAAATCAAACCATGCTGAATGAATTGAATTAGGTTATGAGACAATAAAAGTAGTAGACGAGTTTTCTTATTTTGGTAGCAAAAAACTTCTGATAGTTGGAGTAAAGAAGATATGACATTAATTGCGAATGCGTAAAGTTGAAAATGTGCCTCAGCCGGTATTCGAACCCGGATCGCCTGCTTTCTAGGCAGTTGCGCGCTCTCTCCTACACCATTGGATACACAGAGATCGCCACACATGCAAGGACTACTCTAGCACGCCTCGCGTCAGAAACAATTTCTCAACTTTTCTCTGCCCTCTATTAGTCAAACTCGCGGTTTTTCCATAACTGAGTCCAGCATGAGTAAGGTCCTAGGAGTGCCTTTGCACTGAAGACAGGATTATTGTCCGTCATTGGCATCTTTTTTATTATTTTACGATCATCGAAACCTAGATCAGGCAGCCGCGGTGGCCGATGGGACTGAGGCGCTCCAGTCACGGTCTGCACGGCCACTACGGTCGCGGGTTCGAATCCCCCCCTCGGGCATGGATATTTGTTCCGTCCTTAGTAGTAGCTACTTCATAAGTAGTTTGTAAGTTTAAGGACTGATGACCCCCGTAGTTAAGTCCCATAAGCTATACAAACATTTGAACATTTGAAACCTAGATCAAGGGTTTTTGTAATGGAAATTGTATTTTTACGTTACTAACTGGCTTGGCTGCCTTACCAACAATTGTGTGTCGCGGTTGAGTTCCAGGGGTCCGAAGAGTCTGACGTTTGCAGTGAAACTGGACACGGCCGCTCCCGGGCAAAGTGCTGAAAGCAATTAGAAACGGGATGTAATCGAGTCGTGTCGTGTCGTCGGGCAGGTCGTTAGCCGGTGCCGCCTGCGACGAGTCGGCAGCTAACAGCGTCTGCACGCGACGGATCCCGCTACAACTGCTGCCGCTGCGACCGCCGCGCCGGTCGAATTTGTATTCGCGCCGGCGCCGGCCCCTAATTAAACTGCTGTTTACAAGTGACTCCCACGCGAGTTGGCCGCCTCCAGCCGCTGAGCCCGGCGATCCGGGCGCGCGCGCCTCCGGAATACGCTCCTGAGGATGGAGGTCGCAGCGGCGGCCGAAACGCATGCCAACTTGCTGCCTGTAGCCTGCCGCTGCCTCGAGTTCTCTTCGCCCTACCCCCATCTCTCTCTCTCTCTCTCTCTCTCTCTCTCTCTCTCTCTCTCTCTCTCTCTCTCTTCTTTCTCCTCTCCTGGTAGAAATTGATTCCCACAGTGCTCTCCATTTCTCTGTGTGTGTCCCCTTCTGCTTGCCTTTGCCTACATGCGGAAATGTGGACGCTTCGCCCTGTGTAGGCTGGTGTGGAAATGAGCAGCAGCTCAGAGGTGGACTAAAGGCTGTCGGAGGCCTGGCGCCGCGGCTAAACATACTGAAGCCACCATTCACTTGGAAATAGAAGTCCACATAAAAAAAATGATCAAATGTTTAAGCTTATGGGACTTAACTGCGGGGTCGTCAGTCCCTAAACTTATTAACTACTAACGAAGTAAAAAAAAAAGGTAAAGCAGTCAACAATCCGAAGATTGGTTTGAACACCACTGTGCTTTACTAGGCATGGTCCTGTTTGGAGGTGGTATGCCGTTGCCTTCCTCCGACCTTCGAACTGAGTTACCCAGTCACTAATACGGGGACCTACAGTTTAAAAAAAAATGTTCAAATGTTTGTATAGTCTATGGGACTTAACTACGGAGTCATCAGTCCCTAAACTTACAAACTACTTATGAACTACTTACGAACTAGGACGGCACAAATATCCATGCCCGAGGGGGGATTCGAACCCCCGACCATAGTGGCAGTGCAGACCGTGACTGAAGCGCCTCAGTCCCCGCGGCCGGCCCTACAGTTTAACGTGGGTTCCGAACCACGGTGCTACTCGGTGGTTTTCACATGAGCCATACTGCCAGAGGTGAAAGAAGTGGAAAGTGACAGATAAAAATCCTAGGACCTGGCGGGGATCGAACCCGCGACCTTTGGATTGATAGGCTGGCTCTCTACCACTGTGCAACCGAGGCGCACTACTAACGAAGTAACTTACACTAAAGACAGCAAAAACATCTATTTACAGAATATATGTCTTCAACTGCGAATGGGAAAAGCTGAAAATGTGTACCCAGCCGGGATTCGAACCCGGGTCTCCTGCTTTCTAGGCAGTTGCGCTGACCCTTACACAACTGGGGACACAGTGATCGCCGCCTCCCGTCAGACACAAACTTCCAGTTTTACCCTGCCCACATTACTCAAACTCGTAGTCACTATGTACTAATTCCCGTAAGAGTAAGGGCTCCAAATTGGCCCACCCCTCCCCACTAGCGAATGGATCATTGCCTGCCACTTGCATATTATATATACATGTGGTGTCTATTACGAAAGAACAGACGTCAGTTCTGATCCTTCAGTTATTGTTTTCATAGTCACAGAATATATATCTTCAACTGCGAAGTGTGGAGGGGTGGGCAAGTTTGGAGCCCTTACCCTTACGGGAATTAGTACATTGTGACTACGAGTTTGAGTACTGTGGGCAGGGTAAAGCTGGAAATTTGTGTCTGACGGTAGGCGTGCTTAAGTAGTCCTTCCAGGTGCGGTGATCACTGTGTCCCCAATAGTGTAGGGGTCAGCGCAATTGCCTAGAGAGCAGGAGACCCTGGTTCGAATCCCGGCTGGGTACACATTTTCAGCTTTGCCCATTTGCAGTTGAAGTCATATATTCTGTGAATATGAAAACAATAACAATTGCAGGATCAGGAGTGACGTCTGTTCTTTCGGAATAGACGCCACATGTATATACAAACATCTATGTCCGAGGGGGGATTCGAATCCCCGACGGGGAACGGCCTCGCGCATCGGAGCATAGCGCCTCAATGCGCTCGGCCACTCCGCCGCGGCGATGCCACAAAGAAGGCGATACTTTCTTGTTCAGATAAATAAAATATTTAACCCTTTCATTCCCAGTGGTGTTCCTCGACAACAAAATATTAAAAGCTGATTTATAACGTATTTCGTGTATCAGTCTTTAAAGTTGCATTGTTGTTGATGAACGACATGCTGCTAGTACAAAATTTTGCCGCTTGGTACGGCGTGTAGCCACTCCTGAGGAATCAATGTATCCGTCTTGGAGGTTTTGTTACGTTGCCCTCTGTATGTGAGTGTGAGTGTGAGCGTGAGTGTCGTTCTTGTTATTTTATTTCAGCAGTGAATTATCTTATCTTTGGTGCTGTGGCGAAGATTATGCTAGCGTTGGCAAATGATTGTTAAAGGAAGAGAGAGAAGGATAGGAAATAAAGGATTAACAGTGGCCGCATTTGGGCATTGATATTAAGCAATGGCTACAAGTGAAAATGTGAGCCGGACATGGAATCGAACCCGGGTCTCCCGCTTCGGGCCAGCGGTCGCATTAACCACTTGGCCACCCGTGCTCGCCTCCCGTCCGTCTCAAACTCTCACAAATCACACGCTATGTTTGCAGCGCCCCTATCGTCCATGCCCTCTTCACTCGCTATTACGGATTCCCGTGCGAGGTCGGGCGTATGACCGCATCTGCGGTGAAATAACTGAAGCTAACGCCGTCATCGCCTTTAAGTACTTATTGTATTGGTGTAGTGTCTATTCTTGATCTGACAGTGTTAACTATCAACAAACCAACGTCCCAAGTAAAAAAATACCTCGATACAAACGTCTCTGTTGTGCATGAAATACATACAAAGAAAAAATAGTCCGATCAAACATTTTAAAATACGTATTTTGATTCACCTTCAAGTATGAATAGCTCTTCAATGTACGTGTTTGCTTACAAATATATTTGCTTTTTAGGTATGATCTGCCTTGAGCAACAACAAATGTTATCAGTTTTTCCCAAACATGTTTCGCTGGCGTTGCAGCATCATCAGTGGGATATTTATTTTGTACTGTCTGTCAAATGAACAATGAAATGATTATTACTTTTATGTACATTTGAAACTACAGATGATTGTCAAACCAATATAAATCGCTTCTTATTTTTAAAGGTACACTAGGCGTACCTTAATACCACATTTCATTATATTTGTGGGTTTTTTTATCTCACAAAACATCTGTGTATATTCTGACAGTTTGTCATCTGCAAACCAAAACGTGTGAAGTTAATGGGGTGAATTGTTAACTTGTAAATATTGGGATTTTTTTACGAAAATATAGGACGTCATTTTTGTGTTTTGGTTTATTTTATTGTTGCGAATGATTATATTTAGTGGTTTTGTAATTTGTTTGTATACAATCTCTTTTGTTTTGTATCATATTTGTACTCTTGTATTTGACCTTTGTATACAATGCTTTTGGCACGAAAAAATAAATATTGAGTAACATAACTCATCAAACGAACGCCGTTTGCCTATTTTGAACATTGTCGGACTACGAATTTCGGTTGAAAAACAGCACCAACCTGACCAACATCTTTAGCCTCGAGACGCGGCGGCGTGGCCGAGCGCATTGAGGCGCTATGCCGGCAGCTGTGGCCGAGGGGACTAGGTCGCGCCAGTCACGTTCTGCACGGGCACTACGGTCGGAGGTTCAAATCCCCCATCGGGCATGGATATTTGCGCCGTCATTAGGATGAGTTCAAGAGTAGTTTGAATTTTTGGGGCCGGGGTATACGGGATGCAGCCAAGACTGGAGGGCGTCATGTCTCTAGGGAAACTGGCCTCAGTATTCCAGGCCGAAATCACTGCCATCAGGGGGTGTGTGGAGGAGAATTTGCGTAGGTGCTACAAAGAGCGTAGCATCTATATCTATTCAGACAGCGAGGTAGCCCTGAGATCACTGGCAGCTCCTGCAACAAGGTCTAAAATTATTGCAGAATGTCACATGGTTCTGGTGGAGCTGGGAAAGCAATAGAGTAAACCTATTGTGGGTCCCTGGACACTCGGGGATCAGTGGCAGCGAACATGCCGACAGATTAGCCAGGATGGGGGCAGAGACTCCATTTATTGGACCGGAACCTGTCCTGACAATCACCAAGGCAATGATCAAATTGGAGCTACGTAACTGGCTCAGAAGACAGCACGTAGAATATTGGACCAAAGACCATCAACAAAACAGGGCAAGGTAATGATGCTAAAGCCATGTTTTATAAGAAGCTCTGCAATCCTGGGCCTGAACAGGAGAGAGATTAGACTCATGGTTGGATTGCTGACAGGCCATGGGAATTTCAAAAAACACCTACATACAATGGGAATAACAGAAGAGGACCGTAAATGTAGGATCTGTGATGACGGTGATGAAACTGCATCTCATCTAATCTTCGAATGTATTGCATTGGAGAGTAAAAGGCACAGAACATTTGGGACAACCAGACCCGAAGAAATTGTGTCTAATAAAGAAGTGGTAAAGGGACTCCTTGTACTGTTCAAGGGCATTGGTTGGCTTTACTAGATGTACAGGGAGCGATACCGCACAATAAACTTAGTTTCGGTGCGGGCAGTGGCGAGTTGGACCAAGACTGTTTTGGCTTCCCTGAGAAAATTAAATCAAATCAGTTTGAATTTTAGGGACTGATGAGTCCATAGTTTAGTCCTATAAGCTCTACAAACATTTGAACATTTTGAGGCGCTATGCTACGATGCGCGAGGCCATTCCCCGGCGGGGGTTCGACTCCCTCCTCGGGCATGGATGTTGGTGTTGTCTTTAGTATAAGGTATTTCATAAGTAGTTTGTAAGTTTAGGAACTGATAACCCCATAGTTAAGTTCCATTAGCTTAACAAACACTTCAACATTTTTAGGCTCGACTGCACAGCCTTTCCAAGATCTGAAGCGGATCTGCCACCACGCAAGGCGAATCTACCCCACCCCCCTCACCCTCCCTTCCCTGTTTTCCAACCCCCGCCCACATGCCTCCCTCCTTCCACAAAACTCCAGAACTTTTATTGTACAAACAACAAAGCCGTCCAGAAACTCTGAAAGAAATCCAGCCGGCTTTTACGAGTCTCGAGACGAGAGCTAACGCGCTCCCGCCCTCCCCCCCAGGCGTACGTCTTGATTGACTGTTTTAGGAGGGTGATCGGGGGTCGTATTTTACTGCCATGTCCGCGCGGAAGGAGATGGGCCGCAATGGCTGTTCCCTTAGCACAGGAAGCCGCGGCCGTTATACGAGATTTTTTTTCTCTTGTTTCCTTCTCCCTTGTTTACTGTCTCGCTTTCACTCTCCCAAATTCCGCAGACTTCATTTCGCAGGCGGAGATGCCCCGGTATGCGTTACGTGTTTACCCCCAGACAAGTTTTTATTTCGGTGCCTTTCGGGAGCAGCAGTGTACTCCACCGGCATCCACCACGCCCTTTCTGTGTGCTTCCCCTTCCTTTGTTTCTTCCGTAGGATTAGCGTCCCGCTTACGACTTCGGGCGTAATGACTTCGGAAACTAACTTCATCGCTCACCCAGTAAGATATAAAAAAACCTCGTACCTGCCTTAAAGAAAAAATCTTCTGCTACGTTCGTAAACCATGGAGGGAAATTTTAGCAATAATCGTTCTTCCGCCAACAGCTGTACAATAATTGTATTCATTAAACTCCACAGATTTCGGCACTATCTGGCATCAAAAAGAGTCTGAAAAACTACATGGAAAAAATACATCATAGGTATGTGGTATTATACAATCTTACAACTTGGATTCAGATATAAAACTTCAAAAAATAATAATATAAAATAATGCTTACATACTGCACATCAATTATTGCAAGAGTTCATACGCTAACGTCAAAATTAATAATTTCGATTGTTCATTGGGAGATGCCCTTTATAGTACATCTGCTGCGACGTACCACATGATTTATTAAGTACCTCAGAAATATTCCATGTCCGAAATGCAATAATGTCCCTCTCGGGAAAAAATTCAAGTCCAGACTTCTGAGCATCACATGTGAGAACAGTCGCAAAAGTAATCCAACCAGATCCACCAAAAACTTCAGAACTTTTTATACTGAAATCTCACACCAACAAAAGTAAGCCGGCCGCGGTGGCCGATGGGACTGTGGCGCTCCAGTCACGGTCTGCACGGCCATTACGGTCGGGGGTTCGAATCCCCCCTCGGGCATGGATATTTGTGTCGTCCTTAGTTGTAAGTAGTTCATAAGTAGTTTGTAAGTTTAGGGCCTGGTGACCCCGTAATTAAGTCCCATAGACTCTACAAACATTTGAACAAAAGTAATGGTACCATGCTGAACACCTGAATCACCAGGATTAAAGTCAATAGTATTTACACTCTTATACACTGTTAGAAATCTTACATCTGCATGGGATACTCTGCAAATCACATTTAAGTGCCTGGCAGAGGGCTGTAACGAGGCATCTATGAAGCCATTCAATGTTGATGTCTGTACGGCAGCTACACGACTGAAGCCGTCTAATTAAAACTAGTGGCAGTGACGCTATAATTTATAATTCATGTAAAGTTAGGAGCATTGGTATGTGTTAAATTTGATAATTAACCGTTACTAGTGAACCTACTGCTATGTAGACCATAATAACATTCGAAGATTACATTAATGATATGGATGAATGTTTGCCAAAGAACTCATAGTCCTAATTCCATATTACAAATCTGTTGCAAATATATCTTCGGTGACAACTTTTGCAAACATTCAAGATAGCGTCAATAACAGAGGTAACGTGAAGGTATAATGTCCGAAAGTGCATGTCACTATATACAAAAATATAAGAGCACGCGTTTGAGACATTTTTACCAGGCCCTTGTTATTTAATATGTCAATAATAAAAAGATCACCCATGTCGTTGTGATTGGGTGGTTAGTTTTTTCCTAAATCAGAAACTGTCACAAATTGGGGGATATCTTATATGTGATTATTAACATTAATACGCTTTAAAACTTCGACTGTTTGAATAGAGGTCCCACTCCACAACTACATACCAGATTAGATTAGATTAATACTTGTTCCACAAATCATAAATACAGCATTTCTCAATGATGTGGAACATGATAGTTTAATAAATGGTGTCTATACATGACACTCTTTATGTTAGGGATCTTTTATTTTTAAATTTTTTACTGTATTTCAGCGATATTACTAAATTTTATCTAAAAATTCATCTAAAGTGTAGAAGGAGTTGACATTCAGAAATTATTTTAATTTTTTTAATACTATCTGGCTATCTGTCAGACTTTTGATGCTACTTGTTAAGTGACCAAAGACTTTTGCCGCAGAATAATTCACCCTTTTGTGTGCCAAAGTTAGATTTAACCTTGGATAGTCAATATCAGCGTTACGTCTAGTGTTTCAGCTATGGACACTATTAATTTTTAACTGGGTCGGATTGTTAATAACAAATGTCAACAGTGAATACATATATTATGAAACTACAGTGGACATCCCTAGTTCCTTAAATAAATGTCTGCAGAATGATCTTGGGTGGGCTCCAGCAATTATTCTGATTACACGCTTTTGTGCAATGAACACTTGTTTACTCATTGTTGAATTGTCCCAGAATATGATCTCATAGAAGAAAATTCGAGTTTATTAAGTTCTATTTGGACGCTATAAGTTATATATAAAATTTATGTCAGCTGTGAAAATGTTCGAAAATACTCTAATCATCAGTGAAATATATTTGTCTGGTACGAATTTTCATGAAGTAATTGATCGGCGGCGACTTACACAATGCCATGAACTTGTGAACCATATGTATGACACACACGCACACGCACACGCACACACACTTAGAGAGAGAGAGAGAGAGAGAGAGAGAGAGAGAGAGAGAGAGAGAGAGAGAGAGAAAGAGAGAGAGAGAGAGAGAGAGAGAGGACTCGAACCTCCGAAGGGGAGAACCGTGAGCGCTGTAATAATCTAAAATCTCGCATAAAATCATCACGAAACTTGCAAAAAAATCAGCACAAACTTTGTTGCCCCCTCCCCCCCCCCGTATTTGTGGGATAAAAATTTCTCGTCTTCGTCATTGTGACGATTCAAAAAAGATCGTGTGTGCTGCCCATCCGTTTTCCTCGTGTTTTCACTAAGAAATTTTGGCACCCAATTGAGCAAAGTTGACGGAAACCCAGTTTATCAGTAACAGCCTTTTCTGTTCTTGAAATTTGCGGAAGTTGAAGACAAAGAGCATTAAGCGTTAACCTACGGTTTTTCTTGTACACTTCTTCGATTGCTCTGACCAGTTCATGAGAAACCACAGATTGACGTTCAATTAGTTCTTAGTCTTGCACATAATCGCGCTCTTCCTTAAGTTGTCTAACCACTCTTCTCACCTTTGAATCACTCATTGCATTATCTCGGTAAGCCTATATTTGAAGTAGTCTTGAAACCTTCAACTTTCATTCAATAGACTGTAAGAGGTTTTGGTTTGCGACACTTTTTCATGACATTCATGTAATCGTCTGGTATATAAAGTCTCTGTTGCAGTTTGAGAGCTCATTCTATGTCTCCGAAATGGCTGTCATTCGAGAGCAAGCTATGTCCAGGCATAAGAAAGCTCTGCGTATTGTGTGCCATGTAGGATGATGTTCTAAAATTGTTTTCAGCATTATAACCATCTTGATGTTTCTGTTCTGTTCTTACACATGTCGCATAACCAACTAATGCAAAACGAAGTCGCAAGATGGGGCTGTTAATCAGCTAAAAAAGAAAGTTTAAAAATGCCTGACAGATGGCTTTTCATTTGATCAGAAACGCAATAATTAGCATAACATGACAAAGCAAAGATGATTTCTTTATACGAAATGCTCAGTATGTTCTCCATCATTCCTCAACAATAGCTGTAGTTGATGAATAATGCTGTGAACAGCACTGTAAAGAATGTCCGGAGTTACGGTGAGGCATTGGCGTCGGATGTTGTCTTTCAGCATCCCTAGAGATGCCTGTCGATCACGATACACTAGCGACTTAAGGTAACCCCAAAGCCAATAACAGCATGGACTGGGGTCTGCTGACCTGGGAGGCCAAGCATGACGAAAGTGGCGGCGCAAGAGATCTTTCACGCGTCTAGCAATACTTTTGTTCTAATAAAACCCCATGTCATTCCAAGCATGTGTGTAATTTTTACGTCCATATCTACGTTATTCCGTGATTTATTAAGTTTTCAAATTGATACTGTCTTTTTGATCATCTGGTACAATAATAGCGGTGGAGTGTTTGGCGCTTGGTTCAAATGAAGTTCCTCTCGACGAATCAACCGTACTCGTGTCAAACAATTTTTTTATGGAAAGTTCACACCTCCATACACAATCTGCTACAAAAATACAAATAAAAGACAAAATGGCGCTTGGTCAATTGATGCATAACATCGTCCAAATAAAACCGAGAAGACGAAAAGTAACTCTGACATATGCAAAACTAAAACCAATATACGCAAAACTATGATCAGATATACAAAGCTAACGAGTATTATGCGAAAGAAACGCCGATTATTCGAAAAAAATAACCAATATATTATGCAGAAGTAACACCGATTATGCAAAAGTAAGGAAAAGTAAGGCTGTCTATGCGAAAGAAATAACGATTATGGGAAAGTGACACACATTGCTTATAGATAGTTACAGACATTGATTATGCGAAAGTAACAGACATTGATAATGCGCAAGTAACATCGATACTGGCAGAAGTAACATGGCAAGAAAAGAAACAACTAGGTTACAAAATAGAACGTTTTTTCCTATCATACAGCTGTATTAACCCTTTAGAGACCAAATTCTTTCCTGAAGTTGTAGACTTTTTATGACTACTATATTGGGCTAAGAAGTCATACATAAAATCATAGTTCAAATCTTGGCAGTGATAGTTTAGCCGACGGGTATTAGAAATTAGTGGGAACTATTGTTCCCACCGGACTTTGCAGTAACTGGACGATAATTTAGAAAAATGTATATCCTTTATTTTTAGTACAAAAAGCATATTGAACATACGATTTCCTTTTATATTAGTTCATATTGTCTATTGGAGTTCACTAAGCTGATGTAGTATGGAAGTTAGAGAAGCATAATGCTACACACATGGTACACGATAGTTGTTACACATAATTTTTGTCCTACTTTCTTTGTTTTTGGTGCTTCATTTGCGGTACCTTCTGTTTGTAGTACCTTTTGTTGGCAAATGAGATTCAACTTTGGCCAGACGATCTTCATCTGAAGCTCCTGACACGCCTCTTTTTGGTGTTTCAAAATGAACGGACCTTCCTCTTCGCTTACGACTTGAGAAGCCGGAGATGAGCTGCCTTGCTGAATGCAATCTAAATGTTAACTGGTCTGCTTCTGTAACTTCCACATAATGTAGACATTGACAACTGCCAACTCGATCCACCTCTCCCATTATTTTATGGAACTCTGCCACAGCCAATGGACAGAATACTTCTTCTTCCATTTTTGTTCAAAATCTGCGAAGTATTTGGTGACTCAAAATCTTCATCGTAGTCAGCTTCGACAACTGAATCTTTTGGTAAATTGTACAAAATTCTCAAAACCTCTTCCGGCGTGAATCCAGACATTCTAAACAATAAGAAACAAACAATAAATACAATGCCGATTGCACAGCTATACACACTACACTTCACACTCGTTCAGTGGGAAAGATAGTTCCAACTAACTTACCTAGTAATATGTGTGTAATTTTCCGTTGACATCCGGCAAAGCCGGCCGCGGTCGCCGAAAGGACTGAGGCGCTCCAGTCACGGCCTGCACGGCCACTACGGTCGGGGGTTCGAATTCCCCCCCTCGGTCATGGATATTTGTGCCGTCCTTAGTATAAGGTAGTTCGTAAGTAGTGTGTAAGTTTAGGGACTGATGACCCCGTAGTTATGTGGTCGTGGTCGAAGAAACATATCTGCTCCTGACGTTTCGTCCAGAGCTGCGCTGGACATCCTCAGAGGTGCTCTGGTAGCGGTGAGTCTTGCCGACTCACCGCTACCAAGACTCACCGCTACCAGTAGCACCTCTGAGGATGTCCAGCGCAGCTCTGGACGAAACGTCAGGAGCAGATATGTTTCTTCGACCACGACCACATAACCCGGAAGATTCAACAGCAATTATTTCAGCCGGTCGTGAAAGCCTTCACTGCATGAATAAATACAATGCCAATTGCACAGCGATACACACTGCACTTCACACTCGTTCAGTGGGAAAGATAGTTCCAACTAACTTGCCTAGTAATAGATGTGTAATTTTCCGTTGACATCCGGCAAATATATACGAATTCTATCTCCCCCACAAATATAAAAGTAGACAAATACAACACAAGCCACTTCACACACTATACAAAAAAATGCTGTTGTGGTCGACACAGTGGCTTGTTTTCCCGCGAAAACTGCGCTTCTGCAGTGACTAACTAACAATGTAGAAATACAACCACTTTCGCGCGTCTGTTGACAATCTGTATATATTTAGCACACTCTAACAGAGATTGTAGCACAAGTTAGAAGTGGGAATACTGAATAATCAATATATTATGCAGAAGTAACACCGATTAGTGCGCCTCGGTTGCACAGTGGTAGAGTGCCAGACTATCAATCCAAAGGTCGCGGGTTCGATCCCCGCCAGGTCCTAGGATTTTTATCTGTCACTTTCCACTTCTTTCACCTCTGGCAGTATTGCTCATGTGAATAATACCGAGCCGGCCGCGGTGGCCGACGGGACTGAGGCGCTTCAGTCACGGTCTGCACGGCCACTACGGTCGGGGGTTCGAATCCCCCCTCGGGCATGGATATTTGTGCCGTCCTTACGATAAGCTAGTTGATAAGTAGTTTGTAAGTTAAGGGACTGATAACCCCGTAGGTAAGTCCCATAAGCTTAACAAACAGTTGACAGTAATAATACCGAGTAGCACCGTGGTTCGGAACCCACTTTAAACTGTAGGTCCCCCTATAACTGGCTGGGTTAAGTCAGTTCGAAGGTCGGAGGAAGGCAACGGCATACCACCTCCATACAGGACCATGCCTAGTAAAGCACTGTGGTGTTCAAACCAATCTTCGGATTGTAGACTGCTTTACCTTCAACACCGATTAAGCAAAAGTAAGTAAAAGTAAGGCTGACTTTGCGAAAGAAACACCGATTATGGGAAAGTAACACACATTGATTATGCGAAAAGTAACATCGATATTGGCTCAAGTGACAAGGGAAAACAGAAACAACTGGGTTACAAAATCGAGTGATTTTTTTTTTTTTTTTTTTTTTTTTTTTTTTTTTTTTTTTTTTCCCCTGTCATTATAGTCGTATCAACTGAAATCATGCATCCTAGAGATGTTACATGTAGGAGTTGGTGCTGCAGAGACACTGTCCAGGCGACCAGCAGACCGGTTGGTCGCCAGCCCCCTCCCCTTCCAGTCTGTGTGGCGCCGGGCGGCAGTATAGCGCGCACTTTACGGTCCTGGCACGGTCGCCAGTCGCCACCCGCTGCGCTCTGCGAACAGCCACAGCGTCCCTCCCACAGTATTACTACTCCCTGTCTGAACAACTGAACCCGCACCAAACATCAGATTTATCCCCAAGGGTTCTAGACTGAAATGAAATATTTACGAGGGTGATTCACAAAGGAAGAAACTTAAAAAAAAAAGGAACAACTACTACATTAAAATTGCTACACCAAGAAGAACTGCAGATGATAAACGGGTATTCATTGGACAAATATACTATACTGGAATTGAAATGTGATTACATTTTCGCACAATTTGGGTGTATAGATCCTGAGACATCAGTGCCCAGAACAGATACCTCTGGCCGTAATCACAGAATAAGGAGTATACAGAAAGGATACTCCCGCTGCTGTCTGTCGTCCAAAATTTAACGCGCATGCGCGGAATCGGCCATCTCGAAAAGCAGTAAACGTGTGATCACTCCCTACTCTCTGACGTGGTAATGCGCCATCTTCCTTTGTTAAATGTGTGTTTTAACAGCCTGAATCGCATAAAAGTAAACAAGTATTTGGTACAGTACAGTGCAGTGAAAAGAAAGAACTGTGTGTCAGTAGTTGGAGCTGTTCCGCTTTTATTATGAGCAGCAATACAAGAAAAGGCGGCCGATGGTGTTCAGCACCTAATTGCCGCAATAATTATAATACAAATAAGGACATAAGTTTCTTCACCTTCCCAAAACATGCTGAGCAGTAAGTGAACGTCGCTATATGTGCAGTGAAAGTTAAATGTTATCAGTTTCGAATGAGAGCAATGTGTGCATAATTATTAAAAGTAGCATTGCTTCTTCTCTTGACGATAACTCTCGCTGTTGCTGTTGCTGCAGCAGTTCAACAGCATTGAAATGTTGAAGTACATTTATATTTTATAAGTTTAACGATGCAGGGAGTAATATAAAATGAATGACAAAGAATAGTGCGTAAGTAGGCAGGTAAAATTTTACTTACGACATTGGAGGCGTGGCGTGCTAATGTTGGCAACGAATGCGCTTCTGATACTCAAACAAATAGATTAAGGGGAATAATTATTTTATGCTGTTCCTGCTCTGTGGTTGACAGATTCCACTATATGCCCTTCTCCGACCAGTAAATTAACGATACTCCTAAAGCAAATACAACTTTTATATATGCCCAGACGTCATTAGTTCTGTGTAATCACGTTGTACTGCTAAGTCTGACTCAATAGTTTGTGCGAATTTATTCGTGTCAAATAAAACCTGGCAGTTGTAAAGTCACTTTCTTATTTACAACTAATTTCCCAAACATAACTCCGCGTTATTTGGGATTTTTCTAGAGATAAGCACCAAATAAAACGACCATCGATTCCACCGTACATTTTCGTAGTTGTATTAAAATTTAGGCCTATTTTTTTCGTTGGATTACAATTAGGTGCAAGAAGAGGGCGCAAAACAGACGAGAGCATAATGAAAAGCCGTTTCCTTTCGTAAAAGTCGGTGAGATTAGCTGCACTTCGTAAAAAGTCCATTTCCAGCCAAAGTACTAAGTGGCTATAATAACGCGTTTACTGCTTTTCAATATGGCGTCGAGCGCAACGCTTGGTAACATACAGATAAAGGCGCCGCCCCCAGCTTTCCCTTCTGTATGCTCCCTATTCTGTGCCGTAATAACGGACTTGATACGCCTGGGCATAGAGTCAAACAGAGCTTGGATGGCGTTTAAAGGTAAAGATGTCCATGCAGCTTCAACACGATACGACAGTTCATCAAGAGTAGTGACTGGCGTATTGTGACGAGCCAGTTGCTCGGCCACCATTGACCAGACGTTTTCAGTTGGTGAGAGATCTGGAGAATGTGCTGGTCAGGGCAACAGTCGGACATTTTCCGTATTCAGAAAGGTCCGTACAGGACCTGCATCATACGGTCGTGCATTATACTGCTGAAATGTAGGGGTCGAATGAAGGGTAGAGCCATGGGTCGTAACCCATCTGAAATGTAACGGCTACTGTTCAAAGTGCCGTCGATGCGACCAAAAGGTGACAGAGACGTGTAACCAATTATACGCCATACCATCACGCCGGGTGATACGCCAGCATGGCGATGACGAATACACGCTACCAAAGCTTTCAGTGGGGGAGCGAGTGTAGTGTCATTAGATGTCCCCCTCAACACTTTAACGTTTGCCGGTAACCGTTTCTTCGCTTGCTGCTAATTTCTTGAGATATTTGGCACGGTCACTATCAATATCTCGGAAACAGAGCAAGATTCAATTTTTATTCCTTAGCGTTTCTTTCTTGGTATAACCTTAGTGAGATAGTAGTGATTGCCCAAGTTACACACCCAGCACACGCCACTGCATCTGAGCTATCACTGTTCGTTTCACGGTCCGTCCTGACAACTTTACTTTTCCCAGTACATAGCGTCCTACTTTCCAAATCCCACAAAAGTTCTCCTGCGAAACTTTCAGCACTCCTGGAAGAATGGATTTTGTAGAGACATGTCTTGGCCACAGCCTAAGGGATGTTTCAAGAATGAAACTTTCACTCTGTAGCCGAGTGAGCGCTGATATGAAACTTTCTTTCTGGAAAAATCCCTTAGGCTGTGGCTAAGCCATGTCTCCGCCATATCCTTTCTTCCAGGAGTGCTAGTCCTGCAACTTTCACAGAGCGTTTGTGAAGTTTGGGAAGTAGAAGGTGCGGTACTGACAGCATTAAAGTTGTGAGGACGGACAGTGTAGCGTACCGGGATAGCTCAATGTTAAAGCGCTTGTCCGCGAATGGAAAATGTCCCGGGTTCGAATCCCGGTTCCGGCACACGCTTCTAATCTGCCAGGAAGTTTAATATATTGCCTGCTTGTATTATTGGTGATACAAAGATGCCCCTGCGTGCGACTGTGGTGATGCTGTGCGAACTGTGCAGCATCTTAGTGTACAGTACGGAAATCCTCTGGTGGACTGTGGGAGCTGTAGAGTGTTTAAGAGACCTACATATTCAATTATAGTGTTTTCTCTGGTTCGTTTGCTTCTTTTATGCGTATTTGTATACAAAATCTTTAAACATGAAAATTTTAAAATAAGCCTGCAAACTTGACCAAGAGCAGCTTGAAGTATATTCCCATCGATTCTCACATTCATAAGTTGCAAAAAGTAAAAGATTGAAAGCGTAATACAAACACCGAGTATATGTAAGTCATAACAAGAAACAAAAATACAATTGTACGATGTCGTCAAAACATAACGACACTAAACCGGGCCTTGCCACCGCCGATATAGATGTCTACATTTTCTGCAGGCTACATGTCTGTTTATATCGGGAAGTAATCTAGAACAGAGACGTTGTAGCCAAGATCGCTGATCATCAATTTTTTTTTATTTAAGACGACCGGTTTTGCTGAACTATGTCAGCATCATCTGGTCCAACAAGGCCATAATCTTGTAATGTCAGTCAGTTGCTATATAATATAATTTACAGTGCATAGGTGCACTATGCCATTATAATAAAACATAATTATCACTGAGAGTGATAATAGCAAACTATTGTGTTTTATTATAATGACATAGTGCACCTATGCACTGTAAATTATGTTATATAGCAACTGATTGACATTACAAGATTATGGCCTTGTAAAATGATTTTATTGGACCAGATGATACTGACATAGTTCAGCGAAACCGGTCGTCTTAAATAAAAATTGATGATCAGCGATCTTGGCTTTTTTATATCTTGCTACAATATCATAATGCGATCGCCTCCTAGAACATAAACAATCTCTACAAGAGAGACGACAGTGCCACTAAAGGGGAACGCTGCAATGCTCGGAAAACTAACGGCTTCTCGGCGGAAGAAGAGCAGGCGGTTAGCAGATAGCTCCGGCAGTAACAGTACAATTAGGCCGTGATGGAGGCCGCTCGCGCTAACGCACGGCGTCCCAGAGTAAACACAATCTTTATCTCGCCGCGCGGGACGACGCAGCCGCGCTATAACAACATCTCTGGCGCTGCCATCGCAGCTGCTTGACGGAGAAAGAATGTGTGTGTGTGTGTGTGTGTGTGTGTGTGTGTGTGTGTGTGTGTGTGTGTGTACACATCCAACGCCTCCGCCCTCCGAACTGCCCACCCGTTGCACCCCCCTCATATTTTATGTATTTATGAGCGCAGCCCGTCGCACAAGCTCGCACGGATATCGCTCCGCTTCGGTCCCGCCAACCAGGTGGATATTAAAACAAACAGCCGCCACCCTCCATGGAGGCTTCGTCCTTTTTTTTTTTTTTTTTTTTACTTACCCCGCTACCCTCCCGTTTTTTCAATGAACTTCCACCTTCTTCCGCAGAAATTAAAAAAGAAGGAAAACGAAGGCAAGCGAGCGGCGGTCCATTAAAAAATCCTGCCCCGTGGCTGTCTGCCGCTATCTCGCCTGGCTTTTATGCATGTGAGGTCCATCCGGTGTGGGGCCGCTGTGGTTACCTGTGCGGTCCGCTTCAACCCAGCCTCTAGACCTGCTGTGATATACCCTCCCCCAACCCCCTCCCTGGGGGCCTTTCCGGCACTGATGTCGGCGGCTGTGAAACGGTACACGGCCATGCCGTGCAATATTTGCGCTGTCCGTGTTTATTGTATTAGGGGGCGCGGTTTAAAAGTGGTAGCTTGCCACTCGGGAGAACTGGCAGTGGGGTGGGGGGAAGTGGTGGTGGAGGAATGCTATAGCAGAGAGAAGAATACTCTCCCTGGCGTTCCAGAGCATGCGCTCTGTGTGTGTGTGTGTGTGTGTGTGTGTGTGTGTGTGTGTGTGTGTGTGTGTGAGAGAGAGAGAGAGAGAGAGAGAGAGAGAGAGAGAGAGACTTTTCGGCAGCGATGCGGTGCCTATTCCGACAGGGGCGACCGCTGCTCGACTGTCTGCAAAACATTTAAATGCAATTTGCATAAACGGAGGGAGAGCTCGGAACGAATGGTTGAGAGGCTAGGCACTTTCCACGCCCCCAGTATTCCCACAAGCTTTCTAAATAATTTATTCCTATTGGCACTGTGGATGGCATTTCCACTTCGCGTTTTAAAAACTCTTCTTCCATTTATTCCTTTCATCTTTATTTATTCATTTTTTTGAGTGGGCTGGGAATGCCACAAAACGTTTTTTTGTTTTAGCTTTTCCCCTTCGCTTTCGGTGGTGGTAACACAATACGGTTAGTTGAGTATACAAATTTTCTCCATAAATGTTATAATATACTAGAACAGGGGGCAGCAACACGCCGATCTACCGGTGGATCGCCAGCGCTTATTCGGTAGATCGCGTGAGTTTTGATCAAAATGTTAAAGTGTATGTATAGCTTATGGGACTTACCTACGAGGTAATTAGTCCCTAAACTCACAAACTACTTATGAACTACTTACGAACTAGGACGGCACAAATATCTATGCCCGATGGGGGATTCGAACCCCCGACCGTAGTGGCCGTGCAGTCCGTGACTGAAGCGAGGAGGCAGAATATTAACTTCTTCGGTGCCGTTATGGTGAACTACAACATTATACGTTTTTATAGTGTGTGTATGAGATATTTTGCGACTAAGATCGCCACTTTGAGACGACTTCAATGACCGGTTTCCAAATTTTCAAAATAATTCTATTGTTTGGGCTAATCATAAGATATGAATATTTCTTCTTCCACTGAAAATAATTATGGGGTGGCTACACTCTGTCAGTTTTGTCCTGTGTTCGCCGCGGTGGAGTAGCCGATCGGTCTAAGGCGCCTCGCTGCGGAGCGCACGGTTGCTCGCCGTCGGAGATTGAGTCCTCCCTGGGGCATGGATATGTGTGTGTGTGTGTGTGTGTGTGTGTGTGTGTGTGTGTGTGTGTGTGTGTGTGTGTGTGTCCTTAGGTTAGTTTACCTTAGTTTAAATAGTTTGTAAGCTACGGACTGATGACCACGCAGTTTGGTCCGATAGATTTACAAACATGTCCTGCGTTCGTCAGTTTCACTGTGATTATAAACTTATATGCCTTTTATACATATATGAATGATACAGGGATTGAGGAGCTCTAGTCACGGTCCGCACGACCACTACGTTCGGGGGTTCGAATCCCCCCTCGGGCATAGATATTTGTGCCGTCCTTAGTTGTAACTAGTTCATAAGTAGTTTGTAAGTTTAGGGACTGATGACCCCGTAGTTAAGTCCCATAGACTCTACAAACATTTGAACATTTTTTGAATGATACAAAATCTTATAAAGACAGAACTGATTGCAAAATTATTCCATCAGCTGGTACAAAAGCAGCTAACCAAAGCACGTCCAATCAATTCCTCAGCTACACACCGATTCACTTTCTGTTCAGCTGCTACTCACATACATAGTCTTCGGCAGGGATGTTATACAACAGGGTAAACTATAGACGTAGTTACTCAAAGAAGTTCATATAACATTTTACATCCAAATATCGACACAAGATAGGCGAAACAATATTATTCGGAACTAATGACCCTGCAGTTAAGTCCCTTAAGCATATTTTTCCTCTTTTATGACTCACCCTGCATAAAAACATGTTAGGGTCATGTGATCTCTTTCCTACTTTCAGATGTAGGTGACATTGCTTACCGAAAGTGATAATCCCGAATAAATTACCAATATAACGATCTGGATTAGGACATGTGTTTTTTCTATTGAATTTTAAGATTGCCCCTCCTCCAACATGAGGACATTATACAATAGTTATAGTAATAAGTAAAAGAATCCCCACTGGTGTATTGTGTCACGCTCGTACAGGCGGCTGAACGCCTAGAAGAGCTATAAAACTGACGCCCGAGCGCGCTGGTTCTCACCACCTCGTGCGTTCTGCCGCCGCCACGCCTCCGACGACAGCTCGGGGAACCCCCCGCACCGCGGGGCCGTCGAATAACTTTGGGGCTGTCGGCTTACCGCGCTCGGGGGGTTCCCCTTCCAGGCGGCGACACGCCGTCATACGCGAGCGCTCAGCAGCAAATCCCGCCGAGGGTAGCGGCTAAATCGAGGAACAGCTGGCGGCCCAAGTTCCCTTCGGAGGAGTTCGCCTCATTTGGCAGTCAGGACTATCGGAAAGCAGGCGCTTGGAGGACACGTTGCGCAATTTTCTTCAGTGCTCCAAATACAACCTCTGACGATAAAGTTCGGTGAATAGTTCTGTAACAGTAACGTAGATGAACCATGAACCACAGTTACCTCACTGTCCTTCGAAATTGTTCTGACCTCGTCAGTTATTATTATTTTCTACATGACTGGATGCTTGCTGTTGCCGCAACTGTGATTCAATGAAATGAAAGTCCAGCTCCAGTTGCTTTTATTGGTGCTTTATTTAAGACAACACTACCGGTTTCGGCCTCTATGTTAGGCCATTTTCAAGTGTGACAAACCTGCATATAATGTGTAACAATAAGTTTACAAAAATGATATGGTACAAGATAGAATGTTACATATATGTAAAGGTACTGTACAGAAGCAGAAGGAAACTTACGTTTTGCCGTAGAGAAAGCAACGTCAAGTAATTAAAACAATAGAACTCAGAGAATTTATTGTTGTTTACTCGTCCCGGTCTTGTTGGTGCAGCATCCTTTGACATATAAAACATTGATACAGTTAGTATTACAAGATATTTATTGACTGAAAATCACAATACTCAAGAGCATGTCTGTTTCTTCTCTCTTCTAGCTTCTTGCGGCAGCGTCCGTATGATGCTAGCTGCGCTGTGACGTAGTTACTGCTAAGTTCGTAGCCACGTTCTGACTTAGTACTGTCTTAGTTCTGTCTACGTAGTTGCCTATTAAATGCCTTGAGTTCTCACTAGTAACTGCCTTCGTAGCTCACTAGTAACTGTCGTATTCCCGAGTAGTAACTGACGAGCGTCCAGACGTATGTCGGCCTAGATATTGCCGCTTATAGAGGGCGCGCATCTTCGGTTACTCCCTCCAGGATGCGCGGCGCCTGCTTGCGATTGGCTTTCGGTCGACCGCTGCCTTCTCTACGATCGTTCTCTTACGTCAAGCGTGTGGCGCTGACTTTATGCCAAAACAGAAATAGTCACCCGTCATAAGTATGCACTGCTGACCTCTGCGAAACATGTCCTGGGAACGTTGTACGAAGTCTTCCTTTGGCATGGTGTTCAAAAGCCTCTTCACGTTTCGTTGGATGCCAGGAATATCGCCAAATCTCTTTCCTTTCAAAGCAAGTGTGAGTCGACATAATAGGAAGAAGTAAAACAAATGTTGCTGAAATCATTCCTCTCCATATTTCTGTAGCGCTGGCACAGCAATCCTAATAGATATTTTGGTAAAAAAAAAAGTCTTGGTGGCAAAAAGACGACATTTCACTTATTTATATAAGACGTGTTTCTCCTCTTCTGGACAACATCAGACGTTGAGGGGGAAATTGACAAACTTGTTTAAAAACACTGATATTAACTAAAAATATGTAAAATCTTTCCTAAGCAAGAAATATTAGAAATAGAGACTTATAAAACTGCAAGCCAAACGACGTTTTCACGTTTTGGCGGGGGGGGGGGGATAATGAAGATTGAACTAAATACCGCTGAAGAGCATGGTTGAACAAATAAAATTACTTATCAATGAGGTACCAGAACATCAATTTATTAAATTGGATAAAATAAAACTTTAAAATAGTTGTGGTAACTGTTGCTCAAGAATTGGAAAATGATATACAAAAATAAAAACACCAAGGTCGAAAAAATGTTCACATCTTTGTAAAGCTTATGGGACTTAACTGCGGTGTCACCAGTCCCTAAACTGACAAACTACTTATGAACAAACTTATACTAAAAACAACACAAACATCCATGCCCGAGGGAAGATTCGAACCTCCGTCGCAGGAGGCCGCGCGATCCGCAACATGGCGCTCCAGACCGCTCGGCTACACCCGTGCGAGCAAACCAAGGTCGACAGCGAAGGCTAAAAGTTAGAATGAAACACTTCTTAAAGAAGAGTAGCCCAGATCACATTTAAAGCAAAATTACTTTATTTTACTACTAGTTTCGGGAATACTTGTTGCCAGTATCAAGTGACAGGCCTGCAGCAGCGAACCATGTTTTTGTGTGTTGTTATTAGTCGCAATGTACCATGGACTTTATTCGAATGTAACCGCTTCTGGCCTGTTGTTGCATTTACTGTGTACAGTTGTTCGCTGTTTGTCAATGAGGGCCTGCTTGGTACTAAAGCAGTGGTGTGTCGCCATCTTATTTTTGACAACACACATTATTCTGTGTCTTTCACTTAACATCAAGATAACCACCACTGAAGATGTAACAACAGCTGATTTGCAGCCCTTTGCTATTGGTCGGCCATTTGGTAAACCACGAATTTTCCTGCACATGTGCACTGTAGTATTTCATGGAGGCCTGACACTTGACAATGGCAGAAAGTAGTGCCGAAACTAGTAGTGAAATAAAGTAATTTTGCTTTACGTCAACATACATACTCCGCAATTCACCGTAAGGTGCGTGGCGGAGAGTACACTCACTACTAGGCATTTCCTTTCCTATTTCACTCCCAAATGGAACGAGCAAAAAAGAATGCCTATATGCCTCCGTACGAGCCCTAATTTCTCTTATCTTGACTTTGAGGTCTTTCCGCGAAATGTAAGTAGGCGGCAGCAAGATCGTACTACACTCAGCTTCAAATTCCGGCCCTCTAAATTTACTTAACATAAATTCGCGAAAAGAACGTCGTCTTTCTTCGAGCGATCCCCAACTGAGTTGCCGCAGCATTTTCGTGACACTCGCGCATTGGTCGAACCTACCGGTAACAAATCTAGCTGCTCGCCTCTGAACTGCTTCTATGTCTTCCTTTAAACTGATCTGCTGCGGGTCCCAAACACTTTAGCAATACTCAAGACGTGGCCGTACAAGCATGTTATAAGCGGTCCTCTTTACAGGTGAAGTACATCTTCCCAAAATTCTCCCAATAAAGCGAAGTCGGCAGGCCGCCTTACTCACAACTGTCCTTACATGCTCGTTCCATTTCACATCGCTCTGCAATGTTACGCCTAGATATTTGAACGACGCGACAGCATCAAGCAACTCACTACTAATGCTGTATTCGAACATTACAGGATTGTTTTTTCTACTCATGCGCATCACCTTACATTTTTCTACATCGAGAGCTAGCTGCCATTCTTCGCAGCAAATAGAAATTTTGTCTAAGTCATCGTGTAAATGTGATCTAGGCTACTCTTCTTTAAGAAGTGTTTCATTCTAACTCTCCTACCGACAAATGTCGGTTGTTATTAAAAGCTAAGAGTCTTGGAAATTAGGACCAGCAGTAGCGGTATAGGGCGATTCATAAGTAGAGATGCCGGTATCGATAGATTCGATTCGGGGGAAAAAAGAAAAGGCTATCGGAGTGGGATCGTTACATCGGGAATCAAGGAAAGCGGAAGGAGCAGACACTGGCGGAGTTTTGGAGGGAGGAGGGGATGGGCAGAGAGATGGGGGTGGAGCACACGTCACGTAGGTATCGACCCGGCTCAGTAGCGGCGGAGAATAAAATCGGCCCGCCTTAAGGGAGCGGCTTCTATCTCAATTTCCCGGTCTGACGGACAGCTGCCTTAGTCATTTTTTTAGCCGCGCGCCGCCCAGAAACTCGACCGCAGCGGCAGAGAAAGGGCGGATTACAGTAATCTGGCGGGCGCCCGGGGCGGCGAGGATCCAGCAGGTGAGGCGAGCTGAGGCGCCCCGCGATCGCCGCGCTGGCTGTCTTGTTCCCGGCGCGCCTGTCTGCCCAGTACAGGGCTGCGCCAGTGGAGGTAAACCTGTTTACAGGCCGAGGGCTGGCAGCGGATCGCGTTAAAAATCCAGCAGACGCGCACGCCCACACCAGCACTACCTTCCGCCGCTGGGCGTTCGAAGGCTTGCGACCTCCGAGGCAACTGACACAGCTGCCACTCTAAAAATACCAGCACTGTATAGTAGACTTGCGCATAAACGTTCGCCATCGGGAGCGCTCACTTAAGTTCCCGGCGCTGCCGCGAACTAGTTCGTTCTTTTAAGGCTAGTTTAAACGACGACACTACGTTTCATGAAACTGCGCTACTGGCCAGTGCGCATGCGCGGCAGGCGTTCGCGCAACTCGTTGGCGAAACTAAACAGTTTCGGCACCTTCCAACTTTGGCGAAACTGATTGCGCGTGTTCTAAGGTTAGGTGATAACCAATACAGAACAAATCACACCATAGAGGAGGGGGGAGGAGGAAATAATACGGTTTTTGAACATATATGCGATGCATAGCTGTCGTGATATTTTAACGATGAAAATTTCAGGAATAAGCAGCGGCGTGTTAGTGCTCTTGAAGCAATTATTCGTGAATTAAATATAGATGGGTTGACGATTAGTGAATTTCAGACTAAACTACATTCAATTCCAAATACCTACACAAACGAACTATGGAAATTGTGTATTCCGGAACACAGTACAGGTACTGTAGAGACGAATACCTATTTGACAAGAAAAGTAATGCAATTTGTAATTTGAGTTCTGGTAACAATGCTTCACGCATAACAGTACCCTTTTTTTTGCATTACTAACTCTGTTTAAAAGGAACGTAAACTGTTCTGGTAACGTTCCGAGTTGTTTAAAATAACTTATAGGGTCTTCGATCACAATTTCTTTCAGCAAGGACGCCAAGCAACCGACTCACAAACCCAAACACGTTCCTTATTCTTTTTATGTTTAGTCTTATGCAACGACTTCACACAGAGAAGCAATAGCTCCGCCACAACTCTTACAGCTACCAAAACTTTCATTCTACAGCGACTACGGCACTTACTGAAGTGTATAGTATTGGCGCCGTCTCTACAGACATACACGAAACCAGTTGCGCGCACCTCATTTCATGAAGCGAGTGTCGCAACCTAGTGTCGTCGTGTAGACTAGCCATTAGTTCGTCCGCTCCCAGTGACGGCTGAGCGGCGTGGTCTGCACATGCAGGTGGAGGGAGAAGTTCCCCCACCCAGCTGCTTCATGCGCTTGCTGCTTGAGCCGCTAACGATATCACGCAAACAAAAAGAAAGAGTTTGTGGATAATTTCTCGCGTTTAAGTTTAGAATTATCTCTATACCTTGGCATTATGAGATTTATTAGTCAGAGTGCAGAATACTTCAGAACAGAAATTTTTTAGCACTGAACTATGGTAATCTAGCAGGCAAACTATCACCTCGAAATGGCTCCCATCAGCAGAAGGTAAACACGGGATTTTTAATTCTGTTGCGCGCCTTCTCGCTATTGCCCGTCGGTCTTCGGAAAAGAATTCAACGAACTAAGAAGCGAGACACTTTTGGCATAATCGTTCGCGACTAATCGCGCATATCTTAGTTCGCGACCGGTAGCTCTCCTTTTAGTTCGCAGCTCGGCCGTAAAGTAGGTCACTCCTTTTAGTTCGTCCGCTCTTTCTGGTTCGTCCGCTCTTTCTTGTTCGTCCGCTCTTTCTAGTTCGTCCGCCCTTTTTGGCTTTTGCTACCGCTACTAAAAGAGCTCTTTCTTTTGTTATGACAGCTTTTTTTTATAATCAGTGTTGCCCAAGCCCGTATTTTTGGGCAATTAGACATCAAATAATTAAGCAAAATATATATATATATATATATATATATATATCGGGCCAAACTGCATGGTCATCAGTCCGTAGCTTACAAACTACTTAAACCTAAGTAAACTAACCTACGGACACACACACACACACACACACACACACACACACACACACACACACACCAGGGAGGACTGGGACCTTCGGCGAGCAACCGCGCGCTCCGTAGCGAGGTGCTTTAGACCACTCGGCTACTCCACCGTGGCGTCTGCCGTTGGCGTTCCCCGGCTTGCGACCCCCGAGGCAATTGGCGCAGCTGCCGCGCTAAATACACCAGCACTGTATAGTACAAAGACCTTGTAAAAAAAAAAAAAAAAAAAAAAAAAAAAAAAAAAAAAAAAAAAAAAAAAAAAAAACTAGACTCACCAGTGCCGGATTAAGCAAGTGTGGGGCCCGTAGCAAAATTTGACAAATGGCCCTTTGGTTGTTTAGGACTTTGTCATATGGTTTAGGATATAAAATAAAACAAGATTATTACAAATAAACTTTTCTCGATTTAATTTCGGCAAATTTAGAAATAATACAAGTTACATCAATTTCTCTGAGCAAATCGTATTCAATATTCATTATTTAATATTCACAGAATATGACATCAACTGCGATTGGGCAGAGCTGAAAATGTGTACCCAGCCGGGACTCGAACCCGGGTCTCCTGCTTTCTAGGCAGTTGCGCTGACCCCTACACCACTGGGGACACAGTGATCACCGCACCTGCAAGGACTACCTAAGCACGCCTCCCGTCAGATACAAATTCCCACCTTCGCCCTGCCGATAGTACTCAAACTCGTAGTTACGAAACTAATTCCCGTAAGAGTAAGGGCTTCAAACTTGTCTACCCCTCCCCACTAACAATAGGATTATTGCCCGTCACCGGCATATAAGAGAGCTCATAAGTAGTTTGTAAGTTTAGGGACTGATGACCCCTTAGTTACGTCCCATAAGCTCTACAAACATTTGAACTTTTTTTTGTCAACCGCGTCAGATGTTTCGTAAACTACGTTCTCAGAGAGATAACCATGAATCAAACGTGAGAAGAAACAATCCAGTTAGAGTCCTACTCTGTTTTTGAAAACAACCAGTGTACATATTGTTAATTCTGCAACCATTGTCATCTGTGAATGGCTTCTAACAGGTATCTCTGTTTGAGGACGGCAGATGCCGCTGACGCAGCAGTGTCGCCGCCGTTGTCAAGTGCCGGCGTCACCGATCTCTCTGCCCAGGACGTCGCCGGCGTAAGAACGACGGCAATCGCGGGCATTATAAACGCACCAGTGGCTGGGCGGCAACGGCAGCAGCTACGGCTAATTCCCGAACGCACGGCCATCGATCTGGGCGCAACTTGCCGGTGGTTTAATAACTGCCGCAGCCGCCTCCGGACAAACACAGAGCTGAGCCTGAGCGCAGGCCTAAGCCACTGCTGGCAGCCGCCCGCCAGCTCGCCGGGTAGCTGCCGCTCTGTTGCCGGTATGCTACGCCAGCCTCCAACACCAACCGTACGGACCCTTTTCAAAGGAAAAAGCCACCTAAGTTGCAGGCATCATTTTTCCACTATTAACCATTGACATTGAGACATCTATGCACTAGGGCTCCGTAAAACATATGAGCGACCGAAAACGTGACGAAAGGGGTGTAATCTTGTGACTTGACGTCTTCGGTGACGTGACTTGACGTCTTCGGTGACGTGACTTGACGTCTTCGGTGACGTGACTTGTATTTATGTCGTCGGTGACGTGACTTGGAGTCGATAGTGACGTAACATAACGTGACGTGACGTATTCGAAGTAGCTGTGGCAAGTCATATATTGGTCAGACAATTAGGACCGTCGAGGACCGATTTATTGAGCATAAACGTCACCCATGTTTACAACAGCCTAACAAGTCTGCTGTTACCGAACGCTGCTTGGACACAGGTCACCTGACGGAATAAAACTAAACGTAAATTCTGTTGTGTTATCATGGAAGCGATTGAAATAAAACTAGCTGATGCCCTGCTGAATAGGGAGGCTTTTGCTTCAATTCTGCATGGAATCCTGCTCTCTCACTTGTACAAAAACGAAGGGACATACATAATTGATGCTACCTCACCCACTGAAAACTGATGAGTATTATCGCTATTGCTGTTGGTTTCCATCTTTGGTCATGTAATGGCGCTGTGTGATTGCTCGCTCAGTATGTTTTGTATTTCTGTTGTCATTGAGAACCGAGATTATATACCCCATACGCCGGGAGAAATAAAGGAATCACAGAAAAAAGTATCACAAAAGTATCGTGACCACCAGCAACAGCCAAATGGATAATGCTACATTTTTTATTCTTCATTTGTAAACAGTAATATGTAATTCTGACATGTTTGTAACGCAGTATCTTCTGTATTTTACTTAACAGTTGATTATGTCTGAGGATGGCAATAGATTGTTGCCGAAACCGGTCATGTTAAAAATAAAAGACTGCCATCTTAGAGTGTTTAATTTATTTATACTATCACAAAAGTGTTCCGGCTGATACATGGTTCACCAGTTTGTAACGAAGCATGTTGGGACTTATTCCTATCTGCTTGCTTTATTGAATCTCCCAATACCACTGTTGCATAATAATAGATATGAACGTAATTAACCTATTATTTTCTTTTCCAAAACTTTTGTAATTCTTTGTTGTAACATAACTAGCTGATCTTATATTTTATTATTTGGTATCGACGAAGTTTGTTTAATCATCAGATAACTAATGCCAAAGGAATATTGTTATAGTTCAGATAGTATGGTAATTAGTATTTCTGTTAATACTAATTAAATTCTTTTCTCATATTAAAGTAGGTATTACTATGTTTAACGAGTAATTTTTAGGAAAATATGGCCCTCATTAGTTTCTATATAATTACAGTTAATAACGAAAGTATTGTTGATGAACCTATTTCGTTAAATACATAAATGAAACACAATTACTATAACTGATATTTATAATGCAGTTTATTCAGTATTAACCTTGTTGTCGTATTTCGATTCTTGAGGAATCAACGCGGCTTCGGTTTCCCAATGAGTTTAGTGTTCGGTAACTCCAAGGCCGACTCGCCGAAGTTCTCCACAGTATGTGGGACAAATCCGTGGAGCGCCTGCGCATTCGGTCGTGTCGTGAGCTCGGGAGCGTCCGCGGTGCCACCGTCGAATCAAATGTTCAAATATCTGTAAATCTATCGGACCAAACTGCGTGGTCATCAGTCCGTAGCTTACAAACTACTTAAACCTAGGTAAACTAACCTAAGGACAAAGCCGGCCGCGGTGGCCGAGGAGACTGAGGCGCTTCAGTCACGGTCTGCACGTCCACTACGGTCGGGGGTTCGAATCCCCCCCTAGGGCACGGATATTTGTGCCGTTCTAGTTCATAAGTAGTTCGTAAGTTTAGGGACTGATGACCCCGTAGTTAAGTCCCATAAGCTCTACAAACATTTGAACATTTGAACTAGCTAATCCTAAGGACGGCGCAAATATCCATGCCCGAGAGGGGGATTCGAACCCCCCGACCGTAGTGGCCGTGCAGACCGTGACTGGAGCGCCTCAGACCCCTCGGCCACCGCGAAAACATAAAGAATCATTAATCTACGACCCGGTAAGGTACAATTTATTGGTCCGGCTCCGCCTCCAAGTGTGTAGCAAGTGCCAGCCGGGCGATTTCGACAGTCAGTCGACGGCTCAACACGTCGGCAGCTGGCGTTTCCTCCGCCTGCGCACCCGCGAGACCGCTGCTGGCCGTCTGGCCGCGACCAGCTCTCCCCCCTCCCCACCCCACCGCCCCTCCCCCCCTCCCCCCCTCCCCCCCACCCACGTCCACCCGCGCCAATCAATCCGCTGCCAAACGGCCGCCGCCAGCCCGCGCTCCAATCAGCCGATCGGCGAGAGCGCGCGCCCTAATGAAATCTCATTTTTTAAAATCTTGTCCGGCTGTCGGGCGGCCGGCAGCCTTCATTTGTCTCTGTACCCTCCCCTCAGCTGTTCTCCGCACCCCCCTTACCCCCGCCCCCGCCGGCTCGCGGCTCGGTGTAATTACTGCACACATAAATCAGCCGCTGGCTCGGCTCTCTTCCCAGCCTTTGCCGGCAGTCCCGGCTTACCCCAAACAGCGCGTATCGGCCGCGTTAACTAGCCGCCTCCAACAGGCCTCTGCCTCGCCCGCTGGGAGTCATCTGGTGGTCCGTTGCGCATGCGCACGCAGCCTATCTCCGCCCTCACAGGCGACTGCGTCCGTCGGCCCTCTTCACGGACGGGCGGTCAGTTGCGTGTTCCGGTCCATCTATCTGCGTGAATCGTTTGGATCGAGCACACCGCGACCCTCCTATTGTTGGGGGTCCCCTGAGAAACCGGACGGAAGCTCGTTCGTGGCATGCATGTTCCCTGTTTCAGCAGCCCATTCTGCTTATCTACAGCTATGTAGGGTCTACTATAGTAATAATAACAATAATCGCGCGTTAATGTCGCGTAGTCCTAGGCGTCCTGCTACAGACCGGGCGAGTGTTCCCGCCGGAGGTTAGAGACCTCACTAGCGCGCGCGCGTGCGCGCGTGTGTGTGTGTGTGTGTGTGTGTGTGTGTGTGTGTGTGTGTGTGTGACACAGAGAGAGAGAGAGAGAGAGAGAGAGAGAGAGAGAGAGAGAGAGAGAGAGTTGTATTTATTGTAAGTTAATGTAGTTGTGTTTATTGTAAGTTAATGTAGTAAGTGTGCGCCTCGGTTGCACAGTGGCAGAGTGCCAGACTACAAATCCTAAGGTCGCGGGTTCGATCCACGTCAGGTCCTAGGATTTCTGTCACTTTCCACTTCTTTCACCTCTGGAAGTATTGTTCATGTGAAGAATATCGAGTAGCACCGTGGTTCGGAACCCACGTTGAACTGTAGGTCCCCCTATAACTGGCTGGGTAAGTCAGTTCGAAGGTCGGAGGAAGGCAACGGCATAACACCTCCAAACAGGACCATGCCTAGTAAAGCACTGTGGTGTTCGAACCAATCTTCGGATTGTTGACAGCTTTACATTTTTAATGAAGTTGTAAGTTTCAGTACGGCCACAATGAGTGAAGATATGAAGCAGATGATTATGATATCTGAAAAAGGATCTGGATAGTTTTTGAGCTGTTCGTAGTAGTTGTGAAAGTATCCATAGTGAGGACTTCAGCCTCCTCTTCCTTCTCCTTTCCAATAACGACATTTTTGTAGCGAACAATACACTGTCACTGTCGTCAGACGATGTGAAGAATATAATGAAACTTTAACTCTGCTGCCGAGTGTGCGCTGATATGAAACTTCCTGGAAGATTAAAATTGTGTGCCGGAACCGGGACTCCAACCTGGGACCTTTGCCTTTTGCGGGCAATTTTATTATTATTATTATTATTGTTATTATCATTCAATTTTAAACATGGCTGTTAAAGAAAGCAACCGTTCGTCAAAACATAAAATAAGCACTTATGAAACAGCTCTTCGATTGCAGAAGTTTTGGTAAAATATTTACTTTACCGTGGTTTCGGATTCACTAGGGGAGCCTTCATCGGAAGTAAAACAGTTTTTACATATGAATGTACAGTCCGCAGAAGGTCTCGAGCGAAAGGACTCACGTTAAAAATTAAGAAGTCTGCACAATGCAAATTTTAGAAAACAAATAAGACAGCACGCCGCTAAGAGTCGCGTGTGCGGCCAGCAGTACAGTTGGCATCAGACTGATGCAGTTTAGAAGGATATCTTAACATTTGCTGTGGTTCTCTTACGAGAACTTCTTATTGCCCAGATCGCAAAATAGCGTAGATAGTGATACTACTCGTATATGTAATTTTTCGAGCAGGGTGAATACAATTCTCCTAAGAGGGCGATAAAGAAGTTTGATCACATACCCACGACCATATTGGTGCACTTTTGACGGTAATTAAAACGAATGTGAGTGAAGATCCGTCGAAGTGAACAGCGCCTTGTGCCGCTGGAAGGCAGACCGCGTGCCTCGGGTTGGGTGGCAGCCCTTATTCGTACAATAGCCATATTTCTCCCCTGCGCCCGTCCCGCCACAAAAGGCGACTCGGAGCAAATGGCAGAATTGATTGGCTCGCGGGCTTTTCCGCCGCTGGAGGTCCCAGAGAACTGATTGGACGCCGGCAGCGACGGAGGCAATTGATTGGTTGGCTTCCCTTACAGACCGCTAGATTTACCGCCAGCCCCCATTGTCAGATTGTCGCCAAAAGGCTGCGGCGGACCGGGAGTTGTGCTGCTGTTCTAGGAGCCCGGGAGAGGAGAACCTGCCACAACTTCACCCTAAGATTTCATTCCACTGTTCATCTCCTTCATGTGCATACAAAACTCACCGACAACTAACTAAATTAACAAATTGCGAGCCATTAAACCTGTGCCTGCTCTCTGGTCAACGTCATCTCGACCCTCCCGCCGAGAGGAGATTGTTCTGGCCCGGCTTCGTATTGGCCACTGCCGTTATAGCCACCAGCATTTATTATGTGGTGGTCCTGCTCCCTTATGTGAGCACTGTGATGCACCTTTTACTGTGAACCATCTTTTAGTGCAATGTCCGTTTTTTAATCGTGTCCGTCATGATCTGTGTTTACCATTTGAAATGTCTGATATCTTAGCTGATAACCTGCATTCTGTTAACAGTGTTTTACTTTTTATACATCGTGCAAATATGGCGAAAGCCATTTAATTTCTAACCCCGGTTCTTTTTTACTATGGGCAGTGTTGGGCGCTAATGACCACAGCAGTTGTGCGCCCTAAACCACAAAAAAAAAAGAAAAAAGGAAAAAAAATTCAAACTATAACAGAAGCTATTATTTCGAAAGAACAAACTGGCTTTACATCAGGTCGTGTGATACACGTGTGTTTGTAATTAAGAACATTATAGGGAAACACAGAGTGTTTAACATAGAAACACATACGGCATTTATCGACCTTGAGATGGCTTTTGACCGTGCCAGACATGATAGCCTAGGAAAGATTATGTCCAAATGTGGGTATCCTTATCACATAATGTAGTAGGCCTAAAAAAGTCTTTACAAAAATACCCGCACCGTAATAAACACAGGCAACAGTAAATTAGAAAAAGTAAGGGGTCTGGTCTCTCACCTACCCTTTTTAATAAATACATTGACTATATTCGGAATTTGAGGCTTAAAGAAAAAAAAGGAATTAAAATATCGATTCGGGAATACCTGAATGTGCTTCTATTTGCAGATAACATCGTTATTTTTCAAAAGAATGAAGATGACTTCCAGAGATAAGTATATCAGCAGAACGAAATATAACTTTGAAATCTCTAGTAATAAAACTAAAAATAATGGCTTTCCAAGCAAAATACCCAATTAGATCAAAAATTGTCTAGGATAATTCACCTTTAGAACAAATCTCTCTCAACTCATTTCGATTTTGATTTCGACATTGAAAATATACAAAAATTTCAAGCTGTCTGTGGTACCACAACAAGAACATTTGGCCATAGAGTACTAAAAGGTACTGTTTTAAAATTTTATAAAGTGATGGCAGTCCCTGTACTATCTTATGGAAGCGAAAGCTAGGTTACTACAAAGAGACAAGAGAATAAAATGCAAAGTGCAGAGATGAGGTTCCTGAGAAAAACAAAGGGCTGCACTAGAAGTGACAAGATCATGAATGGCATCATAAAAGAGTTAACTATATCAAGCATCAATGAGAAAATCGCACAATATCCAGAAAACTGGAGCTAAGACCTTCTTAGAATGCTAGAGCGCAGAATCCCCCAGAAGATTCTGGTATACAAACCAAATGGTAAAAGAAAAAGTGGAAGGCCGCGGAAAAAATGGAAATGCCTGCTTGTGAGTTCTGAACAGGCAACAGCCTAATCCCTGAAAGGCAGATGATTTCCTGCAAGTGAGTTATACGAGAGTCATTCAATAATCAAAGAGACAAATCAGTCTGGAGAAAAAAATCCGTTTATTTTTACAAAAAATACTTTTCTACCTTTCAACATAATCCCCTTGAACAGTTATGTGCTTTTTCCAAGGGGCTGCAAGGTTTGCATTTTATTTCGGCTGCAAAAGAACTCTTTACGTTTGAATCAAGTTTCCACAATGTTTTCCACCTCCTCGTTGTCCTGGAACCTTCTCCCACGTAATGCCTCCGTCAGTGCACCAAACAAACGGAAATCAATAGTTGCTACATCAGGACTGTAAATAGGATGCGGCCGGTACTTCCCGGCCCATTGTGTCGATGGTTTCACAGGTTAGTTGAGCAACATGAGGACGTGCGTTGTCTTGATGGAGAATCACACCTCTCCTCTGAGATCCAAGACGTTTCTGTCTCATGGCTGACTCCACTTTGTTTAAAAGCAAATTCGAGTAGTATTGGCTGTTTATTGTACGCAGCTCTTAGAGATAATCACAAAAAAATGGACCTCCAGCGTCCCAAAAAATCCGTCAACACGATATTTCCTGCTGATGCTTTGGTTTTGAATTTTTTATTGGCATGTGAGTTGGTGTGTGTTCACTCCGTGCTTTGCCTTTTTGATTCTGACTCATAATAGTGAACCAAAGTTTCATCATAACTTAATTTTTTTTGTTCAGGTAGTGCTCAAATTCTCTTTCATAACGTTCCTGTAGCTCTGTGCAAACTCTCAACCTTGTTTTCTTTTGTAGCCGCGTCCTTTGCGACCTATCTTGCATATGTTTTGCAGTACTTCAGCTTGTTACAAGATAATATTATGAACTGTATCAGTACGAACTTGTACCTTAACAGCTATCATTTCCACAGTCAGAAGGACGTCGGCACGAATAATGTCTTCAGTTCGACTTTCAAGCGAGGGAGTTGAAACCGCAACTGGTCGGCCAGAACAGTGTTAGTAACTGAGTCGCGACCGTTTTTGAACTTCTTTACCCACTTGTAAAACTTTGCACGATTCATACAATCTTCACCGTAGACTGTAGACATTCAACAATTTATATTCACTGACTTCTCGCCTTCAGAAAGTAAAAACCGACTGTTCAATTAATGCAGACTCACCATATTTAAATTTATTTTTGATGTTATAAACAAAGGGCTCATCGCAGTGATGCCAACTTAAAGCGATAAACGTACCAAACTTGCCCTACCGACAATTTTTCCCCACACCAACTTGTCTCTTAAATTATTGAATGGCCCTCGTAGGTCTACATTTCCAATTTCGAATGTGAATAACGTTTAAAGCAATTTGCGCGACTGCTGCTTTCGCTGCTTGTCAGCACTGTGGCAGGCTGGCGTGGCTTGTCCACCCCGGTCGCGTCTCCTTTCCGCGGCAGCCAAGACACAGTCTAAAACAAACAGTCGCGAAACTATCGTGGAAACGATGCAGCCTTTTGGCAGCGGATGTGATGTTAGAGCGCTGAGCGGTGTGTGGGTATAAACAAAGAATGGCATCATACACACGGAAAAATTCTTATTTTGAATAACTTAACCTCCACATTTCCTAGTCCCTAATAGTGATGGTATAATTTGAGTATGAAAATGTAATTAATGTCACCTGTCCTATTAATGTCATATAATAAACGCCAGTGCATCGTAACGCATATGACACAGCATCAGAGTCGCAATCGATCATCCAAAAACGTTAAGACAAGAAATGAATTGCAACCTGATGTTTTCAAGTTCAAAAGGAGCTGATTATGATTGTACCCACGTGCTCGGCGCGTACGTTAACGTTCTAAGAGATATTTTAGCTGATTTTGGACATTTTAATATACTCGAAACTAGATACGATTTTAATACTTTTAGAGACTAAGTGCTACAGCTCCTTAAAAACGCTCTTTTCGCCTCGTCCATATTCTTATGCAGTGCGTGTACCTACCATGTTTTTCTTACCTACTTATCGTGTATCAATGTTTATTATGACTTTCCTGGCTGTTTGTACACGGCCATATTAATTACGAGGGTTGGAACTTATATGGTGGCAACTATTTATTCACAACCGATACAAAAGGGTTATACGTTGATACCTTTTACTGTCCTTCAAAGTAGTCACCAGCGTTGGGTAGAAACCGTTGACAGCGATGTGGAAAGCGTAGTATACCGTTAGCAGAGCCTACTTTGTTGATACTGCGAATGGAGCGGTCTACTGCCTGTCGAATTCCAGAAACAGTTCTGAAGCGGATGCCACGAAGTGGTTCCTTCATCTTCGGAATCAAATCAAAGTCAGAAGGACTTAGGCCCGGAAATTATGGTGTATGGTACAGTACTTCCCAGTCCCACCGACCGAAAAGAGCAGCCACAGCTTGCGCTGTATGCGTCCGCGCATTGTCGTGCAAAATGATTGGTGGGTTGCGCAGAAAGTGTTGCCGCTTCTTTCGCAAAGCTGGTCGCGGGTGATGCTCCAAAAACTAACAGTAGTACTGTGCACTGCTCCTGTTTCGAAAACCTAGTGACACCGTTACGTCAGACCACTCGCTGTCAAGTGACTGTGTTTCCCTCGATTGTGCGCACGCCCGTGACATGGGACGGGCGAGTCTATTTGCTCGGAGGTAAGTTAAATATGTCGACAACGTGTGCGACAATAATAGATTCCATTGCATTGTGTCTCCACAGCAGTGTTGCCACTATTTAAGTTCCAACCGTCGTATCTGCAAGTACGCATTTACGTAAGAAAACTAGCAGGTATCAGCAAAAAATCTCGGTACACATGCCTATATTCTTTAAAATTTCATTATTATTATTATTATTATTATTATTATTATTATTATTATGAGGTTTAACTGCCGGGTCATCATGCGATTCTTGTTAAGAGTAAAAGTTCTGACAATACTGCGGACGAATTAAAATGTTTAATATTTTCTTCCAATCCTGAAAGTACCATCAGTAGCATAGATAACAGGAGTAGGCGGCAGGGGACCCAAACGCCTGTTCACCTCCACTTCACCGGGGCCATAACCGTAGAGAACTATTCTTAGCTGCTCGCGATGCAACGTTTGTTCCAAATTTAATGTTGAAACCGTTGACAATTTAGCTGGACATATTTGATATACTGATCTGAACGAAGAGAACTGACGCTCTCCTCAACTGAACTAAACCCCTCCCCTTACCCGTACAATAAATATCTACCTCTGTGTATAGCTAAATGTCATACATGTGTATTTATTATTATTATTGTTGTCATCTTACTTGTCAGCGTCCTTTAAAGAGAGATTTCTCGGTTATATCCTTGATGGCTGCAACAATTTTGTAGCGACAAAACAAGCTGCGAAATACGACCACTTTGAACGCACTGCTCCACCACTCCGCATACACATACAGTACATAATCGTTTCGCGGTGTGATTATACATCCCAGCCGCTTGGCAGCGCTGCAATTGCAATGTTTGGGATAGTCAGTCGCTCCCAGTCCATGAACTTTGCCATCTAATATTTATCTCGGTGTGGGGCCCTCATCTGAGGACTCGTTCTGCTTCTGATCACTACTATTGACGACGTTGTCAGGACGTGTGTGCTGTTGTTCCAGCTTGAAATGTTATTCGAGTGCATTCATAAACAAATCACACAGTTTCTGAAATTATCAGTCAGAATTAACAGTTTTGTGAAAGCATCGAATTACAATGCCAACGCCACACACTGCGCACCAAAAACTAATGCAGTCGTTGCTCATGGTACTGACAAGGGTTTCCTGATACATAATTGAGGGAATGGATAGTCCATACATCCTCAAAGGCTACACCGGACGTCGTCTGACTATGCAAGCCGGCCACAGTGGCCGAGCGGTCTGCAGCGTGCCAGTCACGGTTTGCGCGGCCGGGGGTTCGAATCCTCCCCCCTCGGACATGGAATTTTGTGTCGTCTTTAGTACAAGGTAGTTCATAAGTAGTTTCTAAGTTTAGGGACTGATGACCCTGTAGTTAAGTCCCATAAGTTCTACAAATGTTTGGACATTTTGACGATGCATTTAAATGGTTGTTTGGAAAATTTTATTTGATGGGCAGTTGTTTATATTAACAAGGTTAATCCGTGAGGTTTTCTCTTTTTTCCTGGGCCAGTGTAATATTGTCTAATGTACAGAGTGAGTTAGTGTGTGTGTGTGTGTGTGTGTGTGTGTGTGTGTGTGTGTGTGTGTGTGTGTGTGTGTGTGTGTGTGTGTCTGTGTGTCTGTCTGTCTGAGAGAGAGAGAGAGAGAGAGGGGGGGGGGGGGTAAACGACGAAGATTTGAATGATGAGTTTTTCATTTTTCTGTTGCAGGTAACCACCTTTCCACGACTAAAGCGAGGCAGTAGGGCTACTGATCCTTGGCAAACTGTGAGTACGGAAACATGCACTTCATAGTAAGATCAACAAATTCGAAAATAAGCTTACTAACAGCTCCATCATTCACAGGCTTCTGCAGTTGAAAAACTATGCTGTTGTTCTGGAGTCATGTCCTAACCTCTCCAATGTTACATGTGCCGAAAATAACACTACCAAAGTTCGCGTGACGAAATGGAAAAGAAGCAGTACGGTTTAAATTTAGAGGTATTTTCTGTCTTGAAACAATCACATTCCAATGGTGTCATAGGATCAGATGTTCTAAGACGTTTTTTACCCGTCCAAGAGATGCAGTTGTTAAGTGAAACCTTAAGGCGTAACTCCGTCACAAATTGAGGTGCATTCCAAGTTGTTTCTGCGTAACGTTTCAAATTCTGCAGCAAAACAAACCCGGCAGAACATGAGTGTAGCAGCGATGTACCCCCTACCCTCCTCATTAAGTTGGGTTTTGTCGAGACGTTACGAGAAATGTTATAATGTTCGCATTACTTACTCAGTTTTTCTAAGACTTTGTTTGTCTCACGATAGAGGGTCGTTGAGATCGGCGTCAGCCGAGTATTCGGCTAAGGAAAATGAACGGTTGGGACCCAGCAAAATTTATACTTCACAAATCATAGCAATGAGGTCCTGATGGGAGGTGGTATGCCCTTGACTTCCTCAGACCTTCGAACTGACTTACCCAGCTTGTTATAGGGGGACCCACAGTTTAATGTGAATTCCGAACTACGGTGCTACTCGACATCTATATAAATACGCCGCTAATCACATTGAAATACATAGCGAAAAGTTAATCTAATAGCTTCTATGATATTTCTTTGCCGTTGCTTTCTGTAATAGCACGCGAAAAAGGAACGCCTAAATTTCTCCGTTTTCGATCCGATTTCTCTTATTTTATTAAGGGTCATGTTTCCCTATGCAGGTAGTTGCTAACAAAATATGTTCGTGAACGAAATTTCGTAAATAAATGTCACTTCGGCGAATGACGCCTTCCTTTTCATGTTTTCCACCCCAACTCTTGCATCATTTCCGCTACAGCCTCTCACATATATCCGAAAACACAAAACGAGCCGCCCTTCTCTGAAGTATCGCTATACCATCCATCAATTTCACATGGTGTGAATCCCACAATGCGCAGCATTACCCCAAAATAGGTCGCACAAGTATAGTGTAGGCAGTTTCTTTAGTAGAACTGTTGCATCTTCCAAGTGTTCTGCCAATATAACGCAGCCTTTGGCTCTCCTTTCCGACAATATTTTCATTGTGTTCTTTCCAATTTATGTTGTTCGTTGTTTAATTTCAAGGTATTTAGTTGAATTTATGGCCGTTAGATGTCATTGATTTATCGTGTAAATGAAGTGAAATTTTTTTGTCCTATGCCTTTCTGTTTTTGTATGAAAATGTTTATTATTTGTAACAGTTTAGTCGATCTATTGAAGGATATAAGCAGAGCGTAGGAAAAAATGTGTAGTACAAATTGGTGTAGCAAAGAATAGTGTAGCAAAGAAGTAGTGTAGCAGAACAGTAACGTCCAAAGAAAGGTGGTGTCGGAGGGAAGGTGGTGTCGGAGGGAAGGTGGTGTCGGAGGGAAGGTGGTGTCGGAGGGAAGGTGGTGTCGGAGGGAAGGTGGTGTCGGAGGGAAGGTGGTGTCGGAGGGAAGGTGGTGTCGGAGGGAAGGTGGTGTCGGAGGGAAGGTGGTGTCGGAGGGGAAGGTGGTGTCGGAGGGAGAAAGGAAAAATGGAGAGAGAGGGGAAGAGTGTGTGGAGAGAGAGAGGGGGAAGAGTGTGTGGGAGAGAGAGGGGAAGAGTGTGTGGGAGAGAGAGGGGGGAAGAGTGTGTGGGAGAGAGAGAGGGGGGGAGGTGTGGGGGAAGAGTGTGTGGGAGAGAGAGAGGGGGGGGAGAGTGTGTGGGGGGGAAGAGTGTGTGGGGAAGAGAGAGAGGGGGGGGAGAGTGTGTGGGGGGGAAGAGTGTGTGGGGGGAAGAGAGAGGGGGGAGGAGAGTGTGTGGGGGGAGAGTGAGAGTGGGGAGGAGAGAGGGGGGGAGTGTGTGTGGGGAGAGAGAGAGAGGGTGGAGAGAGAGGGGGGAGAGTGTGTGGGGGGGGAAGAGTGTGGAAGAGAGAGGGGGGGGGGAGTGTGTGGGGGGGGGGAAGAGTGTGTGGGAGAGAGAGAGAGAGGGGGGGAAGAGTGTGTGGGGGGAAGAGTGTGTGGGGGGGAGAGAGAGGGGGGAAGAGGTGTGCGGGGGGAAGAGTGTGTGGGAGGAGAGAGGGAGGGGGAGAGTGTGTGGGGGAGAGGGAGAGGGAGGGGGAGAGTGTGTGGGGGAGAGAGGGAGAGGGAGGGGGAGAGTGTGTGGGGGGAGAGAGGGAGAGGGGAGGGGGAGTGTGTGTGGGGGAGAGAGGGAGAGGGAGGGGGAGTGTGTGTGGGGGAGAGAGGGAGAGGGAGGGGGAGAGTGTGTGGGAGGGAGAGGGAGGGGGAGAGTGTGTGGGAGGGAGAGGGAGGGGGAGAGTGTGTGGGAGGGAGAGGGAGGGGGAGAGTGTGTGGGAGGGAGAGGGAGGGGAGAGTGTGTGGGAGGGAGAGGGAGGGGGAGAGTGTGTGGGAGGGAGAGGGAGGGGGAGAGTGTGTGGGAGGGAGAGGGAGGGGGAGAGTGTGTGGGAGGGAGAGGGGAGGGGGGAGAGTGTGTGGGAGGGAGAGGGAGGGGGAGAGTGTGTGGGAGGGAGAGGGAGGGGGGTGGGGGAGAGAGGGAGAGGGAGGGGGAGAGTGTGTGGGAGGGAGAGGGAGGGGGAGAGTGTGTGGGAGGGAGAGGGAGGGGGAGAGTGTGTGGGGGAGAGAGGGGAGAGGGGAGGGGGAGAGTGTGTGGGGGAGGGAGGGAGAGGGAGGGGGAGAGTGTGTGGGGGAGGGAGGGAGAGGGAGGGGGAGAGTGTGTGGGGGAGAGAGGGAGATGGGAGGGGGAGAGTGTGTGGGGGAGGGGAGGGAGAGGGAGGGGGAGAGTGTGTGGGGGAGAGAGGGAGAGGGAGGGGGAGAGTGTGTGGGGGAGAGAGGGAGAGGGAGGGGGAGAGTGTGTGGGGGAGAGAGGGAGAGGGGAGGGGGAGAGTGTGTGGGGGGAGAGAGGGAGAGGGAGGGGGAGAGTGTGTGGGGGAGAGAGGGAGAGGGAGGGGGAGTGTGTGTGGGGGAGAGAGGGAGAGGGAGGGGGAGTGTGTGTGGGGGAGAGAGGGAGAGGGAGGGGGAGTGTGTGTGGGGGAGAGAGGGAGAGGGAGGGGGAGTGTGTGGGAGGGAGAGGGAGGGGGAGAGTGTGTGGAGGGAGAGGGAGGGGGAGAGTGGTGTGGGAGGGAGAGGGAGGGGGTGGAGTGTGTGGGGAGGGAGAGGGAGGGGGAGAGTGTGTGGGAGGGAGAGGGAGGGGGTGGGGGAGAGAGGGAGGGGGAGAGTGGTGTGGGAGGGAGAGGGAGGGGGTGGGGGGAGAGAGGGAGAGGGAGGGGGAGTGTGGTGTGAGAGGGAGGGGGAGAGTGTGTGGGGGAGAGAGGGAGAGGGAGGGGGAGAGTGTGTGGGGGAGGGAGGGAGAGGGAGGGGGAGAGTGTGTGGGGGAGAGAGGGAGAGGGAGGGGGAGAGTGTGTGGGGGAGAGAGGGAGAGGGAGGGGGAGAGTGTGTGGGGGAGAGAGGGAGAGGGAGGGGGAGAGTGTGTGGGGGAGAGAGGGAGAGGGAGGGGGAGAGTGTGTGGGGAGAGAGGGAGAGGGAGGGGGGAGAGTGTGTGGGGGAGAGAGGGAGAGGGAGGGGGGGAGTGTGTGGGGGAGAGAGGGAGAGGGAGGGGGAGAGTGTGTGGGGGAGAGAGGGGGGAAGAGTATCCCAAGAAAAATTGTGAAATTGGTGTCGGAATGAGTAAACGAACACAGCAGAGAGAGGAAAGAGTCCCGGGCTACACAGGACTCGTAGCAAGTGACCGATCAGTGACGCACAGTAGATTCCCCCTCCCTCCTCCCCCTTTGTATTTTAATGCTGTCAGCGTAATGCCGACTGCAGGGCCCCGTGCCTCTCCCAATAATTAAAGTGGCGGTGGCGGCGTCGCCGGCCGGCCAGAGGCAGTGGCGCGCGCCGGTCTCGCGGTCGCAGAGCGCGCCGCGGCGCTTGCGGTGAGACCGCAGCGTGGCCTGCCGGCACACAGGCCGCAGGCGCTGCAGCAGCCGCTAATTGGCTGGCCGCCTGTGCCCGCTGCTCCCTGCTCACTGCTGATTGGTAGTTGCGAGGCCCGCGTGCGGTCGCGCGCACTGCTTTGTGGCGCCGCGGCACCCCAGGGGCCAATACGTTAACAGCGCGTCTCCAACACCGCTGTGTCTTATTAACGCTATTCGAGCAGCGCCACACGAGGAGAGGGACCGACATTTGGGACACCGATTGCTATAGAAATTTGCTCGGACGTTCTGTATTGAATGTAAAGAGACACGTGTTTCAGCTTTTTGCTAGACAGTCAGTAGTTTTTGAAAAAATATCGTTGAAGTTGATAATGGAAAATCGCGTTTTCGATTATACCACATCGTAACTTAATAACTTCGTCTGAATACGAGCATTTGTTGCTAATACTTATGGGATCAAAAATTAATGATGTTCGTGTACTTAAAGTTTTTGTGTTTTCTTGGTGTAGCTTGGGTAATCGTAAACATAAGGGACTTTCCGATCGTCGTCGCCAGTCCAGGTCTCGGGCTATCCAACTGTGCTTCCAGGTTTGAACGTCATCGTGGCATTTTTGTTAGTTTTTTTTTTTTTTTTTTTTCAGCTTAGGGTCATGACCACAGTAGGCCCCTTCGTGGGGCTCACGGTTCTTTCGTGAGTACAGGGGGCCCCGAGCTAACACGTTCGCTGCGGTCACCAGTGCAAGCTGCTGACGCTTTAAGCGGATGCCCGAAAGCGCACGTGCACTGAGAGCTGAAATCATACCTCTGTGAAACCTGCAAGTTCATGTTGTGCACGTACGTAATATTGACAGCAAAAATAACGTCTGCGCAAGAGGTGGTTTAGATATAGAAATGCAAGTATGCTTTAGCTGAATGCCGAATGCTGTCTGACACTTATAGGCGTATATTGTTCACTCTTCCCCTTCTTTCTCGGGTTAGAAGGCCCCGGTGTCGGTTGTTTCGCCAGCATTGCAAACAATGCACAACACAGATGATTCAAGACGAAAACACACGACTGCAGACAGAAAAAAGTTACGTGATATTTATTGGTGGCTTGTACTAACACGAGTGCACAACCGAACAAACTAAACTGAGTACTCAGCTAGCGAACGTCCCGCTTATAAGCGTCAGTCGCAGCGAACGTGCTAATAATAACCTTAGCAGTTCAGACCCCTATCCCAACCAACCACAGTAGTTTTGTCCCACATATTTACAAACACCTGAACATTTGTGTGTTTCGCCCCTCGTATTGCGGTGGGACGGGATAATGTTGACATTAATTGTGTAACTTATGTTCATAATGGAATGATAAAACTCGTATGTCGACACTAGTTGTGAAATTAACTTGATTTTATGCAAGGCCATTTACTTGCTAAGTAGTTGTTGACTTGCAGTTTACTGTTCCTTAGCAACACCAAATATCAAAAGTTAACCGTGAAAATTTTATTGACTTCGTTCCGAAGTTCCCGCACCACAGCAAGAATCAGAAAGAAAGACAGAAATAGACCTTTAAATAGTTCTTGAATAAAATATTAGGTTCTTGTACGAGCGGGGGCAAGAGAATTGATCTGTAGCCGTTACTGAAATTGTAAGTCAAAGTCTAACACAGGAACTTCGGTTTACTGTTGATAGCTTTAACTCAAATATTAAAATATACCGCCTGCTAAACTCGACGTTCCACATTCATACCCAATATAAATTTCTTGTTACTGTTGAATATAAGTGACTGTTAGACTCCACTATTATATTAAATCTCTTCTCAAAGTAAAACTCTCTACATATCAGATTAGGCTTCCAGTAAATGTAAATCACACATTACATAAATTCATAGCGTTCAAAATACTTTTCAACGTAATTCATATTTATTCTGTTCTGAAATAGTACAAGCTCAAATTACTAATGCTTGTAAGAAGACATGTATTCAGAACGACTATTAACAATATCGACATATATATTCTTCTCTGAAAACGATTGACGCGCAGCAATAGAGCACGCACAGCTGGATCCGTAGCAAATCAAATGTTCAAATGTCTGTAAATCTATCGGACCAAACTGCGTGGTCATCAGTCCGTAGCTTACAAACTACTTAAACTAAGATAAAATAACCTAAGGACAAAACACACACACACACACACACACACACACACACACACACACACACACACACACACACACACACACCAGTGAGGACTCGAACTTCCACGGCGAGCAACCCCGCGCTCAGCAGCGAGGCGCTTTAGACCACTCGGCCACTCCACCGCGGCGGATCCGTAGCCGTCTGATAGTGGCCGTCTACTGTAATGTTGGCTGCGGCGATGACGCTGTCCTTGGTCGTTGCGGCGTCTCGATCGTACATGAAACATACAGAGACAAATAAAAACATTTTCAGAATCACATTAGAACATGTTAATATTTACAGAAACAACAAATATATACAACTAACTGCAAGTACCCGGCTTTGCCCGGGTTTAAAGTAAGGCTGTCTATTGAAGCGTACAAAACCGTTTATTTGCGTGTAATAAAAGGGTACATTTATGTTAAAGCAATGTGATAAACAACATTTCTGGCCGAACAAGCAACAATTGCGTCTTATATGTATAGAGATAGCAATCGAAGTCTGTAAGTAAAGTACTCTCCCCCATGCACCGAACGAAATTTTATGTAGACAGTGCCCTTCCCCTTGTTTTGAAGGTCAGTGGTGCAAAATTTCATCAAGATCAGTGCGAAGATATAGATTTACACGGACACATTGAAAACTCACTTTCACTTTTTCTCAAATTTTCCGGTTGTTTTTCCAAAAATTGGGACGAAACTTATTCAAGAACCTTCCCCATGTAATTTTGTGTACGTGTACCAAATTTCACGTTATTTGGTTCTCTGAATCTTGAGTTATAAGAGAACAGACAGACAACAAATGCGTCTTAACTATAGAGATTTTGTATAAATTTCTTTTGGTTTATAGACTTCAAAACAGGGCTTTCGTTTCGTCACTGTCTACACTTAGACTGAAGCATCGAATTGAGCAAAGTATTGTGCATCTATATTACCAAAGAAGCACTATCGGGTGCCTCGCCTATTGCTAAGGTTGGAGCAAAACCTCCTAATCGGTCTCGACATTTAAGCAACAATAGTATAGTAGTATAATATGACAAAGACTTTCCCGTTACAACCACTGCGTTTAAGATATCAGACGCTTCTTCTCGCTGTATTTGTCATTTTAAAAGAAAGTCTTCTGGCTCTAAAAGTATTGCCTGTGGCATTATGCAAAGCGAAACATACGGAAATACGCAACACTTCGCACAGCACAAAAGCAACATATAGGAACACGACCGTGAGAACTATCGCGTGACTAAATTTCAATCAATCACGGAAGGCAGGCGGAGACAAGTGGCGAGGGAAGAGGATGGCCGTGCATTCCTTATACTAGCTCTAATTAATAAAGTATGGTAATACATCGATTCCTGTATGCACCAGTGTGTTGTCACTGTAGCTACTGTGAACACCAAGGCCAGTTTCCTGTACTTGGATGCCACAATTTTGGGAACAGGATTTCACTGATTCGCCCACTTCTTTGTTGAGATAGATAACTACGAAGGAAACCACGGGGAAAAAATCAGTCTGAGTCTTTGTTGGTCTGTCCTCGTACTATGAATTTTCAGAAAATTTCATGGTGGTATATTCTGCCAGACAGGCCTTTGGTCTTACCAGAGTCGAAAGAGTCGCGAAACTTCGTGATTTTCTTCAACTTCGCGACTGCAGCGCTGCCAAGCAGCCGGGTCGTAAAATCACACGGCGAAACGATTGAGTAATGAATTTGTATTTGGACTGCTGCAGCATTTTCAAAATAACTTCGTATTTACGAGTTTTTTGTGGCGCTATAAACTGTAGCAACTGTCAAAAGTATAATTCGGAAATCTCTCATTTGCAAAGGATGCTCAAAAGTAACAGAATAATGTTATGAAAAACCGGTGTTCGTTTACTGTTGTTAGTTACACTTTTAGGCATAGACGTAAATTTTTAACAATTCATTCACGTCCAAAGTTCTGCTGTTAATGAGAATCGCAAATACTTGACCACTATTTCATAATATTACTGCTGAATAAAAGTAATGTATGACTGCTTAGTCTCGTATCTCAGTTTCACAAATATGATAACCTTGAATACTAACATATTTTGCCGCGGTGGAGTAGCCGAGCGGTCTAAAGCGCCTCGCTGCGGAGCGCGCGTTTGCTCGCCGTCGGAAGTTCGAGTCCTGCCTATGGCATGGGTGTGTGTGTTTGTCCTTAGGTTAGTTTACCTTAGTTTAAGTAGTTTGTAAGCTACGGACTGATGACAACGCAGTTTGGTCCGATAGATTTACAAACATTTAACACATTTTGTCGGTTACTAGTTTGATAAAGTGAATACGTAGCTACAAATAAATATGTTCATATATAAGCTATTAATGTTAGAACGTCTCATTCTTGAAGATATTCAATTTGATACCTGCCAATTAGCTAAAAAATTAGGTACACGAAAGGCACAGAAGCAAGGACGAGGTGAAAAGATGGTTTAAACGACGATGTAGAATCTAGTCCCCTACAATGTAAAACTCGTGTGTACTTTTCAAACCATTACAATATCCGAAATTCGCTAAAATAAAACTCGTGCAACATGTCAGTACACTTCGAGAATGCGAACATAATTATAATCAGTTCCTTTTATATACTTCGGCACATCAGGTTGCAATTCATTTCCGCTTTCAAAAGGTTTCAAACGATATTAATATGACTAGAGTATTGTGAATTGTATGAATTACACTGCACTGGCAGTTTGTTAAATTATAGATTGCCATTAACTGAAGCAGTGATATTACTTTACTAATGTTTTCGTATTTGTATTAGAAACTTCACAGCAACGTTCAGTGACCAGGAAATATGAAAGTAACAGCATTAAAAACGGCAACTTCTCAGTTTGCATCATGCCATTCCACTGTTATATCCTGCTGGCCGCTTGGAGCGCTAGTATCGCTTCAGCTGCAATTTTTTTTTTTCCTCTTAGTTTCTCGACTGTCTGTGACAGCTGTGGTCGTACTGTATTGTGGCCAGCGCTCTGTAACTGCACAAATGCATCTCGCCTGCGATGAAAAGCGTTCCCTTTGCCCTCACTTTATTTTTTACCCCGTAAAACAGTTTTAATGCCGACTCGACAGGTTACGTTAGTTGATATATTTTTATGGCATGGCAGTACAGTCAGTAAAAGATGGCAAAGGATCCAAAATACGAACAGGCTTCGTGGGAACGGCTTACAACAGAGGAACGCAAGATGGGGCTCTCAGTTAGGCCGGCAGTGCAGCATTGTACGACTGGTACCGGTCGACGCAAGACGCTGTCTGTCTGTCTGTCTGTCCTGTTTTTGCCAGAGGCAGCGGCTACGTGGGGTAACTTTTATGGCCGGTGACAGCACGACCCGTAATGTCGCTTAACGACTCCACGTCGTAGTGCCCCAACCAGAGCCACGCTGCGCAGTCTTTACCACACTGGACTCAAATTAGAGAGAGTGCGGTTCAATCCTTGGTCGGGTTATCACAGGGTGACCATATTTGTCCAGCTGGAAAAGAGTGCGGTTCAATCCTTGGTCGGGTTATCACAGGGTGACCATATTTGTCCAGCTGGAAAAGAGTACATATCAATTGAATTGTCCAAAGATATAATATTTTATTTATTCATTTATTTATTCATTTCAAAATACATAGTTTGTCTTCTCTGATTATAGCATTGAACACTTAAGATTATTGCGCACTGCAGCTTAAGTACAGTCTGGCTAATATCAAGGCTACAAAGACCGAATATAATCGTCAATGACCAGAGGTACAGCTCACAATTTTGTGCAAAACAAAAATTAAAATTTTAAATACTGTGGGAGATTTGAACACAGGATCTCCCACGTTATACATATACCACATGACCACGAGAACACTGTCTAATATGACTATTAAATGTTACATATCTTGCGACTGATCCGTTCATGTTTATATTTCTATGTTTTCGTACTTCGCTACAACATTTTCCTGCTTTCGCGCTTGATCTGTGTTCAGTTTTTGGCGGGCTACACACTGCATGAACGTATCATTAAATGTGGGGTGCCGCGGTGGGGAGTTTCCTTTGTGAGAAGTTCAGAAAGAGTAAAACACGTGTAAAACAGGGAAAGTGTAGAGTAAATAGAGAAGAGGATGAAAAGAGTACTTGTACGTCTGGCCACCTTGGGTTATCCAGATTCAAGTTTTACGATGTATCCGCGTATCTTTCGACTAATTCTGTGACTCCTGTGAATGGATATTGCCACAGTCTAACACACAAAGTCGCAACACTCATTGCTGTGAAGGTTGTTACCAACTGACAGTTGCAACGACAATAGTGCTCCCAGCGGTGGGCAAGCTGCCGAAGTAGTGAAACTTATTCAGAATTATTTTTGGACGTAATTAAGGAAATAGTATAATTTTTGGGTTACAAGGATTAGTGAATTATCAAGAGACGTACAAGCGTTTCGTTGTAGTAAATCTACCCACGTGGAGTTCTTATAGCTGAGCCGCTTCTACGTACTCGAATAACGTATTCCAAAATAAATAATATGCGAGGTTAGCTGCTCTGACTCTGGAGGTATAACGTATCCTAGGGATGGAAAAAACCGACCGGTTAAAACCGATACCGGTATTTTAGTTTTGAATAACCGGGTTTTTTTCGGTATTTGGTGTCGGTTGTAACCGGTTTTTTAGTTATTGTCAAGAACCGGGTAAAAAAATCGGTTACAACCGACACCAAATAGTTATTGCCAAGAACCGGGTAAAAAAACCGGTACGACTACTTCCTGTAGCAGTGATTCAAAATGAGTATTTTTTTAAATAATAATCTGATGAAGACTGACTAAATGTGCCGAAAGCGGCCATTTTAATGAGTTTTCTTGGCTGCTTTTACTATTGGATATTAAAGAACAGAGTGTTTTTAGCTCCTCAACACGTTGCTTAAAACTTTAAATGTATTATATTGCTATGCTAACAAGTTTTATTAATGTGATAGATTGAAATTGATGGGCTTTTTTAATAACCAAAATGGGTTTAGGTAATATTAATCATGTGGTGCCTCGCGAGGTAGCCGTGCAGTCTGAGGCTGCATGTCACGGATTGCGCGGCTGCTCCAGTCGGAGGTTCGAATCCTCCCTCCTCCCTCGGTAATGGGTGTGTACGTTGTCCTTAGCGTAAGTTAGATTAAGTAGTTTTTAAGTCTAGCGACCGATGACCTAAGCAGTTAGGTCTCATAAGAACTCACGCCGATTTGAATATTCTTTGGGCATGTGGTGTACAGCTTTTCTAGTTCAATTTGCGTAAATTTACACTGACAACAATCATACTGTTAGTCGGAACTGTGACTTTATTTTTCAAAATACTTCTGCACCACTGATTGAAGTTCATTTACTGACTGTAACTTATATAACTAGCTATTCATATGCGAAGGCTCACAAGTCCAACATTAGGAGTGGTTGGCTCAGTATTCGCAACTGCCGGATGGAAATACTAGGCCAGCAAATCTATATGCTCCGTATATCGTCTTCTACGGACTCCTGGCTAGGCTTACACACACTCAAGAAGGCGTAATATTGGGAGGGGATCTTGCCAAATCTGTCGTATAACGTAAATTTACCTAAATTTTAACCGAACTTCCTAAGTTTTGTTTTCGGCCGAAACTAGAATAACCGAAAATTCGATTACGGTTTCCGTTTCGGCTTCTAATTAAGTTTCGGTCGAACTTTGCTGGAAATAAAAGCAATAAAAAACCGAAAACCGGTTATTTAAAAAAACTGTTATCTTGAGCAGTTTTTACAGTGCGGTTAAACTGGTGACGAAAAGAACCAGTATAAACGAAAACCGGTATTTTCAGCGATAACCGCCATCCCTACTGTATCCTATTATCTTGCTTCTGACGATGTAAACATCAAGCTGACGCTCCGAAGACCGCTAGAGTTTGCAACACTCGCACTTTGGAGCTAGGATACCTGCAATGCTCTGTTCGTAGCAGAGCTGAGCGCAATCCGTTTATTCGTTAATTAACGGAGTTAACTTTTTGAGTAACGGATTAACTTTAAATTTTAAAAAACGTTAACGGACTCTTTAACTTCTGTTAATTTGCCGTAAGTCCGTTAATCCGTTACTTCTATACTCATTTCTTAAGCCAAAAGTCTTTACGCAAGATTTTTTGTTTTTATTTATTTTGTTTTGTTTTTTATGTGTGTCACTCAATCTAATCAGAAGCCTGCAGGCCACAGATGTTTAAAACAAGTAAAACCGAATGTCTAGTGAAGATGTGGCTGGACATAAAATCGAACGACTCATTCAACGAAGCGGCATTTCTTGTAAAAAATATTTTAGTAAATCTTTTTATTATATATAAAACTTCTGTACCATCAAGTGCCGCAGTCGAACGTCTTTTTTTCGTGGGAAGAGAGATTTTGACACCCAAACATGCCTCGCTGTCAGACGAGAATTCTAATATGCCAATGTTTATTAAAGGAAATATGCACGTTATGACAAATGCCATCCAGTGAAATTCTATATTTTGAGCCTGCTGTAAATTGTATTTTACTGCTAAATAATTATTACTAAAATTAAGATTTATGTATTAGTGGAACACTATAACGTGGCAGCCAGCCGCGAGTGCAAACAAATGACAAACAAACATTGTACTTTTTATACAAGGGGACAAATCATTTCAAAGAACATAAGTGTTTCCCCCAAAGTAAATGAATATTGCGGAGGCTATTTTACACCGTAGTATATTATCAGATATCATTTGTTTACGCTCGTGACCGATTGCCACGATAGAGTGGCCGAATAATACTAGTTTTTATTTATACTCCAGGCCCTACTTAAAGTTGCGTATCCAAAACTTTTTTCTTACATACCAGGTAGGGTAATACGTTAAAAAAAATTGCTCATTTCAATAATATAACAACATAAATATATAAATTCGGAGAATGAAGGCGAATTTTCGTGGGTGCAAAATACTGTTACGAGTTAACGATTAATGTTAACTCCCATTAAATTGTCCGCAGAGTAACGCTTTAATGTTTAACGAAGTTAACGTTTTTAGTAACGGATTAATGATTAACGAAGTTAACTTTTTGATTAACGGTGCTCAGCTCTGGTTCTTAGACTTTAAATTATTTGGGCCAGGTAATGTTTTTGTCCCCCATTCTACATGGGAAAAGGTAAAACATAATTGGCGAAGTCTGCCCCGTGTATCTCAGACGCAACGTCGCTGACTACTACGCACGGGGCCCGGGTTCGATTCCCGGCAGGTTACTGGATGTGGTGTGTGGTCCTCATCTTCATTTTCATCAACATCGAAATGCAGGTAGCCGAAGTGGCGTCAAGTAAAAACAATTTCATTATACTACTCCGTTCACCGAAACGAGAGACGGACTGTAAACATAGCGAGGCGCGTGACCAGGGGTGGAGAAAACAGGGGCGCTCCCTCAGTGTCACTGAGGAGTGAAGCGTTTGTGTGTGTTATGTGGGGTGATATCAGAGGCTGGATAGAAATTTCATATTAAAAGGTCAGTTGCTGTATAGCAGCGTAAGTATTAAGCTTTGATATTCTACCTCTTTGTTTCTTTGTCGTCTGTATCGCAAAAGTGTAAACTCACTTTTTGAAACCACGCAAGAAGCGATCAAAGAAGAACTCATTAAGTTAGTACTATGTATAAAACTGGAGCTGTTGTCCAGAACAATAAATGACAGATGTTGTTATAAAAACAGCTGCATCTACGAGTGTTCGTCGTTCCTCAGTCTATCATATGGTAATTGATTACAAGGCCAGACACTATTTGAAGTCTCCAAAAAAAAGAAAAAGAAAAGAAAAACACAACGACAGAAGCTTGCAGAAAGTGTTCATGACTTTCACAGAAACATCATACGAACGGCAATACATGATTTGTTGTTTTATTGACATAGTTCTTACTGTCGTAAACGAAAATGCAACTTTGGGAAATTTTGAGAGATTCTATGATTTATTAAAAGATAAGAATTTTGAATATCTGTGGCGTTTAGTGTCACTGCTATATAGAAAAACACACAACCGCATGACACCTGATACAGACGTATCATTTCCAAATCCCTCAACAACCGTAAAGTTTATGTTCTTTTATTTAACGACTGGTTTCAGGGCCTATACAAATCAAGTTGCAAGTCAGTGTTGTATGCATAATACCCTGCTGTACCTATGTCATACAAAGTATAAACAAGAATTAATGACGAAACCAGACGTTAAATGGAACATTGACATTACGGCTGTTGGTGGAGACGTTAATAATGTGGAATTAAAACTCGACTAACAGCTGCAGTCCCTAATCCTTTACAACATGGAATCATGTAGCTTGATACACAGGTAGCGGCACTGAGCGGCCGCGGTGGAGTAGCCGAGCGGTCTAAAGCATCTCGCTGCGGAGGTTCGAGTCCTCCCTGGGGCATGGGTGTGTGTGTGTTGTCCTTAGCTTAGTTTACCTAGGTTTAAGTAGTTTGTAAGCTACGGACTGATGACCACGCAGTTTGGTCCGATAAAATTACAAACATTTGAAAACATTTGACACTGAGCGAGCGACCGTTTTTGTCCACCCCTGGTCACGCGCCCTGGTTTGTTTACAGTCTGTCTCTCGTTTCGGGCCGGCCACGGTGGCCGAGCCGTCTGCGGCGCGTCAGTCACGGTCTGCACGGCCACTACGGTCGGGGGTTCGAATCCCTCCCTCAGGCATGAATATTTGTGCCGTCCTTAGTATTAGATAGTTCATAAGTTGTTTGTAAGTTTAGGGACTCATGCCCCCGTAGTTAAGTCCCATAAGCTCTACAAATATTTTTTCTCGTTTTGGTGAACGGAGTATAGACGGCCGAGCAATCTCACGCAGGATCTCGGCGAAAAAATCAATGGCGAAGAATAATAGTGGGTTAAAACTCCTCTTAATTTCACAGAATGTAGTAACCACTATAGCGGATAGGACTAGCCGAGGCAAGCCAGCGATATGTAGCTAGCCGAGAGTGGTCGGTGGCGAAGCTTTCAATCGACCTTCCGCATCTCCATTCCCTCGCCCTCGGACCAACCAGCGCTGCGGAAACATTGTCACGTATTCTCCCTCCCATCGCCGCGCCGGCGACGGCATCGGCCGTTGTGCCCCCTGCGAACGTCTAAACGGCGGACTCCCGGCAAGGGGGAACTGCGCGAGATAAGAGGTTAGGGCGCCGTCGCTTTTAGCGAGTCGTCGCGGCGGTCGCTGGCGCCAGTGCGCTGGCGCCGAGGTGCCGACGTCGCCAGTGCCGCCGTCGGGGCAGGAGGGGGGATGGGGGGACGGTCGGCGTCGCGACGCTCCCGAACCCGCGTCACGTAGCGCCGGTGATTAACTGCCTGCTCCACCGCCAGGGCGCAGCACCGCCGATGCGCCGTCCAATTCCGCCCTGCCCTGCCCACTAGTAAACAATACCGGAAACACGGAGCCGGTATTGAACTCGCCTCCGCCGTGGTCATTCGTCTCTGCGATGTCAGACCTAATTCGCCGCAGGAGGAGGAGAAGGCACAAACGCTTCGGGGCGTCGCATTGCAAGCGGTTAATCTTAGGGCTTGCCCTGCACGAGGTGGCTTTTTTATTTCACGGAGGATAATCAACTCGAAGGTTGCTTTCAGCACTGTATATTCTTGTTAAGATTACCTGACATCGTCTGGTCCGGAGGCGATCAATTCGTTTTATAGTTTCCAAATCACAAGCCAAGATCGCAAACTAACAATTTATTAACACAGTTTCAGCCGACCAGTTGCATAAAATGGTTTACATGTATAAACCTTTACCTAGGTTTCGGCAAAATTAATTTTGCCTTCTTCAGAAGTATACAATAAAGCTCATATTAAAAAAAGCCCTAGGGCTCCTACGCCTCTGCCAGTACGCAGTGCTCACTCAACCTGTGTGTGGACGGGCTCCACAATTTTGTAATGTGAGATTGTTTTTAAATTTTACTTTTTAATCTATTGACATGGAGTCAGCCACATTTTATTTAACAACATTTTTAATGTGAGCTTTATTGTATACTTCTGAAGAAGGCAAAATTAATTTTGTCGAAACCTAGGTAAAGGTTTATACATGTAAACCATTTTATGCAACTGGTCGGCTGAAACTGTGTTGACTTTTGGATCGTGTAACACCGTTGCTGAATTGCAGCCGTGTTTAAAATTTATTAAGTGACGACCTGTTTCGGTGCACTGTGTCACCATCATCTGATCATATGTATATTATAATCTGGTCATCTGTCCAAAATATAAAAGACATGCAAGAAATAACGTAAAAACATAAAAAATAACATACATTTGTGGTTAAGAGGCACTTAACCTACCTTGTTAAAAATTGGGCATAAAATAACAAGTGCAACATTGCACTTAGTCACTATATAAAAGAAAAATACATAAGTTAAAAACAATTTTTAACAAGGTACGTTAAGTGCCTCTTAACCCCTAATGTATATTATTTTTTATGTTTACGTTATTTCTTGTATGTCTTTTATATTTTTGACAGATGACCAGATTATAATATACATATATATGACCAGATGATGGTGACACAGTGCATCGAAACTGGTCGTCACTTAATAAAAATGTTCAAATGTTTGTATAGTTTATGGGACTTAACTACGGGATCATCAGTCCCTAAACTTACAAACTACTTATCAACTACCCTATACTAAGAACGGCACAAATATCCATGCCCGAGGGGGATTCAAACCCCCGATCGTAGTGGCCGTGCAGACCGTGACTGGAGCGCCTCAGTCCCCTCAGTCCCCTCGGCCACCGCGGCCGGCGTCACTTAAATTGTTAGTTTGCGATCTTAGCTTGTCATTTGGAAACTATATTCCTGTTAAAGCTGATATACACTTACCTTCATCCGACGTTCAAAATGCACATGTACTTAAAAAATCGCACTGACGTGTTTTACGGCCTACTTTATATTTGTAGTTTTATAATTTTTTGCAAACATTTCGGACAAAAATAATAATAAATTTTAGTGATACGATTACGACTCTACAATTGTGATAATATCTACGCACCCGACAAGTTACCCTTTTAGGAAAAAAAAATTTGGTAGTGGCGAGTCCCGAACCACGAAACATGCACATCAGAATCCAACACGCTGCCCACTACACTACGGCGAACAATTACGAAATTTAACCTTTATTTTCGTACTATTGACTGCAGTTGTTAACTGATGCTAATAAGGCATTTTTAAACACAAGACTATCATTTATCGTACGAAGAACGGCGTGTTTTTGTTAAATCTTCAGGGCGCCGTTGCTTTGAAGTAACAACGTGTAAGTTATAACAAGAAAATCATGGACGTAGAATGTCACGTGACATGTGCAAACGGCGGGTTTTAGTAAAATCAATGGACGGTGTGAAATCGCCGTTATTTCGGCAAATATCTCTCAAACGATGCGAGATAAGGAAAAAAAAAAAAAAAAAAAAAAAAAATAAGAGGGCCAAGTTGTAGAGAATTTACTCCTTTACAAATTCGGTTATTCAATTTTCGTGTCAGATGAGCGTTTTATTTGCAATTAAAATAATATTACAAACTGCTTTTTTGTGTTACTAACGTAGTTTTTGTCGCAAATATTTGAAAAGCCAGGTTCTGGTCTCTAGCGGCCAACAATTGTATTTGTAAAATTTGGTGCCGATCCATTGTTTTTTACTGTTATTGACGTATTTTTTGTCCGAAATATTTGAAAAAGGGAGGTTCTGGAGTCTGACGGCCTACAGGTATGTTTATAAAATTTGGTGCTGATTGGTTGAACGGTTCGACTTTAAAAGTTGGTACACGTTACAGACAGACAGACATCACAAAAACGCCGTTATTTCTGCAAATAATCTCTGATACGATGCGAGATATGGAAAAATCACAAGGCAGCAAAGTTGTAGAGGAATGTCTCATCTACAGATTCATGTATTCAGTTTCCGTTTCAGATGATCGGTTAAGGCGTTATTTTCATTTAATTTTGGAGCTGTCAAAAGATGATCGCAAAGGCCCACTTTTAGTGTTACTACCGTAACCGAAAGTGGGCCAAAAACGAGATAGTAATGGCAAATTCGTAACTACATGGCAGGTTAACCCTAGTATCATGAACATAGTTTAGTTTACACAGAGCACCCGTGTTAATAGATACAATTCTTTCCAACGAAAGATGAGTGTAATACGAAATAGTGACAACATAAAATACTGAATGAATATAACAAAAGTAGGCAAATCTTGAACAATAAAAATTTGTGTAAACTTGAAACAAAGTCTGTACACAGGATATCCAAATTTCTGTGGACTCTTCGATCTAATAACTGAATAATAATATCAACTATAATTCAGTTCCTTGAGACAAACATTGTCCCGTTATACCAAAGGTAAGAATGCTGAAGATTAGGTGGGTAGATCGCATAACTAATGAAGAGGTACTGCACAGAATTGGTGAGAAAAGGAATTTTTGGCATACCCTGACTAAAAGAAGGGATCGCTTGGTAGGACACATTCTTAGACATCAGGGAATCGTAAATTTAGCATTGGAGGGAAGTGTGTGGGGTAAAAATCGCTCAGGGAGACCAAGAGACACGTATAGTAAGCAGATTCAAGTGGATGTGGGTTGCCGTTCTTATGAGGAGATGAAGAGGCTTGCTCAGGATAGAGTAGGGTGGAGAGCTGCATCAAACCAGTCTCCGGACTGAAGACCATAACAACAACAACCAAAGGTATTAAATACAAGGAGAATGAATGAATTAAAACTTGTGCTGTGGCCGGGATTCGAACCCAGGACCTCCTGCTTACTAGGCAGGCGTTTTATACGGCTCAGCTAACACAGCGTTACGGTCAAAGCGACTACACTGACTTCAAGGACATCTCCTCCCACATCACATATTTTAATTCTGCCTCAATGTTCCCTGTGATATAAATATGGCCAAGGCTCTTCTATAATGGAATAGCACCCCAGCAAAGAATGTGAATGGGCACAATCGCACCTTGTTCCTCAGGCTAGGATACTATTCGAATAGCAAGTATGTATATCACATGGAACATTGCGACAGAATTTAAGTACTTGGTGATCAAAAACTATTATTATTCAATATAAGGATAGTCGTTGAATTAAAATTTGTGCTGTGGTCACGGCTCTAACCCGGAACCCCCTGCTTACCAGACATGCGCTTTAGACCGCTACCGCTCAGCTGACAGCGTCACGGATAAAGCGACTACACGGTGTTCGAGCACCTCTGCCTCCACACCACATACCGGGCGATCAAGAAGTCAGTATATATTTGAAAACTTAATAAATCACGGAGTAATGTAGATAGAGAGATAAAAATGACACACATGCTTGGAATGACATGGGGTTTTATTAGAACAAAAAAATAAATAAAATAAACAATAAAAAATTTAAAAATAAATATTTAAAGAAATAAAGTTTCAAAAATGTTCGACAGATGGCACTGGACAGCAAAATATCAGCGACTGCTACCGTGACGGGTGAGAGGTACGCCGATATGTTACAGAATCGCGATAAACACCTACTGGAACGTACAATTTTTATGCAAGTTGGCGCTCCACCACCCCATATTGCTAGACGCGTGAAAGATCTCCTGCGACATCTCTAGGGATGCTGAAAGACAACATACGACACCAATGCCTCGGCAGAATTCCGGACATCTATTACAGTGCTGTTCACAACATTGTTCCTCGACTATAGCTATTGTTGAGGAATGATGGTGAACATATTGAGCATTTCCTGTAAAGAAATCATATTTGCTTTGCCTTAATTTATTATGCTAATTATTGCTTTTCTGATCAGATGAAGCGCCATCTGTTAGACACTTTTTAAATTTTTCATTTGTTTTTCTGACTTTATTGGCTAAAGTCGCAAGTGTATCGTGATCGACCGACATGCTTTTACAGGAAATTTCCCCGCAGAGGTTAGAAAGGTTCATTAAAGACGGAAAATAACATAGCAGTGTTTGATCCGAAACACTTTTCTGGTGTGGCAGTGATGACAAAAAATGTTCAAGAACGGAAGGAAGCGGACAACGAAACATTAGTACAGCATGAACGAGAAATCAGAGCAAAAACAGACGACGATAGTGACCTCCTTCGCATGGAAGATAGAGTGTTTTGGAAAATACAAGGTATGTCTAGGAATTCATCTGCCGCCAAGTTACTCAACCATGTTAATAGGGATTTTGTATATCAGTGTCTTGCGATAGTCGAAGCAAGTGAATGTTGTCTGTCTAGTTGCCAGAAAAGCCCGGCCGATCCAATGTTGATTATACGATTTGGTATTCCTACAGTCTACCACATACCGCGTACACCAGCGAAATCCGTCCAGTTATGCTACGCACAATAAGCGAGTTTTCTCGTCCTGCTTTTGCCCTTACTTTCTTGTGTTTGGTCGTCGCTGACGCGTTAGAGAGGTGTTTCCGCCCAGGCAATGTGATCGTTCATCATCATCATCATCATCACTATAATTTACGTCAAGGATTGTGACTGTTAGCCCTTTACGTCTCCTTCAAAAGTGTTAAAAGTCATTTCTTTATTGTCCTTCAAAGTGATCTTCTGCCTCTTGGTTAATATTGCTTTTTAGCTTTAGTAATTCTTTCCTCCTACATAAGAATACATTATATTGATAATACAATAACAAAAATTTCCAGAGTCAAAATTCAGATAGAGAGGTGTATGTATTTTATTTATGTATAGAGCTTGTATTGCTCTCTCTGCATCTTAAAACTTATCACAATTCGTCTCCATTTACTTCAAAAACGTTTATTCGCAATCCACAAAGACTAGATAGGTGGCACGTTGAATTCGCGCCGTTTATCTATTACTGGGTATAACACAGCCTTCGGTCGCAAAACTTTGTTTATTAATCACAGATCGATTTCGACTACGTAACTACCCATCATTAGTGTCATATCTACAAAATAAGAAAACGGGATCACATTATAAATACATATGACAGTTGTAAAAATACATAAAATGGTTTCAAAAATATTTTTCATAACTACATTTAAAATTAAAATACGAAGTGACAGATAAACAAAGACGCGAAGAAGAGCCCTCTGTGGGTGGTGGAAAAAATACACCGTCCATTTTGCCTACTTACAGAGGGCTCTTCTTGGCGTCCTTGCTTATCAGTCATTTCGTATTTTTATTTTAAAATATAGTTGTGAAAAATATTTTTGAAACAATTTTACGTATTTGTACAACTGTATGTTATGTACTGATTATGCGATCCTGTTTTCTTATTTTGTAGATATGACACTGATGATGGTTAGTACCTAGCCGAAATCGATCTGTGTTCGTAAAAGTCAGTATAGCAGATTTATGCGACCGAACGCTGTGTTATTCCCAGTAATTACATCAACGGTCGCTGTGCGCAACAGTCCAATTATGGATTCAAACATAGTTTCTCTATCAGTTGCGTCAGGATGAAGTTACAGTCAGACCAGGATCTTTTCGAATATCTAGGTGTTATATATATTTCCAAAAGTATATGAAAGCGCTTTCCTGAGACGTCGTGTGTGTGTGCAGCATTATTTTACAGGGCTCGACTATCCAAAGGCGTCACGATAAATTGGGAAAGTACCTCAGCGGAGAACTTGCTCGATCTGCTGTGGCATATACCTTACTACCTACCACTGCATACGCTACCGTTCCAAAATAAATCTTGGCCGGAAAGAGATGGAATAGTCAACAGGGACTGAGAAAAATTTCGGAAGCAACTACTGTGCTTTGAAAAGTTTGGATCACACACACACACACACACACACAACCATGCACAGATGTCGCTAGAAGTCTCTCCGAAAAATAGCGCGGAGCGGTCCTTGTGCAGCATGTATGGAGAATGTAGGAGGAGGGGGGGAGGGGGAAATAAAACCTGTGCTCGTAAAAGGCAGAATAGCAGAAGGGTTTTACTGCGAACGCGAGAAGAACAGCGGTAAGGCGAAGGCCTGCTGTAGCCGGACTCGTAAAGCACTTGTGGGAGCCGCTCGCTTAGGGGCACTCCAACCCTCTGTTGCCGCAGCCTCCGCCCAGGGTAGCTGCGAAGGCGATACGTTGCAGGTGGCCAGGGAATTTATCCAGAAAGTCACCCCGAGGCGTGAAATTTTTGTAGCCCGATAATTTGACTCTTTATTATACGGAACAGGTTCGAAGGAGGTACCTTAATTTAATTTGTCGTTCGCTTCTACAGGGTGTACACAAAGCCCGTGAACACTTTTAATTATCGACAAATAATATAATTCCTTGAGACAACATTGTCTCGTTATACCAAAGGTATTAAATATAAGGAGAGGCATAGAATTAAAATTTATGCTGTGGTCGGGATTCGAACCCGGGACCCCCTACTTACTAGGTAGGTGCTTTAGACTTTTTTTCCATAAACAATCCATTTTTATTTACAAACTGCTGAAGCCTTTATTATAATCATGAAATCAAATGAAGTCCAGTACCCTATCTGGAAGGAATTCGTCAACTAAAACATAATGTGCCTCGCCATAGTGGGAAAATAACTGTATAAATGATGCCACTTCCAGCATGCTTCATCATTAGTAGCATATTCGAACTTAAAGGCATATAACAGTAGGAAAGGAGCTACACATTGCCTCTGTAGATTTAGCAAAAGCTTACGATACAGTTCCTAGATCTAAGCTGTGGGAAGCTACATAAGATATAGGTATGTATGATCACCTTTTACAAATTATTATAGAAATGTACAGAGATAATGTAGTACAGGTTAAACGAGGTTCAAAATTACCATATCCTATCAATGTCACTAAAGGTTTGTGACAAGGTTGCAGTGTATCACCCATCTTATTCAATTCATATGTAAAAGTGGCTCTCCGAAATTGGAAGAACAGCAGAGGAATGGAAATCACTGTCAACGATGTACAGATATTTTCATTAAGTTTTGCTGACGAGCAAGCTATTATAGCACAAGATGATTATGACCTTGAGTTCATGATATGACGATTATATCACGAATACAACAGATAGGGGCTACAAATGAATCTAACAGAAACAGAGTATCTGGTGGTGAATAGTGATGCTAATTTTGAAGTATACATCAATGACAAAGCGGTTATGAGACAGGTAGAGAATATTGATAAAATGGATAAGAATATTTCCAACAACAAGACTTGGTAGGATAATGGCTGAATCAGTGCTATGCTATGGATCAGAAATATGGATAAAAAAATGCGGATATCGAAAGAAAACTAATAGCTGTGGAAATGGATTATTTGCGTAGGAGATCCGGAATAATAAGAATTGAAAGAAAAACTAATGAAGTAAGAGCTAGAATGAAGGCAAATGATACAGTGATAGAATTGAAAGAAAATCACTGAAATGGTACCGACATATGATGAAAATACCAGATCATCGCTGGCCAAAAAAGGTTTATGAATGGAAACCACCAGGCAGACGTAAGCGCAGAAGACGACGACGTTCTTGGACAGACCAAATAAATGGAGTGATGGAACATCGCAGCATCGACAAGAACGACTTGGTGGATAAAGAGACTTGGCAGAGGATATCAGGAATGCGACAAGATGTTGTTATTAATTAATCTTTGTGTTGATTAAACCTGTAATAATAATAATAATAATAATAATAATAATAATAATAATAATAGATATAGATTTAGCACTTCTGTAGAAAAAGGGCGTAAAGCCAATGATGCTCATAGTCCATCACACTCTTCAATTGCACTCATGAAAATGACATAAGATCCACGAGAAACACAAAATAGGTGAATGTTTATTGCCAGCTAAAGGTATAGAAAACAACAGCTAACATACAGTGTTTATTGCACCTCACGTAACAGTGATGTAGAGGCGCAAAAGCGGATTAAAGTCAGTGAATATGATCATTAGTTTATTTTCCCTTACAAAACGCAATAAAACGAGAATACGATAAATCACTCCGTAAATATCGTCTCCTTCGGCCGTCATTCTTCACGTTCCTGGCAAAATCGTCTTTTACAACGAGCCATTAGGCTATCGGGGACAATCTGTAGCCAGAGGAAGCGGGCCGCTTGGAAGAATCGGTGGCGGCGTCGGTTGCAGCAGCGGGCGTTCGACGAGCACCACAGCCTGGGAGGGGGGGGGGGGGGGGCAGTGGGAACGGAATGGGACTGGGAGCCTGCATAATGGATGGCAGTGCGAGGCAAACACGTCTGCCGGGCCTATTAATCATACACGCGCTTAAATTTGCATCGCGCCGAACAAACACGCCGACAGCCTTCTTCTTTTCCGGGGCCTGCGGTTCCCTTACCGTTTCCCAGAAACGATCCTATTATTACGCGCATTCGGCGGCACGTGCCTCACCCGATCGATTCGCGCGGGAGCCAATACTGTGAAGCCAGGGCCTTCTTGACGTCTGTCCCTACCGCCCTTGACGGTGGTGGTCCGCCCGTCCACATACCAGCCGTCGGATTAGATTCGCTGACAGGTAATTTGAGATAGCACGCAGTACCCTTGAACAAAGGCTTGTCAGACATATGCCCACTGTGTGAGGGTCTGTGCCTCCCGATGTTTGATTCTGTTATCACTTTCGACTGAAACTACACTGCTCGAAACAACTATGAGAACAAGTGAGATATCATAGACAATACACATATGGTCACGTATTTTATTCATATATTCTTCGTTTGTGTGGCCATAATGTCCGTAGTTGCTTTCATAACTATGAATGGTAGTGATTTTCCGTCTTTTGCAACTACAATAAAATGCGATTTTTTCACACCAGACGCGTTTCGTTTTATTGACTGTAAAACATCATCAGTGGTGGAAATTTTGTCTTCTTTTCGCTTCACATCATGGAATGCCGGTCTGTTTAGTGCAATACCGCCGGTTCTTCATGTTGTGTCGTTTTCTCACTATTTTCACTGTCACTGTTTCACTGTTTATGGTTGTTTTTCACAGATCAGAAGTGTTTGTTTTTGTTTTTACTGATTCTCACACTGAGCAGAATCAGTAAAAACAAAAACAAACACTTCTGATCTGTGAAAAACAACCATAAACAGTGAAACAGTGACAGTGAAAATAGTGAGAAAACGACACAACATGAAGAACCGGCGGTATTGCACTAAACAGACCGGCATTCCATGATGTGAAGCGAAAAGAAGACAAAATTTCCACCACTGATGATGTTTTACAGTCAATAAAACGAAACGCGTCTGGTGTGAAAAAATCGCATTTTATTGTAGTTGCAAAAGACGGAAAATCACTACCATTCATAGTTATTCATATATTGGTTACAATTTTTGTGTCCTCGGGATGCTTACTGCGAACGACAAGTTCGGGACGTGGGCAGTGGCTACCAAGGAGTAATTAATATATACCGGGTGATCAAAAAGTCAGGATAAATTTGAAAACTCAATAAATCACGGAATAATGTAGATAGAGAGGTAAAAATTGACACACATGCTTGGAAAGAATTGCGGTTTTATTAGAACAAAAAAAATTCTAGACGAGTGAAAGATCTCTTGCGCGCGTCGTTTGGTGATGATCGTGTGCTCAGCCGCCACTTTCATCATGCTTGGCCTCCCAGGTCCCGAGACATCAGGCAGTGCGATTATTGGCTTTGGGGTTACCTGAAGTCGCAAGTGTATCGTGATCGACCGACATCTCTAGGGTTGCTGAAAGACAACATCCGACGCCAATGTCTCACCATAACTCCGGACATGCTTTACAGTGCTGTTCACAACATTATTCCTCGACTACAGCTATTGTTAAGGAATGATGCTGAACATGTTCAAATGTTTGTAGAGTTTATGGGACTTAACTACGGAGCCACCAGTCCCTAAGCTTACTTCCCGAGGGGGGCATTCGAACCCCAGTCCGTAGTGGCCGTGCAGAACGTGACTGCCGCGCCGCAGTCCGCTCGGCCACCGCGGCCGGCTGCTGAACATGTTGAGCATTTCCTGTAAAGATCATCATCTTTGCTTTCTCTTAATTTTTATGCTAATTATTGCTTATCTGATCAGATGAAGCGCCAACTGTCGGACTTTTTTGAACTTATTTTTTCTCCTAGTAAAACCCCATGTCATTACAAGCATGTGTGTCAGTTTTTACCTCTCTATCTTCATTATTCCGTGATTTATTAAGTTTTCTTTAGGTGAGGTGCTTGTGGTGGTCCACTGCAGCCTATTACATAGTAAGCAGTTCTGTAATGATCTCTTCCATCATTCAATAGTAGTGATACGTCTTGTCGCTGTAGACAGATCTCCTGGAACGGAAGCACTACTAGCTCTACTTCGTAGTCTTACAACGCACAGACTTTTTCAAGGCACACAATGCGCGGCCGCAACAGGTGTGACATAACCAAGAAACAGATCAAAATAAAATTAATCATGTTATTCCAACCACAGATTCGAGTTGCCACTACCATTACGAACTCCTGAATACCAATAACAGACCGTATCAATCCTTAATTACAAAGTAGCAAAATTAATTTATTTAATTTAGGACGTTTCATTAATTTTCATCAATCAACGAGCATTAAAAAATGATTGCTTACGAGTGGAAGGGACAGTAATTTCTACATTACCCGTTTGGGTAATGTAGAAATGAGAATTTCCTGTAGCCGTTAAATTTAAAAGCAAGCCGAAGCCTCGCCGTGGCGGAGGCATACCAGCTTTGTCCCGCGCTCCAAATAGGTGTCCCAGCCTGAATGTCCGAGACACAGTGCCGCCCGCAAGGGCTAAGCTTCCCGCGTCTGTTACAATGATGGGCGAGTCGAAGCATTCGGTACACTTACCATTCAGTTTATAGTGAGGTAAGCTTGGCCGTTTGGCCCTTGCTCTGGTTATAGTATCACGAATTTTCATGGCTAGCAACATTCTCTCTGATTCAACCACTCTCCGCTCTCTCTCTATGGTCTGCAAAAGTATCTGTGTGAAATGTGCTTATTTCTTGATTTTTGTTACTAATTCCTTGTCCTACAGCAAGGTGGTTTCGTGGCAAAATAGTCTTATTTGTGACATGCAACAGGGCCACCTCAATTTCATCATATCTTTAGGAATACAGATTTCACCACACTTCTGCCTATTTGTTCTGTAACTTTCCTACTGTCATGTTTCAATTAATGAATCATCAATAAGGCGACGAAACACCTGACAAGAGACGTCCGACGCCTTTACGGTCCAAGGACAGCAGATCAGCAGGTGAGTGTAACTTCCCGAGAGGAAAGTCGATAGGAAGCAACCCTTCTTGCTTCATCTTCTTTAGCAAAACTTCAACATTTACACTCTGCTATTATCGCTCGTAGACTGGTAGACTGAACTCGTGGCTGCGGTGCGCCTGCGTATCTAGCCGAGCCCTCTTCTTCTGATTGGTCGACGCGAGAAACAAGGCAGAGAGGTAACGACGACTGGAGGCGCCCCGGCGGCCGAAGTACCATGGGGTGACTGACCGCCTCTTCACAGAGTGGCGCGATGACGTGTGTAGACTGCCGGCGTTGTGGCGAAAGGCGATGCCACAACAACCACCGTGATTTGTTCCGGGTACCGTGTACTCTCCAGATGAGAGGACGACGATTATCTAGCTGAAATCAAAATCTTGACTCATCTGTGAACAGAACCGGGCGCCATTCGTTGCGACTGCAACCCTGATGTTCCCCCGCCTTGTTTCTGCGGGCTAAACGGTGTCGTTGTTTTAATGGAACACATACGACAGGTCTCCGTGCGTAGAAGCCACATTTCCGAATTCGATTTCGGACTGTTTGTGCCCATATTGAAAGAAAGTGGATATAATGGAAGAGTGGCTAGGAAGAAACCGTATGTGAATCAACAGAATCGACAGAAAAGATTGGACTTTGCTAGGGAGTTTATTACGAAGGATGCAATTTGGTGGAATGACGTCATTTTTTTTCCGGCGAAAGTAAATTTAACGTTTGTGGGTCGGATGGACGAAGCAAGGTGTGGCGGAAGAAGAATGAGGAATTTACAGTCACAAATATTAAACCAACTATAAAGCATGGAGGTGGCAGCGTCCTTGTCTGGGGCTGTATATCGACATTTGGACCGGGCGAATTGGTGTTCATCGACAATACTATGGACAAATATGTTTATTTGAACATATTAAAGAACAATTTATGATTAAGTGCTGAAACCATGGGGATATCAAACACCTTAAAATTTTAGTAGGACAATGACCCGAAACAAGGCTCGCATTATGCGGGAATATTTGTTGTACAACTGCCCCCAAAGTCCTACAACCACCACCTCAGTCACCAGATCTCAACCCGATTGAGAATGTATGAGGAGAACTGAAGCGACGTATTAGAAGTACACCAATATCTTCCAAAGAAAGTCTGAAGCGTCGACTAAAAGAAGAATTAGTACTCAGCCAGACGAGTTGCGGACGCAACTATAAGATCTGAAGATGATCCAAGTGATCGAAACATGTCATTAAACATTTTTATTACAACTGTTGACTGAAATAAACACATTTAAAATAACATAGTGCAGTTGCGGACATTCTCAAATCGACCATGTCGACTATAATGAAGGAATGGGACGGTCTACGTGTGAACTATTAAAAAAAATATCATTACAGTATGCCACAGCCTTGAAAGAAGTGATAAAACAGAATAGCTATCCAACAAGATATTGAAACATTCAATTTGTCTTGAAATACTTAGTTCCGCAAAGTTTCCGAATATTAAAGTAACATGAATATAGGACCGAGTTGTATTTAAATTGTATTATTAAGGAAGTTATGTAAGTTATCTTAATAAAATTTATAGTATTACTTACAAGACCATCACGTAATATAATAATTGGTTCTATGTTTTGTTATAAATAAAGTTATACACTGTATCTGTAGATAATTATGGAGAAGAGTTTGAAAACCTAAATATCAGCGGTAATTGTGGTGGTAGAAGTGGTAATGGTCGTAAATGGAGGCTGGGCAGACATTGCTACGTGCTCACTGTTGTTCGGTGCAGACAGACGGCAGAGTTGGTCGGGATTCTGTCTCCAAACTGAAAACAAGATTTTGCGCATAGCGAGCTCAGGAGCGCCCTACATGAGGCCGGGCCACACCACTGGCGTGGTAGGGCCTGGGAAAACGGGATAGAAAGGGATGGTGCCAAGGGGGTGGAGGTGGGGGGAGAGAGAAGGGAAAGGATTCCCCAGGCAGTGGAGGGGAGGGGAGACAATTAGGTTAGCGGCAGGCCGGCGCCTCGCTGTGACGTCACGACCGTAAACTTGGCGGGCTCCTAGCCCCGCTGCCAGGGCATTTTTCCACCCGCCCCCGGGCCGGCGCTCCCTGCAAATCCCCTGTTTGTCCCACTTTCCGCCGCTACTCTCGCTCTCTGCTGGTCGCTCTCTCCTTACACGGTCGCCAACATTCAGGTTCAGTAATTCGTGGAAACTACAAATAACTCGATGCCTGTGCGTGCGCGTTGTGGATAACGGTGAAAGCTTTCCGCCAGAAAATATATTAAAAATATGTAAACATGAAGTTTTGTGTGTAGTGTCAATAAAGATGTACATGTACATACATACTCCGCAATCCACCGTAAGGTGCGTGGCGGAGGATACACTGTACCACTACTAGGCATTTCCTTTCCTATTCCAAATAGAACGAGGAAAAAAAGAATGCCTACATGCCTCCGTAAGAGCCCTAATTTCTCTTATGTTGACATGGTGATCACTACGCGAAATATAAGTAGGCGGCAGGAAGATCGTACTACACTCAGCTTCAAATTCCGGCCCTCTAAATTTCCACAACATAATTTCCTCCAGCTATCCCCAATTCAGTTGCAGGAGCATTTCCGTGACACTCGCGCATTGGTCGAACCTACCAGTAACAAACCTAGATGCTCGCGCTCTGAACTGCTTCTATGTCTTCCTTTAAACTGATCTGCTGCGGGTCCCAAATACTTGAGCAACACTCAAGACGTGGTCGTACAAGCGTTTTATACGCGGTCTCCTTTACAGGTGAAGTACATCTTCCCAGAATTCTCACAATAAACTGAAGTCGGCTGTCCGCCTTACTCACAACTGTCCTTACATGCTAGTTCCATTTCATATCGCTCTGCAATGTTACGCCTAGATTTTTGAACGACGCGACTGCATCAAGAAGCTCGCTACTAATGCTGTCTTCGAATATTAAGGGATTGTTTTTCTAACTCATGCGCATCACCTTACATTTTTCTACATTGAGGGCTAGCTGCCATTCTTCGCACCAAACTTCCCTTTTATCCTGATGATCCTGGTCGTAACTTAGGAACAAACTTGCGAAATTACTGTTCTTTCGATGGGGTTCGGTCGTATGCAAGGGCACCAACGCGAGCGAACATGCGGGTTGAAGCTAGTACCTGAATACTCTGAAGACTGAACGACTGCAAGAAAATGAAACAATTTGGCTGAAATAATGTCGAACTTTTGGAATAATTATGTCGAGTTTAGCCAAAAAATGCCAAAAGGTAATATCAAAGTAGTTATAAAATAAGGACTCATTTTACAAAACAAAAAGAAAGAAAAAAATCACCAGGAAAACGTTAACAGTGCAGTTGTCAAAAATAATGGTTTTCTCCTCTTCCTATGTAGAGGCAAGGAAGAACTGTAAATGGAAACAAAATATAAATGGCTGACAATGCAAGCGTTTCCTCTTTCGTGTGACCAGAAAAACGTGTGTGGAGCACAGCAGGGACAAGGAAAAAAAAATTAGTCGTCAACCGACGAACAACGAGTCGCTGCGGTTTTGCGGCGAGTCAGCTGTCGCTAACGGGTTGACTCTTTGAGGAGCTCATTTGAGCATTGTCCGGACAGACAGTTCCGTTTAGAGATGATTCATTTGCGAGTCCAACTGTCAATAGCCAATTATCTGGTCCCGCGTGGCGTGGCGCGACCGCACATAACACCGACCGCAGATAAAGAGCGAAATCAGATTAGCGCACTGAGCACACACACACACAGGGGACTCCCCCAACAGGCGGCGGTCGGCGGTGGTCGGTCCCTGTGATCCTGCGGCTGCGGCGGCGTCTGTTTCCCCTGCCCGCGACGCTATCAGCTTTGAGCGCACATTACGCTCGGCGGCTTGGCAAGAGGGACATCGTGAGAACGGGTTGTCGCCCTCGCCCGCGTGGGGTGGCCACGGACCTGTCCTTTGTGGCCGCGCGGAGGCTAATCTGCCGGCGAACACTGTGTGACGTCACGGAGGCGCCGCGCCGTGACTGCAGGAACTGGCGAGGGGGGCGGCGGCTTCCCGACTGGGCGAAACCTTGCGAGGTACGTCGAACAATAGGGTGGGTTTGTGAGCGCCTACTGAGTAAAACACTTTCAACCACCGAACTAGTAAAGCAAAATAGTCTCAACATTAGGGAGAAGCAATTGGAAAAATATTTACCTGAAAACAAAACAAAAAAATGAGTGTTTAGCAAATTAAATTTTAACCTGAGTTTGTTTCATGAAATTCCGTCCAAGATGGCGAACATGGCCAAAAAACGTTCCTAGATTTACAAAGACACTTTTTCTTCTTGGAGAATCGGGTTTCTGCCGGTAACCCGCGTCGTACTTGCACGATATTTCGATTGCGTTACTCGCGATCTGCATCAGGAAGTACGACGTGGATTACGGGCAGAAACACGATTCTCCAAGATGACAACACCCTGCAGGAAAAGCCTTAATATGTAGACTTTTTCTTAATTCAAAAGAAAATTCTAGCTTTGAAATGTAAGTATTAAATTTGAAGTTCACAGGGCTTAAAACTCTCTGTCGATTGTTTTTTTTTATACGTATCGTTAGCTTTGTTAGGTGTCGAGATGTATATTAAAAAAAAATCTATCTTTATCCTTTACGTTTCCTAATTTGCTACTTGCTCCAAGTATAATCCGCGATAAGTCAAAAAAAGTACGTAAAATTATTAATACTTTTTTTTTAATTTTTGAAGCAAGTACCTTTATTTACTTACTTCGTTCTTTATTTACTTACTTTCAGTAAGTAGCAAGTTTCGGAACGCGAAGGTAAACGAGTTAAATAAAATATGGTTCTTAACAGTTTTTTTATATATCACGAAACCTAGCAAAGTTATCCATACGTAATAAAAAGCAATCAATAGAGCATTTCAAGCTCAACACATTTACAGTTGAATACTTTTAGTTCTGAGCTATAATTTTTAATGTATTAAGAAACACATTCCTTTTCTAAATTTGGGAACTTTTGGCCATATTTTGAAATATAGTTTTTCGCGTAATTAAAAAACAATCATGTTTCCGAAATTTGGAACTTTTTTCGTGATATTCGCCATCATGGGCCGTGTTTCATGAAATAGAAACTCTGTTTAAAATCATATTTCCTGTACAGTCATATTTTCAGGTAATATTTTTGGCAAATTTCACATTAGGCTGCCACAGAAGAGTTGAACTAAAAAGTTATCGGTTTACTTGTCGTGTCAAATTCTATCTAAGGATACGTATCAGAAATAGCCAAACCACTGAACTAGCTGGTAACTCGACCAGCGTGTGCTTTGAGGCATTTACTAGCTATATAGCTGTCCGTCGCAACAAAATGTTAAAGAAGTGACTCTGTATGCCATCGACTTTAAGGGTTAGTTATCTCAGTTAATAAAAATTGAATCCTCGTTGGATCGCTTTGTCAGTAAACTCAGTTGTCCACATCACCAACAATTCCTGCCCAAACGTTCACAGAAAATCTGTCTTGATGACGTGATTGCACAATTGCGTGCGGATTCTTGTCAGCCCACACATGCTGATTGTGAAAATTTACAATTTGATCAAGTTGGAATGAAGCCTCATCCGTAAATACTAAAATGAGTTGTAACATGGAAATTAAGCGTTTCAGGACACATGTCCACATAACATATTTTCTTTCTTTGTGTGTGAGGAATGATTTCTGAAAGTTTGGCCGTACCTTTTTGTAATAATCTTGTTCCTTTGCACAGTATTGACATTCTTCGAGAACTCTACAAATAGGAGCAGAGGTTGCGCACTTGGTAAGTTTAGATTTGGAAGCATTTTGAGAGACTGTGCAGTCGGTCTGACAGTAGCAGGTAGGAGTTGACGAGTTCGTGCGTGCCTGTCCGTCTTAACGAGAGCAGGTAAAAGTTGCCTAGTTAGTGCGTGCCACTAAGGGAGCACTTTGGGGACTTGCCCAGTTCGAGTCTTCCGTTTATCACCAACTGGTAGAAGTTGCCCAGTTCGGACGAGTCCAGCCGTATACGACCTTTGTGCTACAGCTGGCTCGTCGCTCCTCTCAGTCTGTCGGCCGTGCTCTGGTACCAGAGGAGCGCGGCAACCACTGCCCTCCCCCCCCCCCCTCTGCCCTCCACAGCTGGCCACAAGACGCGCCGGGTGACAGACGGCGTGCGGCCGCCAAGCCCCGAGGGTCCGCGTGGCACGTGCGCTGCCCGCTGATAGCGCGCCGCAGACACGTGCGTGCCCGCGTGGCTCACTGGCGGCGCTGTTTGCACTGGACCAGCGGACGCGTGCGTCCCACGTGGCCAGCGGACACGCTCCGCGGTCGGCACATTGAGGGCACCGGCAAGGCGCTCGCTGGCCATCTGTCGCTGACCTAGATAGCGATCGCCAGTCTGTGGGATAGTCTGTACCAACCTCCAGTATGATTCATCTGATGAACAGAAGTGACAAGTCAGGAAATATGTACACTCATAAAAACTACGCCATCAGGTGAGATATACACAATATACACTACTGGCCATTAAAATTGCTACACCAAGATGAAATGCACATGATAAACGGGTAATCATTGGACACATGTATTATACTAGAACTGACATGTGATTACATTTTCATGCTATTTGGGTGCATAGATCCTGAGAAATCAGTACCCAGATCAACCACTTCTAGTCGTAATAACGGCCTTGATACACCTGGGCATTGAGTCAAACACAGCTTGGATGGTGTGTACGGATACAGATGCCCATGCAGCTTCAACACGATACCGCAGTTCATCAAGAGTAGTGACTGGCGTATTGTGATGAGCCAGTTGCTCGACGAACATTGACCACACGTTTTCAATTCAAAAATGTTTGTTAATATATCGGACCAAACTGCGTGGTCATCTGACCGTGGCTTACAAACTACTTAATCCTAGGTAAACTAACCTAAGGACAACACACACACACACACACACACACACACACACACATGCCCCAGGGAGGACTCGAACCTCCACGGCGAGCAACCGCGCCCTCCGCAGCGAGACGCTTTAGACCGCTCGGCTACTTCACCGCGGCTACCGTTTTCAATTGGTGAGAGATCTGGAGAATGTGCTGCCAGGGTAGCAGTCGAACATTTTCCTTATCCAGAAAGGCCCATACAGGACCTGCAACATGCGGTCGTGCTTTATCCTGCTGAAATGTATGTTTTCACAGGGATCGAATTCAGGGTAGAGCCACGGGTCGTAACACATCTGAAATGTAACGGCTACTGTTCAAAGTGCCGTCGATGCGAACAAGAGGTGACCGAGACGTGTAACCAATTGCACACCATACCACCACTCCGGGTGATACGCCAGTACGCGATAACGAATGCAGGCTCTCAATGTGCGTTCACCCCTATGTCGCCAAACACGGATGCGACCATGATGGTGCTGTAAACGGAACCTGGATTCATCCGAAAAAATGAAGTTTTGCCATTCGTGCACCCAGGTTTGTCGTTGCGTACACCATCGCAGGCGCTCCCGGCAGTGAGGCAATAACTGCTTTAATTTGGATATTGGTTACAATTCTAATTGTTGTTTGATACAGTACGATATTTTGCTGTGTCAGCTCTTTACTTGAGGTTCACATGGCGTTTACTTAAGAACGAGGCAAATTGGAGCTAGTATAAAAAAATAACAAAGCAAAAAAAGATTTTCGTTGCCCCCTGATGTGGTGTGTGATCACCCCTCATCCAGTACAGTTGCATACCTGCGTGGCATGGACAGTATGAGATTATTAATCAGCTCTTGAGAAATATTCGGCAATTTTCCATGACTGCAAAACCCACTTCTGCAACCGTTGTGGGAGGTGCTAGTCTGGATGCAATGGTCTGCCCAATCGCGTTTCAGTCGAGTGAATAAGCTGGCCACTCCATTCGTTCAATTCCCGCAGCTTCAAACTTATATTCCACCAGTGCAGCTCTTTGGGGACCAGTGTTATCGTCCACCAGAATCAAGCCATTACTGTGGTATCAGTTTAGGTTTATATATAAAGAACAGTCTACAGTGCAAAAAAATTTTTCGACTAGTTTCGGTCTTGTTTTAGACCATCTTCACGAAATTAAGCTCTGAAATATATCATCATTACATTTAGAGGACTTTTAGTAATATACATTAGTGTCAAAATTAAACTAAATTAAGAGAGAGAAATATACCCATTGATGTTGTATAGCTGGCAGGAAACTTGGAGCCTTCTAGTGCGTCACTGCTGGCTGGAGCAAGGTTCACTGCTCTTAAATAGTTGAGGCTCCACAACATCAATGGGTATAACATCGTTTTATTTCTCTTTTTTAATTTAAGTCTGACACTAATGTATATTACTGAAAATCCTCTAAATGTAATTATGATATATTTCAGAGCTTAATTTCCTGAAGATGGTCTAAAATAAAACCGAAAGTAGGCAATATATATATATATATATATATATATATATATATATATATATATATATATATATATATATATATGCACTCTAGAGTGTTCTTTATATATAAATTGAAATAAGAGTGCTGTTCCCCATAAGTGGAAAAAAAAGTTTCCAAAAATATCAGTTTAGGTGATAACAAAAAGGTCTAACTCTGAGCAGTCAAAGCGCCATTCTGAAGAGAAGAGATGCGTACGTCCGACAATATCGACTCCTGTCCCACCATTAGTCCACCACCATCATATGGTGATGCACATAAGCAGAATTGTTGCGAGTTCCATGTTCTCTCTAAATGAGGAAACCACGATTGTCCAGCTGAATACACAGTCTTGACTCATCTGTGAACAGAATGCAGCGTCACTCGTTACGACTCCAGTCCTGATGTTCCTAGGTCCTTTTCTTGCAGGCTAAATGGTGTTGTGGTTTTAATGAGAGACACACCATAGGCTTCCGTGCGTATGGGCCACATTCTATTGCGCTTCCTGTTGCTGCCTGGAGAGTGCGTTGAGGCCGAGATGCATTCGGCGTCCTGTCTGCACGGGCTGTTAACCGGAGTTAGACCTTGGCTATGTCTTCTTTTGAAGGTTACTGTTGTCTGAAATCGTGTCCAGGTCCTGGGAATTACACTTTGGGACACTCCAATAGTGTGTCCGTCCTGCTTCCAGCCTTCCTATGACTCTCCATGCCATAGCGTCGGGTAAGTCAAGTTGTTGCATTGCACTACGTGCTCACTACACTATCTGAACCCAAATGCTTGTATAATTAGTTTGGTAAACACAACACCAACTCCCTCTGCAGCAACTTTCTATTATTACCACTATCTCGGTTGCTGTAATTCTCCACTCCATAGAACCGACAGAAAGAAGTTGAACTATTTTAGTTCGTTGCGCCAATGACAATACTTCAGAAATTAGATATCTCAACTGATCCACTATTTGTTTTGACCAGTGTAGAATTGACTTAGATTTCAAGATGTCGCCCTTGTTCGGTATATTCCATAAAAGATGGCCCACCTCGCGTAACTTACAGGAACAGTCAAGTTTCATAATTGTGGAAAATTTTGTTAAATAAAAAATGTACTCAGACTTTTATTATTACTATTGATTCTTTTACTTTTGAGTGTGACGAATGTATTAAGTTTTCACCAAACTTTATTTATGTTATTTTTATTCTTGTGATCTTTGCTCTCAATAAATGGTCTCTGGTCTAAAAAAGAAAAAAAAGTGAGCTGGGCTATAGCTCTTCCAATTTGAACCATGAATACCGCCTTGTGCTGATTGTCACCATTTCTCCACTATGATTAGATCATGATACAACTTGCCAGGTAAAAATTTAATGTAAATGTCTCTTCTAATGAAATAAGAGTTCATGAAGAGGGGAGAAAATAGTGAATGGCCGAGAGCGAGTTTTTATATACGATCTTAAAACTGTCTAGTTGGAAAGTTTCTTAAGTCTTTCAGCACAATATTCCACCCTCTTATAAATTTCCCCTGCTTTACCCTCACTCGTATTACTAGGGATGTATGCACGTATGGTCCTATTTGAACTAGGTAATGCTTATTGCATGAAGGGCCGTAGGTGAAACAAAGTTCTTTTTATTAATTACTGACCTTAGATCTAGAAGTAGATAATGTCCCACGCCGTTTCAGCACACGAGTCGCAGATTCTTGATGTCTTAAGCTAAAATGTTGTGAAAATTATTTAAGCGCTCTAGCTACGATACACTTCATAAAACACGGGATGCCAGTAGATTTTTAATTTATTCTTCCAACGTTTACACACGCTCAGCGAAATCCACAAATCTAATGAAAGTCACTAAATAAATAATAGTGCCATGATAATAAATGTACAGATCTACAATGCTACGTAATGAGACAAGGTGCTCCATGTTAACAGTTCGAAGGTCGGCACTGGACTGTGCTCGGCCAAGCGTGGCTGCTAGTTGCTGCCTCTGTCGTAAAATGAACCTTCTAGATTCGTCGTTAGTAGTTTATATAAATTACAATGTACAAAGTGTAGACGACCATCTGGTGTCTGGTGCAGAGTTATCTCATTAACATTATTAAATTTGGAAAAATCAGCTTTGACCACATTGAAACATTTGGTTTTATATATATCACAGATCGATTTCAGTCAGGGCTTGAACTCTAGCAGTGGAGATGGTTGGACACTGACTGAAATCTATCTGTGATAAAAATAACAAATAGGTTCAAATGAGAGCTTAACAGAAAAGCGTTACATTGAAATTACGCTATTATCTAAAGTTTACTTTCTTAAATAACAGTAAATGAAATGTATGAATGGTAGCACCGGGAGGGGAGGCGGCAGCCAATCAGATCACACCTATGCTTCACTGCCCTGCTTTCTCACAGTCTATACATGATCTGTGCCATTTCTTATGCTTTTCCTACCCCTTTCATCATGCTGCATTGCCACTGCCAGCCAGCTACTTGTCTTCTAGAAATTTTACAAGTTCAAACTTAGATACGAAAAGTCTGCGTACTGTTACTAAAATCAGACTTGTCACAATGGCGGCGGTTACGGGGCAAGCAGAGTGAGGCTGGACAAAAGTTCACAGTTTCCCCACCCACTGGCGCTGTTTCGCCGTGGGCAGATGCAGACGGGGGAGTGGACCCCTCGCTCACACGAGACGGACGCCTGCGGATTAATCACGGGGAGCACCGTTCGGCGATGCAAATGCGATAGCGGCGCCTGGGCGAGCGTCCGCACTTCGTTCTTCTGCTGCACCGCGTCCCCAGACCCCAGATCGCAGGCCGCATCCATCTCTTTTATTAGTGTTTTCTCTTCATTGGGACCCCCACACCACCGCAGCGCGCCCGTGTTCCCACGGCCCAAAGAACGCGTCCGGCTGTTTGTTCGGCGAGCGCTGGCGATCCCGAGGTATCGATAAATCAGGATCTAACTGCCCCCCACCCCACACCCCCCACCCCCAGCGCGTGGCCGGAAGCCGTGCATTTCGCGACGCCGTTTGTGGGTTTGCGGTCGCCTCGAATGAGCGGAAGGGGTGGTGGGTCAGAGGGGTGGTAGTTTACAGGGGTGGGAACTGTGGGGGACGGGGCGCAGCCGGCCGGAACGCTGGTTGCGGTGTCGACGGCCGTGTCGTGCGTGCTCGCGGGGAACCGGGCGAGGGTTGTGGAGTCGCGCGGATTTACCGCGGCTCTGAACAGCGCCCACATGGGGATGGTCACGGAGTGTCGTCGCCAAAGACCTATATAAATAACATAGACTGGCCACAGCGCCGCAATAGTTGAAGTCAATTGGAAACGCTGCCGCCGAGAACGTCAGTGTCACGCCAGGTGGTACTGGGCGACTGCTAAAACCGAATCACAGGTTTCATATTAATCAATGCCATTGTCGATTTTTCCTTAATTTCTGGACGGCGCATTTCGGAAAGTCATTCCCACTACGAATAGCATTTCTCGCTTACTACTGCACCCTAAATGTAATGTTTACAATCGTCGAACTGCTGTATTATTTGATGTTACTATAATGTCAACAATCTTTTGTATAGCCGACATACCTTACCTATAAACACAGGCGAATTTCTTTAAAATCTTTAATTACCTTTATTCTTCCTCCCCACAATTTGACGTTACCTTGGTACTCTCCTTACAGCTTTTGGTTTCTGTAGGTGCTCAGGAAACGAAAATGTTGTTGAATGGCATTTGCCAGTAGCAGCTTTGGATGGGAGGTAGCATTCATAACTTTTCTTCAAAATGACAAGAGCATATGGAACTATCCTTTGTAGGGTGCCACTTATCACGCCTCATACTGGTTACCCATTGGGTTAGCAACTCCGTGTTTTTCAAAAGAAATTTGTATAAAAAATAGTTTAATTACAGTTAATATACCTAGGCACCTTACCCAATGATTCAAATGTTCAAATGTTTGTAAAGCTTATGGGACTTAACTACGGCATCATCAGTCCCTAAACTTACAAACTACTTATGAACTACTTACGAACTAGGACGGCACAAATATCCATGCCCGAGGGGGGATTCGAACCCCCGACCGTAGTGACCGTGCAGACCGTGACTGAAGTGCCTCAGTCCCCTCGGACCCAATGATTAATACGCTTTTGTACACTATATAAAGAACTGTCATTACATTAAATCACACCAAACACATCCGTCCTCTGCCTAGCTTTTTCATGGTCCTGAAGTAAACATAATTTTGAAACTTGGTAAATGCAAAAGTTAAGTATAATGAATGTTTATAGACAAATACACGCTGATACACAACGACCTATATAATTAAATATATCTCTTTCTTTATGAATGATATTCCTATTGTTTTATGACTGCGGTTGCTGCAGCTGGGCATGTGTTACCACTAGTAATAGCGCTTACACGTTAGTTTAGATTACAAACAGAAGCGCCTGCTCACTCTGCTGCTTCTAACTGACGTTCTCAAATATGGCGCCCAATGTTGCTTAGTGCTGCCACCCAGAGCGCTGTAGCTTGCCTACAGCCTCTCTATGTTGTTTATATACCTCTTTGGTCGTCGCCTTTCAATGCCCTGCGTAAAATCTGCCGCGTTATACAGACTGTACTGTCGACGTGTAGCAAATTGGAGCAAATGTTATGAACGTAAGGGACCAAACTGTTCTGGTCATCTGCCCCTAGCCTTAGAAACTATGTAAACTAACTTGTAAAGCACAAATTTTTTGAGGACACACATTGCTTGGCCGCAATGGCTGTGCCATAAGAAAGAAATCAGAACAAAATAAAATATATTATTCCGACCACGGATTCGAGTTGCCAGTAACATTATGAACTCCTGGATACCAATAACAGACCGTACGGGTCCATAGTTAAAATATAGCAAAATTAAATCAATTAATTTAGGACGTTTTATTGGTTTTCACCAACCAAGGAGCATCACAGAATGATTGCTTACTTAGAGGACAATCAAATGGGACAGAGTAAATTCTACATTATCCGTTTCCTTAATCTACAAATTGCTCAAAATGGAGAATTTCCTGTAGCCGTTAAATTTAAAAGCAACCGGAAGCGACGCCGTGGCGGAGGCATACCAGCTTTGTCCCGCGCTCCAAACATGGGTCCCAACCTGAGAGTGTGAGACACAGTGCCACCCGCAAGGGCTAAGCTGCCCCAACGGTTCCTCTCCCCTACCCGTAAGGTTGGTTACAGGGACCACTTTAGAACAGCAGAAGCACAATGCAGTGCCGTGCCCTAAGAACTGCTACGCACCACTTTCGGTTACAGAGCTTCAAAGTATCCACCTCGTGGACAGACTAGGACGGAAGTTATCGTCATATTAGTAAAGTGGAACTTTGAGGACCGTCCGCGTCTGTTACAATGATGGGCGAGTGGAAGCATCCGGTACACTTACCATTCAGTTTATACTGAGGTAAGCTTGGCCGTTTGGCTCCTGCTCTGGTTATAGTGTTACTAATTCATAACTAACAATATTCTCTCACATTCAAACACCCTCCGCTCTCTCTATGGACTGCAAATGTATCTGTATAAAATGTGCTTATTTCTTGATTTTTGTTACTAATTCCTTGTCCTACAGCAAGGTGGTTTCGTGGCAAAATAGTCTTATTTGCGATACAAGTTCGTCATATCTTTATGAATACAGATTTCACCACACTTCTGCCTATTAGTTCTGTAACTTTTCTACTGTTCTCTTTCAATTAATGGCTCTTCTATAAGGCGACGAAACACCTGCAAAGAGAAGTAGTCCGACGCCTGTACGGTCCAAGGACAGCAGATCGGCAGGTTAGTGTAACCTCCTGTCTGAAAGGAAAGTCGATAGGCAGCAACAATTCTCGCTTCATCTTCATTAGTAAAACTTCATCACTCACAAACTTACACTCATTGCACACAAACAGCTCACGTTCACACTCAGAGCCACGTACAGAAGCCAACGTAACACAACCTTCAAATGGATAGATTAAGGCCTCAGAAGTGGCTACACGCCGTACCAAAAGGCAGAATGTCGTACTAGAAGCATGTTGCTTATCAAAAACAATGCGATCTTAAGGACTAATACACAAAATACGGTACAAGTCAGCTGTTAATACTCTGTTGTCCAGGAACAACACTGAGAATGAAAAGGATAAGGCTTCCTCCATGTGCGGCGGAACGACCTCTTCGTGCGGCGGAACGTGTGCTAAAACCTTAACTTCAAAAGCACTCGTCTTGTATGATTAGGGTTGAATGTGGCCGTGTCAGACTTGGTAATCCTTGAGGTGTCCACTCGCCCCTAAAAATTTATATAAAATAATAAAAAAAAATATGTTCATGTAAAATCTTTATACGTTGCAATATTTCAAAAATAAGATTCTTGCGCCGAGGGAAGAAGTCTTTAACAGTCACTCTTGTTAAAATATTTCTAAGTTTGGGGTCGTTGCTATAGCTACAGAGAAAAAAAATATTTCTTCAATGATTATCGATCAATGTGTATGATCGATTAACCAAAGTTCTAAAAAAAGGCATTTATCGAAATCTTCTTGACGTAACTTTCCCACCAATGAAAATTCATAAAAATCTTCCTTCAGATTGAAGAATATTTAAATTAAATCATCTGCTCATTTCATTAATATCTTATTCATCGTAAAATTATTCTTCATAAATGATGTACTCTGACACTTTCGTCAAGTTTAAACACAATGACATTTATTGCTTTCTATGACTTTACATATGTAGTCATTGACAGACAAAAGGGAACTGACTTTTAAAATTTGTTGTTTTAACATAAAACTTCGATAATAATGTCAACTCATGCGACGACAACCGCTCAGATCAACATCTTCTTGCCTCGTGGCCGTCGACCCGCGACTTGATGTGGCCGGATATTTACTCCTTGGAATCGACGTCGAAGATGTTGCCCTCGTAGGTTGACTCGCCTCACAGCACATGAAACATAAAAAAAAAAAACATACAAAAGACTTCTTTAAGGCTCATATAACATTAAACCTTTACGTAAAAATCCTTTAAGAACACAAATATAAGTAAGTTATCCTGCACAAACTGAGCTGACATGAGATATGTAGCGGAGACAATAATCCGTCCCACTACACATGTTATGGATTGTGCGGCCGTTTGCCTCCAGCGCGCGCCCGTGTATGTGTGTGTGTGTGTGTGTGTGTGTGTGTGTGTGTGTGTGTGTGTGTGTGTGTGTGCGCGCGCGCGCGCGCGCGCCTGAAGGTCTCTTCGTAAGTCAGCAGCTTTGACTTGTCTTATTGTAAGAACCTGTTAGTAACTTCATGACGGATTAAAACTGTGTGCCAGACCGGTATTCGGACCCGGGACCCTCTCCTTTTTCGGACAAAAGCTAAGTTTATCGTTTCGAAACCCGATGTAGCTCACAAACTCAACCTATCATTACGCTTCGTATCAGCGCGCACACTCGGCTGCAGACTGAAAATTACACGCTGGAAGCAGTTAGTAGTTTCAGAACCCAGAGAAAGAGAGAGAGAGATGTCACTTCAGGAGGACGGCAAATGGCGGAGCTAGGTGGCAATTTTGTGCGGCGAGTGGGCCGGTGAGTTTTGTGTGCGGCGATTGGCCCCCCTGGCGCGGACAGCTGTGGAAGCCGCAATCAGCGGCCCGCGCCCTCAGCCTGCCATTAACTGTCCTGCCGTGCGTGTCTGGCGCGCTTCGTTATGAGGCCGCACGCCCCCCGGTCGCCAAGTTGGCCGGCGGGAGTTTTGCCACCTGTTAATGGCCGCCGGCGTGAGTTGGCACTCCTGGTCCCCACAACTTGGCCGGAAACTTCGGCCCTCGCCACACGCCTTAGCCAGGGCCACGGGGTTACGGCGGCGGCGATTACGGATGGCGGCTTTCCTCCAGGAGAGGCGCCGATTTAATTCTGAAGCGTACAACGGGGCAAAATGTCTACAGGGGGTTGTGCTAACCAGTCCTATATCATTTCCTTTCCTACTCCATGATGCCATGGATGACGCACAACAGTTTGCGTTTGTACCGCAATGACAGTGTATGCGAGGGTTGTTGTAACTCAAATGTTCAAATGTTTGTATAGTCTATGGGACTTAACTACGGGGTCATCAGTCCCTAAACTTACAAACTACTTATGAACTACTTACGAACTAGGACGGCACAAATATCCATGCCCGAGGGGAGATTCGAACCCCCGACCGTAGTGGCCGTGCAGACCATGACTGAAGCGCCTTAGTCCCGTCGGCCACCGCGGCCGGCTTGTTTTAACTCCCCACTCCACTGTGTGAAGAGTAGAAACTGTAAACGTTCACCAACCTGACGTCTTTTACAGACGTCGTTCCCACGCAGATGAGAGCACGCAGGTCGGAGTTCTTGATTGAGCTGAAAACCCGGCGTTGCCCGGGTATTTATTTATTTATTCGAACCTTGAGTTAGTACTTTTCCTATCCTCTCTCTCTCTCTCTCTCTCTCTCTCTCTCTCTCTCTCTCTCTCTCTCTCTCTGCGCCCATCTTGTTTTTTCTAAAAACATCTCACATTTCTCAGAGAATATATAAGAAATCACAGGTAAAAATGCACTCGATTCGAAGAATCCAATCAGGAAATTCAACAATAATGATTGTAATAATATCACAGATGGATCACTTGATGTAATGCGCGAAACTTCAAATCGACTTTTTTTAAGAGATGTATTAAAAGTAATTTCTTTTTTACTGCTATATTTATTTATTCTTATATTTCCTTAGTCGTATGCTTATCCTTACATAGAAAGAGTTGAAGACATTGTAGCACGCATAGACCAAAGATATGGTCTGTGGCATCACGTTTCGCTGTACGTAACCTCCTTGCTATAGGGTCGCAAACGTCATCGTTGGCCTTCAGTCCGAATTTTTTTATGATTTGACGATCTTCAACTACCATATCTTCCACCCCTTTATAGCTGTCGGCATGGAACTGCTATGGTGTACAATGGGAGACTTCGGACAACAATTACACGCACGCACGCACGCACGCACGCACGCACACACACACACACACACACACACACACACACACACACACCATTCGTTTGCGTTCTGGAGTTTTCGCTGCAGAGCGAAATATTAAAACACACACACACACACACACACACACACACACACACACGAAGAATTTTACATACACCGATAACTTTCCATCCCAATATACTCCACCCTTTTATCATTATCATCCCTCAAGCAACAATGCAACCAATAAAACCATTTTGAAATAGTAAATATAATTTTCAAAGAATCATTATTGTTCCGCATATCGCTTTATATTCTTCAAATTACTAAATATCTATCAGATCGCTATAAAACCGTGCCTAAAACCTTCCTCTGGTATAAATTAGAAACTGTACAAATATTTAAGTCTCTGCGTCTTTTCGTTTGGACGTGATAGTTTTGTAGATATAGATTGACAGGAACTGATCTAATTACGAAATAATACTTTCTTGTGGGATGCCATCTAGTTTATTTAAAGTCAGCAGAAACCCAATAAACTGCATAATAACATCCACTTGATGCAGATTGTTTTAAATGAAATTAAATATAAAGTCATTCCCCTAGCTCTAAGATAATTAAACAATGTATTATCACCGCCTACGTATGCATGTTACTTCACAGAGTGCGCGTACTGAAGTCGCTTGTTACTCTTCCGAGTGCCTGTTCTGAACTGAAGAATGGCGGCTCGATGCAAGGCTGCCTTCGTTCCGCGATTTGGCAGGTAAACATGCCTGCCGTGCATCGTCCGTCTGAAATTGTTTTGTTCATAGAATTAGCAATTATTAATATGTTTTACGTACGCAGGGCATAGCTTAGCTTTGAGGGGTTTTTATGAACTGAGTTTGATACTGAATATATTATCAGTTTTGGCGCGTGACCGCCAGTGCAACAGCCACTCGGCGTCCAGTGCCTGCCGCTCGGGGAGATTTGCCAATGCTCTTTTCCATGAGATCCCGACCTATTGTACGTGGTTCTCACCAGCTTTTACCATCTGTGCCTACTGGTCCTAACCGGCTGCACTGAAGCAATACTTCGATTTTAATATGATGGCTTTAAGCCAAAAAGTGGAGGGGAATGGGGAGAGAAGACGGTACTCCTACTCTATGTTCCAAATGGCACAATCAATAACTCTTGTTTAGGAAGGTACGTCCGAAAATATTGGGTCAAATCAGGCACGGAAATATCACCTGTCGGATTTGACCACTGACTTTGGTGTGTTGTAAAACACTGATAATTTTCCTTTTGTTACTAACAATGTCGACGGGAATACACTCTTTCAAATTCTGAAGGTAGCGGGGTAAAATATAGGAAGCGAAGAGTTATATTCAACCTATACAAAAACCAGACAGCGGTTATTAGAGTCGAAGGGACGCAGAGTTTGGGAAGGGAGTAAGACTGGGTTGTAGCCTTTCCCTAGTGTTGTTCAATCAATACATTAGGCAAGCAGTGAAGAAATGGAAGGAATATATGGAGAGGGAATTAAAGTTCAGGGAGAAGAAATAAAAACATTGCGGTTTGCCGATGACTTAGTAATTTTGTCAGAGACTGCAAAGGATCTGGAAGAACAATTGGATGGAATGGACAGTGTCTTGAAAGGAAGATATAAGATGAACATTAACAAGAGTAAAACAAAGATAATGGAATGTATTATCAGAAAATCAGATGATGCTGAAGAAAACAGATTAGGTAATGAGACGATAAAAGTTGTAGATAAGTTTGTTATTTGGGTAGCAAAATAACTTCTGATGGCCGAAGTAAAGAAGATATAAAATGCAGAATGGCTATGGGAAGAAAAGCGTTTTTAAAGAAGCGAAACTTGTTAGCATCCAATATTAATTATAAATGTTAGGAAGTTCTTTCTACAAACATTTGCCTGGAGTGTAGCATTGTATGGGAGTGAAACGTGGACAATGAGGAGTTCAAACAAAAAGATGATAGAAGCTTTCGAAATGTGGTGATATAGACGAATGATGAAAATTAGATGGGTAGATAACGTAACAAATGAGGAGCTTCTTAACCGAATTGGGGACGAAAGAAGTTTCTGGCATATGCTAACTAAGAGAAGCGATAGACTGGTGGGACACATTCTGAGACATCAAGGAATCGTCAACTTAGTATTAGAAGGAAGTGTGTGGTGTAAAAATCGTAGAGGAAGACCAAGGCACGAATACAGTAAGCAGATTCAAAGGGATGTAGGTTGCCGAATGTATTCTCAGGTCAGGGCAGCGTGGAGAGCAGCATCAAACCAGTGTGCGGACTAAGACCACAAAAACAACAAACATGTCATTACTTTCTTACAAAGTGCGTCTCAGAAGTTCAGTAAATTGTCTCAGGAGGTGTAGAATACAATAGTTACAAACAAAATAACTTCACTGACCTTCAACGTAATCGCCGTTGGCTAAAATACATTTCTTACATCGTTTGTGCAGTCGTCTGAAACTGTCAGCAATCTCTTCACTCGATTGCGGTGAGTGCTATCAATAGGGATGTTCAAATGTTTGTAGAGTCAATGGGACTTAACTACGGGGTCATCAGTTCCTAAACTTACAAACTACTTGTGAACTACTTACAACTAAGGACGGCACAAATATCCATGCCCGAGAGGGGATTCGAACCCCCGACCGTAGTGTCCGTGCAGACCGTGACTGGAGCGCCTCAGTCTCCTCGGCCACCGCGGCCGGCGATAGGGATGTCAAATAGATTCCGTGTTTCTAGATTTCCGGAAGGTTTTCGACACTGTACCCCATAAGCATCTTCTAATCAAACTGCGTACTTATGGAATATCGCCACAGTTCTGCGATTGGATCCGAAATTTCCTGTCAGAAACGACAAAGTACGCTGTAATTGACAGTAAGTTATCGATTAGAACAGACGTGATATCTGGCGTTTCCCAGGGAAGTGTTACAGGGCCCCTACTGTTTATTTTTGTAAACCATTTAGGAGACAATCTGAGTCTTAGACTGTTCGCGGATGATGCTGTCACTTATCGGTTAGTCACCAGAACATCAAAAGCAACTTCAAAATGATTTAGATGTCAGTATGGTGCAAAAAATGGCAATTAACCTTTAATAAAGGCTGTAGGAGTAACCCAGTAAACTACAGGCCTACTTCATTGACGTCAATTTGCAGCAGGATTTTTTTAACAGAACCTGTATTTAAATATTATGAATAATCTAGAATAGAATGATCTATTGACCCAAGGTCAACACGGATTTAGAGAATATCGTTCATGCGAAACACAACCAGCTCTTTACTCCACACGATGTGATGATTGCTATCGACAAGGGTTCTCAGATTGATTCCGTATTTCTTCATTTCCATAAGGCTTTTCACACCGTACCTCACAAACCACAGCCATATTTAAGGTTTCGAATACATACAGACGTCTCTTCGTAGTCTTTCCAGGAGTAATAATTCGTTGTAATCTCTTCCGCTTTGTTGCTGCAATTAGTTGGCTGTTACTTCACCTACAAACTGCGTATGTCGTTTATAGGGCTGCATTGGCGTGTAAGCTCGGTCGAACTGGAACGTGCACGAAGTTTCGTGACCATCCGGTAGATGTAAATGTGATCGCGTAACACGCTACGGGGAACCGCATTCGATTTTCCTCGTGGTCGTTCGAATATGCTATGCTCGAATTGCCTGACCGCTTACTCTGAGAACGGGTATAAATCTACTCCTTCGAAGTTCATGTTTTAAAAACACTTCGAGGTACGTAAAACTACACCACATCGTTTTATGGACACTTTTTTTATTTTTTTTTTATTTATTTATTTATTTATTATTTTTTTTTAACAAAATGTTTCCCTTTCCTTGAGAAAGAGCCTTATGAGTTTACATTTTGTTTGAATTTCTTTTAGGTCCACAATTATTCCAAGCCGATTTTAGAGAAAGTAAACGGTAAAAAATCTAATTTGTTTCACACCTAATAGTGTGAAATATTAGCTTCTCACTAAACCATTTACCTACTTACAACTCGTAATAGACCCTCAGGGGACTCACCGCTCTGTGGTGAGTACGTGCGTGGCGAGCACGGGGCCCCAGCCTTTGTAGCACTCTTTCCTTTCCGTGCTACATGACGCTTCTTCTACTGTCCTTTTCCCCTCTCTTGGGGACTGAGTCTGTGCATCCTTCGGGGAACCGAAGTTCTGACCCTTTTGGCTTTACAGTCTTCTTTCACCTCTTTCTTTGCCTCCGCGTCTGCGTTTGAGGCTTCTCCTCCTACTATTTCTCTCTTCCTCCTCCCTGTACGCACCTGAAGGCCACCCATATGGGTGACTGGGTAATGCGTAAGTCCCAGCCCCGGGCTGGCATGTAGGGTGCGTGCGTACCCCCTGGTTAAGGCCAGGCCAGGGGAGGGGCGATTGCCTGCGCTGATACCTTCCCGATTCGCCGATTGGTCCCTCCGTCTGTAGATCGGGAGGTGTGACCTGGGGTGTGAACAATCACCCAAGGCGGGTGTGCTTCCGTTGGGGGCCCCCAGCAGGAAGGAGCGTGCCATCGGAGACACTGGCAATCGTGGGGGATACAACCGCGATGGTTCAAAAAGAAAAGAAAATGGAAAGAGCCTTTAGAAATTGATGTATTAGACAATAGTGTGTCTGAACAGAAAAATTTACAGACATCAAAGTTCCTTGTGGTGACCCGTACTGAGGAAGGACAATCCTTTTCGTCGGTGAACCCATTTATTATTCAAAAAGGGGTTGATGCCATTGCCGGCCCAGTTAAGACCTGCAACCGCCTACGTAATGGAACACTACTGTTAGAAACAGAAAGTGGCTCCCAGGCACAGCGGCTGCTTAAGGCTACTCTGCTCCACAGCTACCCGGTTCGTGTTGAGCTCCATCCGACCCTCAATTATTCCCGAGGGGTAGTCTTCTCGGCCAGTTTGGACGGTCTGACTGATGATGAACTGAAAGAATATCTGGCAGCTCAAGGCGTCGTTGCAGTACACAGGGTGACAAAAAAAGAGAACAATGTTGTAGTGCCCACTCGCACAGTGTTTCTGACCTTCGACCGAGTGGCTCTGCCGCCGAAGATCAAGGCAGGGTATGAGGTCGTCACAGTACGACCTTATATTCCTAACCCTACTCGGTGTTATCAGTGCCATCGATTTAACCACACAAGCCAGTCTTGTAAGAACCCGGTCATATGTGTCACCTGTGGTAAAGAGGCCCATGAGGGGATTTGTCCACCACCGTCCCCTCATTGCATAAATTGTAACGGGAATCATGCTGCTTCCTCCCGGGAATGTCCCGTGTTTGCTGATGAACGGGCCATCCAGGAAATCCGTGTAAAGGAAAAGGTTCCCATACAAGTTGCACGTAAAATGTACGCCAGTCGTAAGCCTAAGACCCCACCGCGTGGTAATTACAGTACTGTAGTTGCAACGCCTCCACCGACACGGGATATGGCCACACAGACTTGTGACCTACAGTTTACGACAGTAGTTGTCAAACAACCTACATCGACAACGGCGCCACGTTCAACGAAAAGTGTGAGTACCTCTAACAAATCTTCATCTTCAGCTGTGAAACCACAGATAGAGACGCGAAAGTCTAAGAAAGAGCATTCGCGCGAGGATTTCCTCCGCACCCCTACCAAAACATCTGAGCCAACCAAGGAGCTTCACCAGGGCTCCAAGAAATCAAATAGGGGGAAAACTCTCCCCCCTCCTACCTCACAATGTGACGATGGCATCCCATGGAAGCCTATAGTCTCTCCAGGTGCATCAGCCAAAGATGGGGCTGCCGACCACACTCACGCAGCTGCTGTGGTAACCTCTGAGAATATGGAGCAAGACCCTCCTGTCTCAGACACCACCAGTTGCGAACATTCGCACTGTGGCCCGCCGCCTTAGTCGGGCTGATGTCCACCTTCATCTCATTTTATCCCATTATGGATATTCTTCAATGGAACATTCGTGGTATCCGGTCGAATTGGACAGAACTGCAGCTTCTAACGCGAACATATCATCCAATCATCTTCTCTCTACAGGAGACAAAATTGCTCCCTGGTACTCGAATTACTTTCCCACGCTACACTGCCGTTCGCTTTGACCTTCCTCCAGTGGCAGGAATTCCAGCCCACGGGGGCGTAATGTTGCTTATTCGGGATGACGTACACAGTACACCGGTCCCTTTGTGTACTCCAATACAAGCTGTTGCTGTCCGGATATATCTTCCTGGATTTGTCTTCACACTGTGCAATATTTACGCTCCTTCCTCTTTTCCCGTCACTAGATCAGATCTCCTAGATCTTATTGACCAGCTTCCGCGTCCGTTTTTGTTGGTGGGAGATTTCAATGCCCACCACCCCCTTTGGGGCTCCCCACGACCATGTCCACGGGGCTCCCTCCTGGCAGATATACTGAACCACCTTCAGCTCATCTGCCTTAACACTGGTGAACCAACTTATCTTTCAGACACCACAAATACTTTCAGCCATATAGATCTAGCTATCTGCACTGCTCAGCTGGCACGGCGTCTTGAATGGTCTGCTCTCTCAGACACACATTCGAGCGATCATTTTCCGTGTGTAATTCACCTAATGATGCCTGACATCCTTGAGCATCCACACCGCTGGCAGTTAACGAAAGCGGACTGGGAGCTCTACACGTCACTGGCGGATTTTGGTACTTACCATTATCCTAGTATAGACGATCAAGTGGAACACATTACCACAGTTATTCTGACAGCCGCGGAATGTTCCATCCCCTGCAAGACTTCCCACGCACGTCGTCCCCTTGTCCCGTGGTGGACCGCGGAATGCCGTGACGCTCTGCGAGCACGGCGACGTGCCCTTAGAATCTTCAAACAACGGCCCACGCTCGACAACTGCATCCGATACAAACGGCTGCGGGCCTATTGTCGTCGCCTCTTTCGCGACTGTAAACGCGCCAGTTGGCGCTCATTCACGAGCTCTTTTAATAGGTCTACCCCTTCCTCCATCATTTGGGGTAACCTTCGAAAAATTTCGGGCACTATGGCTCATTCCCCAATTCCCGGTCTGTGTGTCGCAACTGACACCGTCGTCGATCCTCCACAAATAGCCAACGCACTGGGTCGACATTTTGCAGAGGTGTCTAGCTCTTCACATTACACTGACGCTTTCCTAGCTAGGAAACGTACGGTGGAGGCGACTCCATTGCCCTTTACCTCTCAGAACCGTGAATGCTACAATACCGAGTTTACTGTACGAGAGCTTCACCACGCACTCTCGTCTTCGCGGTCCTCCGCTCCAGGACCAGATGGCATTCACGTGGCGATGCTGCAACACCTTTCACCAACGAGCTTGCACTTCCTACTGGCCACCTACAACCGCATATGGATAGAAGGCACCTTTCCGCGACGCTGGCGTGAAGCCATAGTCATTCCCATACCAAAGCCTGGGAAGGACAAATGTCTCCCTTCCAGCTACCGCCCCATTTGTCTCACCAGTAGCGTATGCAAGGTGATGGAACGCATGATTCACGGGCGCCTGGTATGGTGGCTTGAAACGCGACATCTCCTGTCTAATGTCCAATGTGGGTTTCGCAAGCACCGTTCTGCGGTGGATCATCTTGTTGCCCTATCTACCTCAGTAATGAATAACTTTTTACGGAAGCGCCAGACAGTAGCGGTGTTCTTTGATCTGGAAAAGGCATACGACACCTGCTGGAGGATGGGCATCCTCCGCACTCTGCATACATGGGGTTTTCGGGGTCGCCTGCCAATTTTTATCCGCGAATTTTTAACAGACCGTGTTTTTAAAGTGCGTGTTGGTTCGGTTTTATCGAGCACTTTTAATCAGGAGAACGGAGTCCCCCAGGGCTCGGTCCTGAGCGTTGTTTTATTTGCAGTGGCAATCAATTCTATAGCCGATCACCTTCCACTGGGAGTGTCGGCGTCCCTATTTGTTGACGACTTCGCGATCTACAGCAGCTCTGAGCAAACGGGTCTCCTGGAGCGGCGCCTCCAGCGGTGCCTAGACAATCTCCACGCGTGGAGTATGGACACTGGCTTTCGATTCTCAGCTGACAAGACAGTCTGCATGAACTTCTGGCGGCGGAAGGAGTTCCTTCCCCCGTCCCTTCGTCTGGGCCCCATAGTACTTCCATTTGTGGATACCACGACGTTCTTGGGACTTGTTCTCGACAGGAAGTTAAGTTGGTCTCCCCACATATCCCGTTTGGCAGCTCGCTGTACCCGCTCTCTCAATGTGCTGCGGGTGTTAAGTGGCACCTCGTGGGGAGCTGACAGGTCTACACTCCTCCATCTGTATCGCACCATAGTTCGGTCCAAACTGGACTATGGTAGCATCGTTTATTCTTCGGCTCGACCATCCATACTGCGCCGCCTTAATACAATCCACCACCAAGGTCTCCGTCTGGCGACAGGAGCGTTTTATACTAGCCCCGTTGAGAGCCTCTATGCCGAGGCCGCCGAACTACCCCTTTCTTACCGTCGGGAACTCCTGCTTAGCCGTTACGCTAGTCGTTTGTCGTCCATGCGAGGACACCCGACGTACGCAGTTTTTTTTAACGACTCACTTGACAGTCTCTTCGCTCTGCGCCCGTCTGCTCTGCTACCACCGGGAGTACGCTTGCGTTCGCTACTCGGCCAGCTTGGCGTTACAATGCCTGCTATCTTCTCGGCTGGAGAGAGCACCTCTCCACCGTGGCGAAGCCCCGAAGTCCGTGTTAACTTTGATCTTCATTCTCTTCCAAAGGACTCCACACCTCGTTTCGTCTACCAGAGAGAATTTCACGCACTCCGGTTTAAATTTGATGACAATTTGTTCATTTACACTGATGGCTCAAAGACAGACCAGGGTGTTGGGTGTGCTTTTGTACTTGGCAACGTCTCTTTTAAATATCGTCTTCCTGAGTGGTTCCATTTTTACAGCTGAGCTGTATGCATTATACCAAGCCACACAATACGTCCGGCGACACTCGCTCAGTAAGACTGTCATTTGCTCGGACTCTATGAGTGCTTTGTTGAGCCTTCGCATCCTATATCCGGCCCATCCCATGGTACAAAGCATCCGCAATTGCCTTACTTCTCTTTCAACGAGCGGAACTACGGTGACGTTTCTGTGGGTCCCTGGCCATGTGGGAGTGTTGGGGAATGAGGCTGCGGATACGGCTGCCAAGGAAGCAGTTCTCCTTCCTCGGCTATCTACCTTTTCCACCAGCTCTGATGACCTTCGCGCTGGTATCTCCCAGCGTATTATCTCCCGTTGGTATCTACATTGGTCATCCCTGTCAGGGAACAAATTGCGAGCCATTAAACCTGTGCCTGATCTCTGGTCAACGTCATCTCGACCCTCCCGCCGAGAGGAGATTGTTCTGGCCCGGCTTCGTATTGGCCACTGCCGTTATAGCCACCAGCATTTATTACGTGGTGGTCCTGCTCCCTTATGTGAGCACTGTGATGCACCTTTTACTGTGAACCATCTTTTAGTGCAATGTCCATTTTTTAACCGTCTCCGTCATGATCTGTGTTTCCCATTTGAAAAACAGCTCTATGAATATCAAGGACACTGATGGAAAACCAGTTCTGAGCAAAGAAGGGAAAGCTGAAAGGTGGAAAGAGTATATAGAGGGGCTCTACAAAGGAAATGAACTTCGAGACACTATTGTAGGAAGGGAAGAGGATGTAGATGATGATGAAATAGGAGATATTATACTGAGAGATGAATTTGACAGAGCACTGAAAGATCTAAGTCGAAACAAGGCCCCTGGAGTGGATGATATCCCGTCAGAGCTACTGAAGTCTCTGGGAGAACCAGCCATGACAAAATTGTTTCACATTGTGTGTAAGATGTATGAGACAGGTGAAGTACCCTCAGACTTTAAGAAAAATGTAATAATCCCCATTCCAAAGAAAGCGGGTGCAGACAGGTGTGAAAACTACAGAACCATCAGTTTAATAAGTCATGGTTGCAAAATATTAACACGGATTATATACAGAAGGATGGAAAAGCTGGTAGAAGCCGACCTCGGGGAAGATCAGTTTGGGTTCAGGAGAAATGTAGGAACACGGGAGGCAATACTCACTTTACGGCTTATCCTAGAAGATAGATTAAGAAAAGGCAAACCAACATTTCTAGCTTTTGTAGATTTGGAGAAGGCTTTTGACAATGTTGATTGGAACGAACTATTTCAAGTTCTGAAGCAAGCAGGAGTAAAATATAGGGAGCGTAAGGTTATTTACAACTTGTACAAAAACCAGACAGCGGTTGTCAGAGTTGAAGGGCATGAAAGGGATGCAGTGGTTGGAAAGGGAGTAAGACAGGGTTGTAGCCTTTCCCCAATGTTTTTCAATTTGTACATTGAGCAAGCTATAAAGGAAAGCAAGGAGAAATTTGGAGAAGGAATTAAAGTTCAGGGTGAAGAATTGAAAACATTGCGTTTTGCCGACGACATAGTAATTCTGTCAGAGACAGCAAATGACCTGCAAGAGCAATTGAACGGAATGGACAGTGTGCTGAAAGGTGCATATAAGATGAACATTAACAAGAGTAAAACTAGGGTAATGGAGTGCAGTGTAAGAAAATCAGGTGATGCTGAAGGAATTAGGTTAGGTAACGAAACAATAAAGGAGGTAGATGAGTTTTGTTACTTGGGCAGTAAAATAACAAATGATGGTCGCAGTACAGAGGATATAAAATGCAGAATGGCAATGGGTAGAAAGGCGTTTTTGAAAAAGAGAAATCTGTTAACATCGAATATTGATTTAAGCCTAAGGAAGTCCTTTCTGAAGGCATTTGTATGGAGTGTTGCCTTGTATGGGAGTGAAACATGGACGATAAGCAGTGTGGACAGAAAGAGAATAGAGGCTTTTGAAATGTGGTGCTACAGAAGAATGCTGAAGATTAGGTGGGTAGATCGCATAACTAATGAGGAGGTACTGAACCGAATTGGGGAGAAAAGAAATTTCTGGCATACCTTGACTAAAAGAAGGGATAGATTGGTAGGACACATTCTTAGACATCAAGGAATTGTGAATTTAGCATTGGAGGGAAGTGTGTGGGGTAAAAATCGCAGAGGGAGACCAAGAGACGCGTATAATAAGCAGATTCAAGTGGATGTGGGTTGTCGTTCTTATGAGGAGATGAAAAGGCTTGCTCAGGATAGAGTAGGGTGGAGAGCTGCATCAAACCAGTCTCTGGACTGAAGACCACAACAACACAACATGGTGCAAATATGGCGAAAGCAATTTAATTTCTAACCCCGGTTCTTTTTTACTATGGGCAGTGTTGGGCGCTAATGACCACAGCAGTTGTGCGCCCTAAAACCACAAAAAAAAAAAAAAAAAAAAAAAAAAAACACCTCGTAATAGTCTTTGTGAAATGACGCAGTTTCTCTAACGCGATTGATTTTTATATCTTGCATTGAAAAAAATGTGACAACGTATATCTTACTGCAAGCAGAATTAGCTAAAACTACGAAGGAGTTTTCGAAATGGAACTGCCGCGGTGGAGTAACCGAGCGGTCTAAAGCGTCTCGCTGCGGAGCGCGCGGTTGCTCGCCGTGGAGGTTAGAGTCCTCCCTGGGGCATGGGTGTGTTTGTTTGTCCTTGGGTTAGTTTACCTAGGTTTAAGAAGATTGTAGGCTACGGACTGATGACCACGCAGTTTGGTCCGATAGCTTTACAAACATTTGAACATTTTTGAAATGGAACTTACACTGATATCTGTCATTTATAACAAGTACTTACACGTTTGTAATCTTCTCGGGTTTGCAGTCGGATACTGAAGACAACTTGAGACAATATTTCAGCGGTGCAACTGCCCGCCACAGTTATTACGCCGGGAAAACCTTTGTGCTTACTTACACGTTATTCGCGAACCTGCGGAATTTATACAGGGTGAAGAGGAGGAGAGCAAGTACAGAACCTTGTGGTAAGCCGTTATTCACTGTTTCGGGTGCGCTGATATCCTTTCCCACTAAAACAGAAAAAATTTCTGCAGTGAGCATATTTTCGATAACCCGTGCTGTTTTCTGACTTGGGATCACCTGTAGGAACTTACAAGTCAGACCCTGTCTCCACACTGTAACGTAGACAGCAGACAATCCCAGTGATCTCATGGTCAAAAGTATTGCTTAATGGTGAGGATTTTCTGCCGTATTCAAGATACCTGCTTTTAATTATTTTTCCCAAACATGTTTCAGCACATTTTGTGCTATCATCAGTGCGGTGGTTTATTGTTATCCTGAAAAAATATTGTTACTGTACAATAGTCATTTCAGGTACATCTAAAATGTTTTTGTAGGTTCATTCGTTTCGAATTTTGTTTAGGTTATCAGACGATATAACTATTTCAGTTTGGTGAAATTTGGCCTAGGTGTACGAATATCACTTTTTTTAAACATATATTTTACATTAGGCTACGTAAAACTCATTAAGAAGCCTACTTATTTGTTGCTTTGGTAAAAGTATTTACAAACTTGTCATGTGCAAACATAACAGTTTAAAGTTTATAAAAATATCCACGGGTGTACTGCCGGTCTGCAGTGCCCAACGGGCACAATTTTTCGGCGATCATACATTTTGTGTCCCAATCTCGTCGCCGCTTTTGTGTCTCGTCCGCCGGTTGTCGTAGGTGTCGGTGGCCGATTAGAAAGAGACCGACACAGGAATAAAGGATGCACGCTTGTGCAGGTACGGAGGTGACCAGCCAGTGGGACAGCAGAAACTAGAAACACTAGAGTAAATTAGAACCAGATGTATATTTCATGGAGACTTAGTAATACTTAACTTTTACATAGTTCTTGACTGCAGAATGCTGATACGTAGATTAGATAGAGGCCTGCCTACTGATGATTCCTAGTGCCTATCCTATAGCCAAGTGTTAACTGGTTCCTATCTCAGTCCCAAGTCCCCCCAGGGGACCCACAGTTCTTTTGTGGGTACGTGTGTGGCGCGCACGGGGCCCCGAGCCGGAGCAGCCTTTCTTCTGCCCCAGGCTGCTTCACTGTCCCTCCCGGTTTATGCCTTCGCCCGGAGACGGGCATATTTCGTGAGCTACTGTGGTTCTTGTTGTGGTTTTTCTTCCTTCGTTCCTTCGTTCCTTCCTTTCTTACCCTTTGTTTTCTGTCTTTCTCTCCTTGTACTCTCCTAGCTTTCTTCTCCTCATTAGTCTCCGCTTCGGCGTTTGAGACACTTCTTCCTTCTTTCTCTTCATTTCCTATCCTCTTCTTCTTTCCTCCCTGTGCGTGTCTGAAGGCCGACCCACGCATTATCGTGCGTAGCAGGTGTCGGGGTAACGCGTAATTCCCCGCCCCGGGTAGACAAGTAAGGCACGTACGTACCCCCTGGTAAAGGCCAGGCCCAGGGAGGGGTGATTACCCGAGCTGATACCTTCCGAACGTGCCGATTGGTCCCTCCGTCAGTTCTCGGGAGGTGTGACCTGAGGTGTGAACAATCACCTAAGGCGGGTAAGCCCTCGGAGAGGGCCCCCACTAGGAAGGAGCGCGCCATCGGAGACGCCGGTAATCACGGGGGACACTTCCGCGATGACTTCCTTATCTTCTTTCGTGACGTTGACCCATAAACGTAAGTTAGACTCGCCTCAGCCTAAAAAGACTCTGCCTAATGTACCTAAATTTCTGGTTGTCTCTCGCACCGACGGAAAGGATTTCAATTCTGTCAATCCTTTCGTTATACAGAAAGGTGTAGATGCAATTTCTGGCCCTGTTAAAACCTGTTCACGTCAGCGCAATGGCACATTGTTGCTGGAAGTGGAAAGTGCCTTCCAAGCCCAAAAACTTATACGTACTACGTTGTTGCACACGTTTCCCGTTAAGGTAGAAGCACACCGCACACTCAACTCGTCAAGGGGGGTAGTTTTTACGAGATCCCTTGACGGGCTGTCTGATGAAGACATCCAATCGTATATGTCCGATCAGGGTGTGACAGCCGTCCACAGGGTGATGAAAAAGGTCGATAACCAATTCACACCGACTCGTACTGTGTTTTTGACGTTCGACAGAGTTGACCTCCCGTCGAAGGTCAAAGCAGGGTATGAAGTCATCTCTGTCCGACCTTATGTGCCTAACCCAACGCGCTGTTTTCAATGCCACAGGTACAATCATACCCGTGAACAATGCCCAAATGCAGCAAAGTGTGTCACTTGTGGTAGGGACGCCCATGAGGGGGATTGCCCACCTCCGTCCCCTCACTGCCTAAACTGCAACGGTGACCATGCGGCTTCCTCTCGCGACTGCCCTGTATACAAGGATGAGAAGGTAATCCAGCAAATTCGGGTTACGGAGAAGGTATCGACATCTGCCGCTCGTAAGTTGTTGGCGAGTCGAAAGCCCACTGTCCTCCCAGCGGGTACATACAGTAAGGTACTCACCTCAACTCGACCTACCAAGGATTCCAGTACACAGACATGTGACTTCACTTTCGCTGACACAGTTGTGCGATCCGCCAGCCCGAAGATTGCCCGTTCCACGTCCCCGCTTCCTCCTGCTGCTTCTAGGGTACAGTCTTCGTCAAACTCTAGTAAACCGCGAGCACCTAAACAAGATGCCCGGACCTTGAAAAAGGAACCCGTCCGTGAGGATTTTCTGCGTTCTCAGGCTTCCCAACCGTCAACTGCCTCTTCCCGCCGTCACTCTTCCAGAAGAGCTGACAAGAAAAAGAGTTCCTCTCCTTCCCCGCCGAGGCGTGACCCATCTGTCGCGCCGTCCAACAGTTGCCGGCCTCGGCCGTCTTCTGTTTCACCGGGACGCTCCGTTTGCCGGGCGCCCGGCCCTTTACCGGCGGTGGAAACTGCCCCTCCTGATCAACTCAGGGAGGTGGCAGGCGCGTCGGTCGAACCAATGGAACATGACCCTTTGCCCCCAGACAGCGATAGCAGTGCTCCCTCGAAATCCGGTCCTCAGCGGCCGTCGAGGTGACCCCGCTCGCTACTTGGTTTTTATCTTTATTTCTTCTCTCATTTTTATCATGGCGCTCCTTCAATGGAACATTCGCGGCATTCGTTCTAATCGGGAGGAGTTAAAACTACTCCTTCGATTGCACTGCCCGCTTCTAGTCTGCCTCCAGGAAACTAAGTTGCGTCCACGTGATCGTGCAGACTTTCCACACTACACCTCTGTGCGGTTTGACCTGCCACCCGTGGAAGGTGTCCCAGCCCATGGAGGGGTTCTGATGCTCCTTCGAGACGACGTCTACTTCCATCCCATTTCCTTGCACACTCACCTACAGGCAGTTGCCGTCCGCATCACCTTATCCACATTTACCTTCTCCCTCTGTAATATATATTCGCCATCCTCATCGGCCCTTACAAGGGCAGATGTGCTAAACCTTGTTGACCAGCTCCCTTCACCTTTCGTGTTGGTAGGCGACTTTAATGCCCACCACCCCCTATGGGGCTCTCCGGCACCTTGTCCGAGAGGCTCCCTTTTGGTGGACCTTCTCCACCACCTCGATCTTGTCTGCCTCAACACCGGTGCACCGACCTTTCTTTCTGACACAACACACACTTATTCCCATATAGACCTCGCAATATGCACTCCTCAGCTTGCCGGTCGGTTTGAGTGGTATGCACTTTCTGACACGTACTCGAGTGACCATTTCCCTTGTATCATCCACTTCCTACATCATTCCCCATCTCCACGTCCCACCAGTTGGAACATTTCTAAAGCCGACTGGGGGCTTTATTCTTCCATGGCTGTTTTTCACAATCAGAATTTTCCCAACTGTGACAGTCAGGTCGAATACCTCACTGCTGCTGAACGTTCCATACCTCGTACATCCTCTTCTCCACGTCGTGTCCAGGTCCCTTGGTGGACTGCAGCCTGCCGGGACGCGCTTCGAGCCCGACGCCGTGCCTTACGCACCTTCCGCCGCCACCCAACTTTGGAGAATTGCATCAATTACAAACGTATGAGAGCGCAGTGCCGTCGTATCATAAACGACAGCAAGAAAGCTTGCTGGACAGCTTTTACTAGTTCTTTTAACCGTTTTACTCCCTCCACGGTTGTCTGGGGTGGCCTACGCCGTTTGTCCGGCATCAAGGTCCACTCCCCGATTCCTGGCCTGACCATGGAGAACGCGGTCCTCGTGGACCCAGCTGATGTTTCAAACGCATTGGGTCGTTTCTTTGCGGAGGTTTCGAGCTCTGCCCATTACCACCCTGCCTTTCTCCCTCGCAAACAGGTAGAGGAGGCACGGCCGCCTTCTTTCCGCTCTTTTAATCGTGAAAATTATAACGTCGCCTTCACCATGCAGGAGCTAGATCGTGCTCTCGCCCTGTCCCGGTCTTCCGCTCCCGGGCCCGATTCCATTCATATTGATATGCTGAAGAACCTCTCTCCTGCGGGCAAGTGCTTTCTCCTTAGTACCTACAATCGCATATGGACTGAAGGTCATGTTCCCACAAGTTGGCGTGAAGCCATTGTTGTCCCCATCCCCAAACCAGGGAAGGACAAACACCTTCCTTCCAGTTATCGCCCCATTTCTCTGACGAGCTGCGTCTGTAAGGTGATGGAACGCATGGTTAACGCTCGGTTGGTCTGGCTCCTCGAATCTCGCCGCCTCCTGACTAATATCCAATGCGGTTTTCGTCGACACCGCTCTGCTGCTGACCACCTTGTTACGTTGTCGACCTTCATTATGAACAACTTTCTAAAGAAGCGTCAAACAGTAGCAGTGTTCTTCGACTTGGAGAAGGCATACGATACCTGTTGGAGAGCGGGCATTCTCCGCACATTGCACACATGGGGCCTTCGGGGCCGCCTTCCTCTTTTCATTCAAGCGTTTTTGGCGGATCGCAAGTTCCGGGTACGGGTGGGCTCTGTTTTGTCAGATACCTTTTGCCAGGAGAATGGGGTACCACAGGGCTCCGTCTTGAGTGTGGCGCTCTTTGCCATTGCAATCAATCCGATCGTGGACTGCCTTTCAGCCGACGTCTCCGGATCTCTTTTTGTTGACGATTTCGCAATTTATTGTAGCACCCAGCGGACGTATCTCTTGGAGCGTTCTCTCCAACGCTGTCTTGACCGTCTATATTCCTGGAGCATCGCAAACGGCTTCCGATTCTCCACTGAGAAAACTGTGTGTATCAATTTCTGGAGATACAAGGAATTTCTTCCACCTTCTCTACGTCTCGGCCCTGTTGCTCTCCCTTTCGTGGAGACTACAAAATTCTTGGGACTCATGTTGGATCGGAAACTTTGCTGGTCCACACATGTGTCCTACCTGGCTGCCCGTTGTGCCCGATCCCTTAACGTTCTTCGTCTCCTCAGTGGCACGTCATGGGGAGCGGATCGTACCGTCCTGCTTCACCTTTACCAGGCCATTGTTCAGTCGAAGCTCGACTATGGAAGCCTTGTATACTCTTCAGCACGGCCGTCGATTCTCCGCCGTCTCAACTCTATCCACCATCGTGGATTACGTCTGGCGACCGGTGCATTTTATACCAGCCCTGTTGAAAGTCTGTATGCCGAGGCTGCTGTATTACCCTTGACCAATCGACGTGACATACTCTTGTGTCGGTACGCATGCCGCCTACGGTCGATGCCCAACCATCCATCTTACAGATTATTTTTTGACGACTCACTCGATCGCCAATATCAGTTGTCTGCGATTGCCTTGCTTCCACCGGGAGTTCGGTTTCGCCGCCTGCTACAGCGGCTCGATTTTACCCTTCCTTCCACCCTTCGGTTGAGCGAAAGTCCATTGCCACCGTGGCATCAGGCCCAGGTTCACACACACCTCGAACTTAGTTCGCTCCCCAAGGAGAGCACTCCGGATTTGGTATTCCGCTCGAGGCTTGTCGAACTCCGTTCGCGGTTCGATAATGCCGTATTTATTTACACTGATGGTTCCAAGAGCACTGCCGGTGTCGGATCTGCCTTCGTCGTCGGGGACAACCGTTTCCAATACAAGCTCCCTGACCGGTGCTCAAACTTCACGGCTGAGCTTTTCGCCCTCCACCAGGCCGTTTTGTATACCTGCCGCCACCGCCACCCTTTCTATGCCATATGTTCTGACTCCCTTAGTGCCCTGCAGAGTCTTAAGGACCCTTTCTCGAACCATCCTCTCGTGTATCGGATCCAACGCTCCCTCCAGTTGCTGGCGGATGACAGCAGTCACGTTTCTTTCCTGTGGGTCCCTGGCCATGTGGGTGTGCCCGGGAATGAGGCCGCCGACACAGCAGCCAAGGCAGCAGCTCTTATGCCTCGCATGGCTACCTTTTGCGTCCCATCGGACGATGTTCAACGGGCTCTTCGCCGGAGTATCGTGTCGCAGTGGCACAGTGTGTGGCTTTCACTGTACAACAATAAATTGCGAACTGTCAAACCGATCCCGACCGCTTGGAGGACATCCTCACGCCCCTCTCGGCGGGAGGAGGTCATCCTGGCTCGGTTGCGGATCGGTCATTGCCGTTTCAGCCACCGTCACTTGCTATCCGCCGAACCTGCACCGCTATGCTCCTGCGGTGAACTACTGACAGTGCGACATGTTTTACTGACTTGTGTTAATTTTAATCATCTCCGTGTAGCCCTTCACTTTCCGTCTACTCTGGAGGAAATTTTAGCTGATGACACACGAGCAGCTGCTCGAGTTTTGCGTTTTATCAACTTGGCCAACTTATCCAAGGATATTTAACTCTTTTAATTGTCTTTTATCTTTCGTTTTTAGCCTCTTCTGGATGTTCTGACAGTCCCCATTTTTTTTGAGGCCATAGCGAATCTATGTTTTTGACTGGGCGCTAATGACCATAGAAGTTGTGCGCCCTAAAACCACAAAAAAAAAAAAAAAAAAAAAAAAAAAATCAGTCCCAAGTGAACGATGCAGCAGTCGTGGCCACGAGCGGAGTTGCAGCAGAGGGCGCTCGTGGCTGTCGTAAGAACGCCGCGCCGTGCGTGCATGGCAGCGCGCGGCGAAAGTAGGTGGCGCGCACTTTACACTTGTGCGACACCACAATACATGTCGCCATCAGGTGAACTGACGGACTGAGCTCCTAGAAACGCGCCGACACGGACATCCGCACGCTACAGCGGCTCGAGTGGGACTGGGTTCCAGCCCGGTAGCGGGCGATTTAAATATCCTCGGCCCGCTGAGCGACCCCTCCGTGGTACGCGCCCCACAGTGGAACCGATTGCGACAGCGTCTGAGATGACGTTGATGTGAGAGCTCTGTCCGCCGTGGTCGTCACTATGTTACGTTTGCCCGCCACAGGGCTAGAACCCAGTTCCCTTAGAGCCGCCGTAGCGTGCGGATCTCCGTGCCGGCGCGTTTCCAGGAGCTCAGTCCGTCAGTTCACCTGATGATAGCGACATGTATGATCGCCTAAATATAAAGCCCATTGGACAGTGTAGACGGGCAGTACAATCGTGGATATTTTGATTATCAAATACGCCGGGAGAAACTCAAGAATAACAGTTTTAAGTTTCTTACTTTCTAATTTTCGGTTCGAGAAAAACGCGTCATTTCCGTTTAGTACTGACGATTCTTTCCCTTCTCTTTAGAATTGCTTAAAATGTCATCGCTGCCATAAAGAGCATATTACAACTGTAAAAGAGACCCAGTATAAAACGTTTGTCCGACCACGTCTTGAGTATTGCTCAACTGGGACCCGCAACAGATCAGTTTAAACGAAGACCTAGAAGCAGTTGAGGGGCGAGCAGCTGTTACTAGTTGGTTCGACCAATGTGCGAGTGTCACTGAAATGCTCCGGGAACTCAATTGGGGATCGCTAGAGGAAAAACGACGTTCTTTTCCTGAATTTCTATTGAGGAAATTTAGAGGGCCGGAATTTGAAGCTGAGTGTAGTACGATCTTGCTGCCGCCTAGTTACATTTAGCGTAGTGGTCACAAAGACAAGAGAAATGAGGGCTCGTACGGAGGCATATAGGCATTCTTTTCTTCCTTGTATTATTTGGGAGAGGAATAGGTCAGTAGTGGTACAGTGTACCCTCCGCCACGCACCCTACGGTGGATTGCGGAGTATGTAAGTAGATGTAGAATGCCCTGCGTAAAATCTGACGCGTTATACAGACTGTACTGTCGAAATGTAGCACATTGGAGCAAATGTTATGAACCTAAGGGAGCAAACTGTTCTAGTCATCTACCCCTAGCAGTCCCAGCAGTATTGGTGGGGAAAAAATGGTAGTCTGGCTGGGTGCACGGCGAGTGCAGGAGACACATTGGAGGCGGCGCTTTGCTTGCCCGCCCGTGCACCACTCTGGTATTCATGCATCGACACGCGGCGCGAGCTTTGTCCACGGCGAGGCCGCCCTGCATAATGTAATGGCGCGCGCCACAATCCTCGAGTCGGGATGCGAAAGCGGGCCCGCTTTGTGCCCAGGCCGGCCGTGTCCGGCGCATCTCCATATTCATCGCCCGCCGGCTGACCAAACGCGATGGCCGCGCCGAAAGACCGGCGCAGCTGCCGCAGCCGGGCTTTGAACCGGGGCCCTCACACTCTGCCGCTATCGCCGGCGTTACGGCCTATTATGCCTGCCTGCTCAGACTTCTAAAGGTATTACCTTCAGGGCGAAGCTGCTACACGTGGGTCCTTTCATAACATGGAAAATAGAAAGTAACGCTGTGAGTCAACAGCAAAGACCTTGTAAAAATAACTAGACTGCCTAAGGGCATTGCTGTCGCGGGATAATTTGAACCTTCGATCGACCGCCATGGTAGTGGCAAGCGTCAGATAAATACAAATGTTGTTAGCAGGTAAATAGTGTATTAAATAGCTACTGCGGGATATATACACAATTAATACTCACGTCTGTATTGTTTGACTATCGCAATGTACGCGAAGCACGATGGTGAAGAGCTGCTCAGCGTTTAAATGCATAAATAAATTTAAGAAAGGAATAAAAAGATCGAATATTTTCTTCCCATTTATATTTCTCAGGAATACAAGTAGCTCTACTACTTGTGTTCAGAGACACGCTTGCTTAACAAACTGTTAGTCAAGACGATATAGGATTCAATGAAATAAATAAGAGGCTTTTACAACACTGGTAGCTCTTAAAAAAAGTAGCTGCTTTAGGCAGTACTGGTGGACAGGAAGATCAAAATGTTTCATTTTATGATTGTGGAAAGTAACAATTTGGGTCACGAAATTAGTTGCCTCACCGCAGTTCGAATTTTTATTTATGAAATTAATATTAGCAACTTGTAACGCTGAATTTAAAGGTAATCTGCTTTATATATAGGTATAAAAACTGAAAGGGGGTTTACAGAACTATGTATAGTTCCGTATATGAATGACACATAGCCACACTGGATGCACTTAGTGAAATTGAACCCTATGACAGTAGTAGTTGACTTTTGAGCAGTTCACGCAACTGTAAGGTATTTGGCTTACAGCATTAAAATGCTAATATTCTTGCTAGATACCCTAATGCTAATGTTAGATGCATTAGTTAAGAAAAAAGTTATGGCATTCTTTGTGGTCTTAAAAGAATTTCGTAGTGACTGGTTGATGTATTCACAAGAATCTATTTTTCAGTTATGTATCTGGTGGCATATTTCACTTTCACAGTCGATTTTTAACATTAGATGTTTCAGGCAGCGCTGTTTGATTTTTTGGTGCTATGCAATATCTAAATATTGGAGAATACAGCACTAAAGCAAAGACGTAAAGTGTGAACTCTTCCGAAATTAATGTTTGTTAAAAAGTTTCACAATCGTAGAATATACTGAGAAAGTGCAAAAAAATCGTTTCTGACGATAAATTCGGTTCATATCCTGCACTTAGCACGCTAAAAAAAAACACACAACACTATATGTTGGCCAATATCTACACCGCATGTGTAATAAATTTACACACAACCGATAGTTGCTGTATATTCAAAGAGTCTGAAGCTGTTTTGTAGTTACGTATTTCAATTAGACATAGTTTTCGCGACTTAACTCAAATGAATAATCCCTCTAATCAAAAGAATCTTAGGCACATTTAATGTTCGCGCGGAAGTTTGCCACCACGATGGCCGCCGAGGCGCTCTTCAATTGGTCCGCTGTTCGTGGTCGACCGCTTATGGGATTGTGGGGGCTTGGTCAACAGTGGCGATTCATGGCAATACATTTTTGGTGTGCACTAATTTTTAGGTTCGAATAAATTTGGAACAGTGAAATAGCATAATAAAAAAATAGCTACATAAAAAACTTTCGTTTACGAACAAATTTATAAAAGTTAGTTATGTAAGAACGTAGGCTGTCGTGGTCATTACTGTTAAAATTAAAATTCTTCTGATCTCTTTGTCGCGTCATGATGATAAAATACAGGGTGTTACAAAACGGTACGGCCAAACTTTCAGGAAACATTCCTCACACGCAAAGAAAGAAAATATTTTATTTGGACATGTGTCCGGATACGCTTAATTTTCATGTTAGAGCTCATTTTAGTATTTGGATTGTTGGATGAACCATTCGCAGAAGGCCATTCGTGGAGGCCAATCATGTGCTGATAGTGCCTGCACACGCTGTGCATGGTACGGAAACAATTGGTTCTCCCGTAGCACTCTCCATACAGTGACGTGGTCAACGATACCTGGTACAGCAGCAACTTCACTGACGCTGACATCAGGGTTATCGTCAACTGCACGAAGAATTGCCTCGTCCATTGCAGGTGTCGTCGTCGTTCTAGGTCTTCCCCAGTTGCGAGTCATAGGCTGGAATGTTCCGTGCTTCCTAAGACGCCGATCAACTGCTTCGAACGTCTTCCTGTCGGGACCTTCGTTCTGGAAATCTGTCCCGATACAAACGTACCGCGCCACGGCTATTGCCCCGTGCTAATCCATACATCAAATGGGCATATGCCAACTCCGCATTTGTAAACATTGCACTGACTGCAAAACCACCACACTAACAAGTTGATGCTGCGTACTGATGTGCTTGATGCTAGTATTGTAGAGCAATGAGTCGCATGTTAACACAAGCACTGAAGTCCACATTACCTTCCTTCAATTGGGCCAATTGGCGGTGAATCGAGGGAGTATAGTACATACTAACGAAACAATTGGGTATTTTGACAAGTGTCTGCACGAATTATTTCAATTTTCATTTAAAGAGAAATACTAAAATGAGCTCTAACATGGAAATTAAGCGTTTCCGGTAATTAATAGTAAAAATCACTGTAAATCTTGTATGGTGTTGGTGGCCGCTCTTTCCAACACCTCTTGTAAACAATCGATAAATATTTTTTTGTCTTTACTTCCTTTTTCAGTTTCCTTTCTTTTATACTCCTATATACTGTAACATGTCATTACCAACCACACATTCTCATACTAAATCTGCTCATTTTGGTCCCTTATACCTGACATTAATTTTTGACATTTACGGGGTGTACATAAATTCCGGGAACACTTTCAATTATTTATTGCACAATAACTAAACATTGTACAGATGTCATAAATATTGCATTTTGAAGAGAAACTCTGAACGTTATTTTTACAAACATTCGATATGCAAACTATGACTGATTGGGGATACGTCAATACATTAATCGAATTCTTGCCATACCCTTCCCAGCATGGCATCGTCTACTGTGGCAGTCGCTTCCAGTATTCTCTCCCGGAGCTCTGCTACATCACGTGGTAGAGGCGGTACATCTTTAATCTGTCTCCACAGAAAACAAGGGAGATCTGGTGATTGGGGAGACCATTTCATGAAACACTTGTCCTCTTCTGTAGTACGGCTGATCTATCGATGCGGCAGCTTCATGTTCACGAACTTCAAGATGAAAATGGTGTGGGGCGCCATTCTGCTGAAAAATGAACGGAGAGTCCGATTGCATTTGAGGCATCAGGCATTGCTGCAACATGTCCAAGTAGGAATATCCAGTCACGGTGCTCTCGGTGAAGAAGAATGGCCCATACACTTTACTCGACGTGACCAAGGGGAGAAAAAAAATACCGTTGGAGAATTACGCTCAAATTCAATGCATTTCTGTGGATGCTTTGTATCCCAAACTTGACAGTTACGCCTGATAACTTTGACATTAGTTTGTCGTCGTCAATGATCTTCTGTAGTACGGCTTTCCACACCGTTATTGTAGCGATTTCGAGCTCACGGGATGCACGACGCACTGATATATATACTGGTCTCCTTATAAATGTCCCTAATACGCGCTCCACATTCACTTCACTCACACTGTGACGTCCTCTTCTCTTTGCCGGGCACAAGAAAGCCGTCGTAACGAATTTGTTAGCACTGGTAAATGACCTTCGTTGGTGGCTACTTACCGCACTTCGTTCAACGTCCGCTGAACAGCAGTATGACACTTTTTTTATGTGGAACTCCAACACATTGAAGCTCGCTCCGCACCTGAACTCATCATGTTTACGACTAGCGCTGACTATCGGCAAATTACCGAGCAACCTTCTACATCTCTTCGTAAGAACGGCAACCCACATCAATTTGAATCTGTTAACTATATGCGTCTGCTGGTCTCCCTCTGCGATTTTTCCCCCACACACTTCCCTCCAATGCTAAATTTACGATTCCTGAACGTCTAAGAATGTGTTCTACCAATCGATCCTTTCTTTTAGTCAAAGTATACCAAAAATTCCTTTTCTCCCCAGTTCTGTTCAGTACCACTTCATTAGTTATGTAGTCTACCCAAGAAGCTACATAATACAGTATCAAAATTCGGTTCAGTAGTCTTGTGTAGTTCGCGAACGAACTAGTTCGCAGATCCCTCGCCTCTTAGTTCGTCCGCTCCTTCTCCGAAGACTCGCGGGGAACAGGGAGAGGACGCGAGACCGCGCAGAATCGCGTGATTCCGTTCTGCCAGTTACCTTCATTTCGAGCTGAGATGCAGCTCAGCTGTAGTTTCATAGTTCACTGCCACAAGAAATCTGTTTCAAAAATAAAGTACTACGAGTACTCTGCATGCAAAATAGTTGAATATCATTGTATCACCCATTGGCAACACTGATTCATTATATAAAAAAGCAATCATAAAAAAAGCTCTTTTAGTAGCGGTTGCAAAAGCCAAAAGGAGCGGACGAACTAGAAGGAGCGGACGATTATGCCAAATGTAAAATGTTCAAATGTTTGTTAAGCTTAAGGGACTTAACTAAGGGGTCATCAGTTCCTAAACTTACAAACTACTTATGAACTACTTACGAACTAGGAAGGCACAAATATCCATGCCCGAGGGGAGATTCGAACCCCCGACCGTAGTGGCCGTGCAGACCGTGACTGAAGCGCCTCAATCCCCTCGGCCACCGCGGCCGGCTGCCAAACGTATCTCACTTCATAGTTCGTTGGATTCTTTTCCGAAGACCGACGGGCAATAGCAAGAGGGCGTGTAGCAGAATTAAAAATCACATGTTTGCCTTCTGCTGATGAGTTATTTCGAGCTGCTAGATTACGTAATTCAGTGCTACAAAATTTCTGTTTTGATATGTTCTGCAGTCTGCAATATCTGACTAATAAATTTCATAATGGCAAGATATAGAAATAACTCTAAACTTAAATGCGAGAAATTATCCACATACTGTTTCTTTTGGTTTGCGTGGTATCATTAGCGGCTCAAGCAGCAAGCGCATGAAGCAGCTAGGTGGGGGAACATCTCCCTCCACCTGCATGCGCAGGCCACGCCGCTCAGCCGTCACTGGGAGCCAACGAACTAAAATAACGAACTAGTTCGCGGCAGAGTCGCGAACTAAAGTGAGCGCTCCCAATCGCGAACTATTATGCGCAAGTCTATTCTTCAGTTTTTCCCGTTACTGCGATTGTTAATTGATTTGTCAGAGTGATACAGCTCTCCAGAACTTCGTTTCCTACTTGCGCTGACTTGTGCCCAAGTGGACCAGGGTAGGCGCTGGAGGCGTGGACCAGGGTAGGCTTTGAACCGGAGGATATGGGGAAGCTGCGCCCTACGTCAGCGCTGGCGAGCCTAACTCACTCTGTCGGCGGCGCGGGCAACTAACTGGCGGCCGCCCCCGCCATTAAGCAGTCTGGGAGCCGTAAGCCTGCGGCCGTAATGGAGCCTTCCTTTCGGCGCGGCGTGGCGCGGTCGCCTTTTCTGCCACCCGACGCCTTCCTTTTTATCTCCCCTCCACTACCCCACCCCCTCCACTGCCCACCCTCCTCCAGCTTGCTCACTTTGCCTTACCGTTAACTTTCCCATCCCGCCGAGAGGCTTGAGCGAGCGCTGAAAATTTATACTGTGCAGTCGCAGCGTTAGCAATCTGATCCCCCGCTTGTCAAGTTTGCTGTGAGTCATATCTCCTCCCCCCCCTCCTCCTCCTTCCCACCGCCGCTCTACTTCTCAGACTAATCCTCCTTAGGATGTCATCATCTCATTTTCGGCAGAAATTACACAGAAGATCTCATTATAGTACAAATTACACCAGAGACATGCAATGAAGACACTTGCTACTTACCCTCGTTGCACTGCAGCAGAGAGCTTACAGTGGTACCAGCGGGAGATGAACTGTGGAACAGCACTTGCTCTCAATACACTACTGGCCATTAAAATTGCTACACCAAGAAGAAATGCAGATGATAAACGGGGATTCATTTGACAAATATACGAGGCGCGTCCAGAAAGTAATTTCCGTTTGGTAATAAAATGAAATTGTACACAGATACAGAAGAAATTTTTATTGCACAAAATTCTACAACTCTTAAACTACTTTTCCACATAACTGCCGAAATTTTGTAGGCAATTGTCATAGCGTGCCACAAGTTCTTGCATGCATCCTTCACAGAAGGTTGCCAGCTCTTTATCATCGTTGAAGTGTTGACCACCAAGGACAGATTTTAGGTGTAAGAAGAAAGTCGCTAGGGCAGAGGTCCGAGCTGTATGGAAGAGTATCAAACAGGTCTCATTGAAATTTCCGTAAGAATTGTTTGGTCACATTCGGTAGGTGAGGTCAAGCATTATCGTGAAAGAAAAAAAAATCTTTTGACAGTAATCCTCTTCATACACCTAAAATCTGTTCTTGGTGGACAACACTTCAACGATGATGACGAGCTGAAAGAACATGTTACCACATGGTTGAATACACAGGCGGCAACATTCTATGAAAAATTCACACAAAACCTTGTGCCACGCTATGACAATTGCCTAAAATAATTCGGAAGCTACGTAGAAAAGTAATTTAACAGTTGCAGATTTTTATACAATCAATATTTTTTTCTGTATCTGTACCCGTTCGTTTTATATAACCAAACAGAACTTACTTTCTGGACGCGCCTCGTATTATACTAGAACTGACATATAATTACAATTTCACGCAATTTGGGTACGTAGATCTGAGAAATCATTGCCCAGAACAATCACCTTTGGCCGTAATAACGGCCTTGTTACGCCTGGGCATTGAAACAGAGCTTGGATGACGTGTACAGGTACAGATGCCCATGCAGCTCCAACACGATAACACAGTTCATCAATTGTAGTGAATGGCGTATTGTGACGAGCCAGTTGCTCGGCCACCATTGACCAGACGTGTTCAATTGGTGAGAGATCTGGAGAATGTGCTGGCCAGGGCAGCAGTCGAACATTTTCCGTATCCAGTACGGCCTGTACAGGACCTGCAACATGCGGTCGTGCATTATCCTGCTGAAATGTAGAGTTTCGCAGGGATCGAATGAAGGGTAGAGCCACAGGCCGTAGCACATCTGAAATGTAACGGCCACTGATCAAAGTGGCGAACAAGAGGTGAGTGTGACGTGTAACCAATGGCAGCCCATACCATCTCGCCGGATGATACGCCAGTATGGCGATGACAAATACACACTTCCATTGTGCTTTACCGCGATGTCGCCAAACACGGATGCGATCATCGTGATGCTGTAAACAGAACATGGATTCATCCGAAAACTGACGTTTTGCCATTCGTGCACCCAGATTCGTCGTTGCGTACACTATCAAAGGCGCTCCTGTCTGTGATTCATCGTCAAGGGTAACAGCAGCTATGGTCTCAGAGCTGCTGCAAACGTCGTCGAACTGTTCGTGCAGATGGTTGTCGTCTTGCAAACGTCCCCATTTGTTGACTTAGGGATCGAGACTTGGCTGCACGATCCATTACAGCCATGCGGGTAATATGCCTGTCATCTTGACTGCTAGTGATACGAGGCCGTTGGGATCCAACACGGCGTTCCGTATTACCCTCCTGAACCCACCGAATCCATATTCTGCTAACCAATGCAGCAATGTCGCGATACGATAAACGGTGCGCCGTAATATCTAGGCGAACGTCTTTCTTGCTATTGGCCGGCTTGCGAGGCAGGCAAAGAGGCACCGAACTGAGGGCGCCCTCGGCGGCCTAGTAACATAGAACAAGTTATCGTTCGTCTCCTACTTGCACGGCGACTTGCGCGGACCACTAGCGTTGTGGCGAAATAGCGGCGATACAACAAGATTGGCAGATCAGCTATTGCTGAACATGTTTTTCAGCCAATAAAACTCAATTTTTTTGCAGCCACTAACGGGTATCATGAAATACTGTACAGAGAGGATATAGAAATTGCAAAACACTTCAATAATTTTAATACAATGGTGTAGAGCGTGAATCTGAACGAAATCTGGATTCTGGTGTTGAAGAAGAAATGTAAGTTTCCACCATTGGACAATATTCATAACGGTCAACGGCAATCGGCAAAGGCGAATTGCGCACGTCTATCCAAAACATCTGACGTCACACTACTGTGCTGTAGCAACACCACCTAGAAGACAAGGCCTTACAACAGGCGGTGCCTACGTCACACTTCAGAGGCCGCGGCCTCCACCTCACTGGCTGGCCGGGGCACGCCCACCGCCGCGCAGCGGTCGGCCAGTCAGATGGCGGCTGCGCCTCTAAGTGTGACGTAGGCACCGCCTGTGTTGTAAGGCCTTGTCTTCTAGGTGGTGTTGGCTGTAGCCTGCGTGAAAGACAGGCCTCGGCGCACACATCATGCCACGTACGCAGGATAGCTCCGAGCCGGCGCGATCGCTAGCCGATTGGCCGGCCGCTGGGGCACACCCCACTGCCTCGTAGCGGGCAGCCACTGAGCTAGCGATCGCGCCAGCTCGGAACTACCTTGCTTACGTGGCATGACGTCTGCGCTGGGGCCTGTATTTCCCGTTGGCCGCGAGTGCGCGCGAGCACGCGAAAACGGTATTCGGCTGCAGTCATTAGCGAGCCAGGCTGTGTATTACATTCAAAAGAGCCATAATCTCCCTTGCGAATGTCCTCCGAAGATGAAGACGAAACGTTGGGTTCTAATAACAAATCGACGAGAGCAAAGCATAAAAGCGCGGAAAATTTTAGCAATATTGACGTTGAAGCCATTATCTGGACATCCATTATCCCCCAGCAGTATCTGCCATTGTCCGATCAAAAACGCCGTTCTGTTTCCTCATGCACTAATTTTTTTTGTCAGACTGTGTATTCAAGATAAAAAACAAAAACAAAACTTTTGCCATTTGTTCAATGTGGATGTGATAATATCATTGTAAGAACATATAGAAGGCAAGAGAAAGCAACGAGTGCAGCACCTGCAACAAGTACGAAGCGAGAAGTGTAGAGAAGGTGGGCACGAAGAGCGAGGTGAGGGCGTGCTTGGAGCAGGTGGAGAGAAATGGGGGGCGGGGGGAATCCCCAAGTTCTCCGCGTCGCAGGTTGGCAGCACTGGGGCACCGCCGCGGGCACGAGCGATCGAACGCGCGGTGTAGCGGCGGTCCATTTAAAATTAATGAAGCAAATTTAATGAGCGCTCGCGGCACTGCCAGATTAGCCGAAGCGCACAGTGGCGCCGCCCTGGCGCCGAGCCGGTTAACGTGGCCGCGCCTGCCTGCAGGGGAATCCCCGCGCCGCTCCTTTGAAGATCTGCCGCCCAGCTGATAGAAGCGAGCCGCCAGGTGGCGCAAGGAACTGCTTCGCTTAAGACCGCAACCACATGCGTAATGGCGGATTGGTTCACCTCTGGAAAGCAGCAGTGCTGCGTAGCACCTATACTCCGTTCAGCGAAACGAGTCACTGACTGTAAACTCGATGTGGCGTGAGACCAGGGCTGGACAAAACATAGCTCGCCCAATTTCGCCACAGGCATTTCAGCTGTATGGTCTTTGTGTGTTTTGCTATACAGCACTGTTATTAGAAGACTAACATATTTAAAATTCATTTCTTTTAATAACGTATAAAAGGTTGTCTTCCAAAAACCACACTAAAAAGCATCTTCCCGTACGACAGCAAGCAGTTGGTTATTTATTGGCATTTCTTCACAAAAATAAAAAATCATGTTCTTTTCTTCATATCGCATGTCAAAGTCATCAACACTTTCGGAAAGCTAAAGCAGTCAACAATCCGAAGATTGAACACCACAGTGCTTTACTAGGCATGGTCCTGTTTGGAGGTGGTATGCCGTTGCCTTACTCAGACCTTCGAACTAACTTACCCAGGCAGTTTAACGCGGGTTCCGAACCACGGTGCTTCTCGGTATTTTTCACATGAGCAATACTGCCAGAGTTGAAAGAAGTGACAGATAAAAATCCTAGGACTGGGCTGGGATCGAACCAGCGACCTTTGGATTTATAGTCTGGCACTCTAGCACTTTGCAACCGAGGCGCACTTCGGAAAGCTACTGTAGTAATTTTCTTCTCGAGATTTCAAAAACTGTCTTTGTACTGACTTTTCATAACAATATCCGTCATTGTTATTGCCACAAAAGCTGCGAAAATACATCTTTTTCTCTGAAAAATTAAAGTATTCAAATGTTTGTAAACCTAAGGGAGCAATCTACTATATCATCATGAGTCCCTTACAAACTATTTAAACTAACTTTAAACTATTCAAAAAACTACACACACACACACACACACACACACACACACACTTTGATGAAACATAACGAATAAGTAATTTTACACTCACCAAAACTCTATTAAAATTTTTAAAAAAATCTCCTTAAAACTATTAGTGTCACAGACTTACCTCACACATAAAAGACGTTTACAATTCACCCCAGAACATCTCTGTAGGATGGTCAAGTGCATACTAAAGTCTGCTTGATAATCGGCGATTTTCCACATAGTCACTGACTGTCAAGCAGATTTACTCTACAGTTAGAAAGAGTAGAAAGGTGGGGGGGGGGGGAGAGAATAACCAGATGGACAGAATGATGTGGAAGGAAATGGATCGCAGGACAAAGAGAATGGCTTAGGGACACGAGGGCAAAAGGAGGAGGAGCTGTTTGCACCACAAGCGTTGAACACGTAAGTGAGTAAGCCCCTGGGAAAATGTTAGTGGAATGGTAAGGTAGTTGTAGTAAAAAAAAATCTACCAGTTGCACAAATGAAATCAAGAAAGAGACGTTGTGTATCGCGTTATGGGATTCTGTCAAAGTTGACTAATATATTGCTCCTTCCTATGAATATATCGCGAAATGACTACGAGGACAGGAGACATCAGAGTCCACACGAAGGCAACCTGCAATCTTTATTTGCGAACCTTTCGCGACTGGAATAGGAGGAGGAAGTGAAAGTAGGAGCAAAGTACCCTCCGCCACACACTATGAGGCGAGCAGAGGTGCCCACCCCCTCTTTGGCCAATGATTCACCCCCCCCCCCCGTCCCGAAACTGCGACAAGAACACCCCCTCCCTACACCCGATATATTTGGATTCCGAGTTTATTACGTAAAAATATGGTTTTGCCACTTAATAATGAAATTAAATATCTTTTATTTAACGTTTTGTAAATTAATTTATAAAGACTCCCCAAAAAGTACTAATTTTCACCCCGCCCCTCCCCGAAATTTCATTAACTAAGTTTGCATCATGCCCCCCACCCCCCCCCCCCCTCGCTTGTGGGCACCTCTGTTGCGGAATACAGATGTAGATGGTACACATCATTATCTTAGCGACCAGTTCACTCTTCGGAAACCGCGGTACCCAAATGCACACCTCCCAAATGCGGCGAATCCGTGTGGCGTGTAATGTGATAAATTATTATAACGTCGCTTCTTTCTTTCGCGCCGTCAGGACCATTAACGCGGTCTCCCTCTCCACCGCCCTCCCCTTCCTCTCTCTCTCTCTCTCTCTCTCTCTCTCTCTCTACGTGTGTCGCAGAGAAAGACACGGAAAGTTTCACCGCCAGTGACTGGCGCCTCCCGCCTTTGTTAAGTAATGCGCCAACTCCAGAAGCTCCACTAATACGACTAATGCGTTATATTTATCCGGGGAGCAAATTATGTTAAAAGCTAAGGGACTGGCTGCCTCCCCTTTAAGGTGATAATTATTTTAAAAGCACAATTAAGGTGCGGCACGACACGTCGGCTGCAGCAGCCGCGTTGCCAAGGAAACGCCAGGACAGCCGGCAGAGTATGGCGCTTTCAACAAAGTTGGGGTGCGTCTCCTCCGATAAGTGAGGCTCACTCAGTTCATTTTGTTGCTGCGTGTTTCAACCGATCCGTTTTTTCTCAGGAACTTCACATTGACAAGAAATCCGCGGGATGTAAGGGTGTTAAATTTATCTGTAGAAGCGTAAGCAGGAGAGAAAAAAACTCTAAATAGGAGCCCCCGAATTTTTTTATGCACTTGGATTCTGCAGAAGAAAATACAAAAGTTTTATCTCAAGTATTTTCTGGTAATGGTGACAAAAGGTGTTGTAATTGACAAAAATAAAAGTGAGTTATCGTGAAGGTGGCATCTCGAAAATATATACTTCATGTCGTCACACCATTATCCTCCAAAGAGGAGAAAATTATACCCCAAATGTTGGCATATACTGTTACAAAAGTAAAAGTGCACGAAACTGATGGATATTTGTGCCGTCTTTAGTATAAGGTAGTTGATAAGTAGTTTGTAAGTTTAGGGACTGATGACCCCGTAGTTAAGTCACATAAGCTCTACAAACATTTGACTGATGACCCCACAGTTAAGTGGAGCCGCGGTGGAGTAGCCGAGCGGTCTAAAGCACCTTGCTGCGGAGCACGCGGTTGTTCGCCGTCGGAGGTTTGAGTCCTCCCTGGGGCATGGGTGTGTGTGTTGATGGCCACGCAGTTTGGTCCGATAGATTTTACAAGCATTTGATTTAGTTACGTGGAAGGAAGGAAGTTTAGTGTTTAACGTCCCGTCGACAGATTGGTCATTAGTGGCGGGGCTTACGTTTGGATTTTTGGGTAAGGATGTGGGAGGAAATCAGCCGTGCCTTTTGAAATGAACCATCCCGGCATTTGCTTGGAGAGATTTAGGGAAATCACTGACAACCTAAATCTGGATGGCCGGAGGTGGATTTGAAATGCAAGTCCAGTGTCTTACCACTACGCCACCTCGCTCGATCCCGCAGTTAGGTCCCACATGTTTAAGAAACATTTGAAGGATGGCCAGCAATCCTCCCCAGTCCCGAAAAGAGGCGACTTTAAACCACGCAGTTAACCGGGCGACTCATCTCTAGAAATAAACAAAAATTAAAGAAATAAAAATGAATTATATACTTCTAAGTACATATCTGTTTAATACTCAACTAAAACGAAACTGTAAGCTGATCATCTTGTGATAGTACAACTCTTGTATGGTCCGTGCTTGCTGTACTAGATGTGTGGTTAAACCCGCCTTATGCAAGACAATGGCGATATAAACAGTGCCAGTTCACAATCAAAACCACACTAAACGAAATAAAACCTAATAAACTCCACGAATAACCAAGCAGCAACACTACAGCTCGAATATGACGTGCTGTAAAACTTTTCATTCCTCAATTAAAGCTGTTCAGATCCTGCGAATGACAAAATAAATGGCAAAAAAACATACGGAAGGATGGCACAATAAGGCCGAAACATCTGTTAAAACAAAACAAGGTTTCTTCCATTAGACGGATTTAACCACACATCGAAATTGTAAGCCATGGGATTGCAGGAAGTACTGCTCCCAGTCACCTTCGGTTTTTTCCTTCCTTATTTATTTTTCCATCAGCGGAATGAAACTTCCTTCGAGTTCATCAGATGATCAGTTTTAGTTTTTCTTTAAAGTTTGTGGAACTCGTGAGTTGCTTTTCTAGCTGTTTTATTGTCGGCAAGGTAGGCAAGGTAATCGGTCTGTGACTCATTGTTTTGGTTTGTAAGTATTTAAAAGTTGTCCACCACAAACATTTATCCAGACAGTGTTCTGAACTGCATCTGTAGAAGAAAAAGTAAAGCACTGTCACGAATATTCCACCTTGACGACAAGTATTCACTGAATTTGCAGCAAAATAATATCTGTACAACAGCCTCATCAACTCACTATTAAATACATCCAGCATTAACATGTGATACGCACAAAGTTTGAACAGGAGCAAACATGTAAAAGAGATTATGTAATACATCATGGTAATGAAAAAGCGATTTATTTCATAAAGAGCTTTATTATCAGCTATGTAGGGTAATTGTGCCAGTAATCGGCAGTTTAATATTACATTTAAAATGCACATTTAATCGCTAAATAGAAGAGTCATATAGAAATGAAAATTTACGTCTCGTTGCTGATAAATCGTACGATAGAGTGCTGGCTGATGACAAGGTGTGAGCTCAATTTGCACTGCCGATCATAGGTACGAAAGGTGCATCTTATAAACGTAATTTTCTAAATTAAACTGATCGTTTTATACGAAACTAGATGGATTTATGTGGCAAGTAACAATACGTTACGACCAATATTGCAGAAATAATAGGATTTAAACATATTTAATGTGAAATCCTTTAAGATGCCGGTAACTGCTACACTTATAGTTGTCAGAAGTGAGAAGGAAGCGATGATATTAATTCCATTTAATGGTTTGTTCTATAAATATGCGACCACTTAAACTGAACTCTTAAGATACTTCCAGACGTGCCAGAAATTTTCACTTTCATTTCTAATTTGTGACGTTATGTGTGGGAGGTTAAGTTTAGTAATTTGAAACAAAAAGTGTGATTTACGTCTTTGCCGGCCGCGGTGGCCGAGCGTTCTGTGGCGTGTCAGTCAGAGTCTGCATTGCCACTACGGTCGGGGGTTCGAATCCCCCCCTCGGGCATGGATATTTGTGCCGTCCTTAGTATTAGCTACTTCATAAGTACATTTGAACTTTTTATTTTATTTGCGTCTTTCATTCAGAAAAATAGCTCCTTTCCATGTACCATGACTAATTACCTTTGTCAGCAGAAATATCCCATTTTTGTCGACAAGCAAAGAACGTAAGTATTGTGCAGTCATTTTAAATATACCGACATATATAATTTAGGACGATTATACTTGTAAAAGTTGTGTACAGTTAATAAACTGCAATTGGTATCTGTAGCGCAAGTAATTGCGGGCTGAGAGAGAGAGAGAGAGAGAGAGAGAGAGAGAGTTCCAGGAACAGTGTTCTACTAAACCGAGATTTTTCGCTACTTCGTCTTCTCGTGACAGAGCGAGGTTGTAGAAGAGGCAGTAAAACGTATATTTCACCGCGTAACAATTGTTCTTTTTTTTTTTTTTTCCATCGCAGGGAGGGTCGTTACCTCGGAGGGAAAGCGCTCAGCCGGAGAGGAGAGGAGAGAAGAAAATGGCGAGAACTCGCCGAAATGTGGTGATTTACAATAAATACCGCAACAGCTCCGGGGGTGGGGGGAGGGGGGTTGAGACACTTAAAGAGACTCTGGTTCCCGTATTAAAACTTCTCCGAATGAGTTGCGGCAAGTTCCCCAGGGACTGTCGGTTTTTTGCCTTATAATTGGATAGCGGCGCGCAAATAATTAAAAAAATAAAATAAAAAATAACAGACGGCAAGCGAGTCGCTCAGGGAAAAAGGCAGCTCGCATAGGATTCGTTCGGTGGAGGGGGAAGGGGGCTGTTGAAGAGTTGGTTTTGGAGCAGTGCCCAAAACTTGGCGACGGGGGGGGGGGGGGGGAGGGGAGGAAAACGCGTAAAGAAAGTCATGAGGGGGTGGAAGTTCAGAGGCGCAGATAGACTGGAAGTAGGGGGAGGGGGTTGCGAAGGGTTGCAATGGGAGTCCGAAACTAGTGGACTGGGGGCTAATGTTACAGAGAAGTTGTGGAGAATTGAAAGTCGTTTCTTTAGAAATATTTAATTCGAAAGTGACAACATTGTTCGAGGATTCGAAACGGGGAATTACCAAGTCGGCCGTCTGCGACTGCGGGCTAATACCTCCTGAAGCTGTTACTTGGCTCGGCCTGTCGCGAAGCGGCGGCTACTAAACGTTACTCCGTCGCCGTAAATGGTTCGGCTGCTCGTTAGTGGCGATTTCCTGCACTTCTGTCGCCGTCCGGGTTTTCCGGCCACCGCCTCTTCCGCGGCTCGTGCTACCCGCGGACGCTAATTGGTCCTTAAGTACTTCCCTCAGAGCCAGCGCAATCAGAAGTTTTAATGTGGCTCTTTGAAAATATCGGCCCGGTCTATTGTCTGTACACTAAAAATTCTTGACTTTAAATGCGGACATGTTGGCTAGATGGTAATACAGGGCCGGCGCAAGGCACACGCGCGAAACGTGCGGCCGCACGGGGCGGCACTTTCCGAGTGCCGGCAAATGTGACGCGCCATTTTCCCTATTTTTTAGGACAAACTCCACATTCATGCCCAAGAGGGAATTCCAAACCAAACCTCACACGGAGTGGCTACGGGAATTGCGGCAAGGCGGTTCGACTACCTGCCGGCCGCCCCTGTTGAATGAGGGGAGGGAGGAGGACTGATTTCTTCCTCGCCACTGTGGGAGCACCGTCGTGTTTACTCCGGAGGAAAGAGAGGAAGGGAGCAGTCTGGCGTGTACGCCAGTATTCTTATCAGTGAAGCGCTTCCAGCCTGTTACGCACAGTGCGTTTACTCACAGCTAATTTTGCAGAAGACGAAATCAAATTTGGAAATTCGGATGCAATGTTCGATACTGCGATTATGTGTTAAGCCTGAAGCAGTTTTGGTAACCCGTTCAATAGCAGTTTGCGAGTATTTTATTCTTCCCGTATTAGGAAAAAAATCGTTGAACATTACTACAGACAAACTTCTCCAACACCTACAATGGCTAGAAGTATTCCAAATGGGTAAATACGCTGCGATTAATTACAAGGGATAAGGATATTGGTAGTAAGCCTGGCATAAGTTGGGTTTCGACATATTTTTCAAAATATTTGCTATCCTTTTCTGACTGATAGTCGAACGTTTGATTTTGAGCCATGAAACACCTCTCTCCACCTGCATGAACAATAAAACTCTGACCGGCACTTTTGTTTGACAATACTACTCGCACACTATCACTTTGCCAACATTTATTTACTGTATACTGTTTTCCGTTGAATACAATATCTGTTCACAACCATTGAAAAAGGCCGAGCGGGATTAGCAGAGCGATCTAAGGCTCTGCAGTCACGGACTGTGCGGCTGGTTGATTAGTGTGTAAGCTTAGGGACTGATGACCTTAGCAGTTAAGTCCCGTACGATTTCACACACTTTGAACATTTTTGTAAGTTCACAAGGCTTATTAAAATTAGCTAGATTTCTTCAATCAGGTTTGACTATTTTTGAGCTGGTGCCCAGCGACTGTTTTGTGCAAATCTGTAGACAATGTCACCAATCAATCGCAATTTTCGTTTTTATTCTCCAGATATACATAGAGTTCGGGGACAGTGTGACTATTTCAATCCTCTGAGTTATGTTTACATCTATACCGTCATGCTGAAAGTAACTGTCAACATGGCGGTGTACATGTAAGTACATATTAATGAGATTATTTTTGGCATTTCCTACAGATCTGTTTCAATAAAATTGGGCGGGGGGGGGGCAATTTAGCAGCTCGCACAGGGCGGCACTTGGGCTTGCGCCGGCCCTGTGGTAATACGTTTCCTATCATTGTCATTTGAAACTATTCTATCGGTCCTTGTTTCCGTTACAAATGTTTGTGGATCCACCTTGAAGCAAAACACTTGTTATTTTTATACACAAACTAGTTTCGGCGGAAAACCCGCCATTATCAGTGTTTTTTGTTTTTGTATTTAATCTGAAAGAATGCAGAAAAGACATATTTACAAAACTAAGAACCAGATTGTAGTGTAAGGTATACACTTCTTTTTCGTTGTATCACTATATAAACATTCATTTCCGTACATTCCATCAGCGTTGTGTAGAACCTGTTGCGAGGGACATGGAAGGCGTATCATACAGCTAGCATAGCCTGTTCTGTTGATGGTGCGAATGGAGCGGTCTACTGCCTGTTGAATCTCTGGAACAGTTCTGAAGCGAATACCACGGAGAGTTTCTTCACCTTACGAATAAAACCAGCCAAAAGGACTTAAGTCTGGAGAGTATGGTGGATCGTACAGTACTTCTCAGTCCCATCGACCGAACAAAACAGCCACAGCTAGCGCTGTATGCGCCTGCGCATTGTCATGCAAAATGGTGGATGGGTTGTGTAGAAAGTGTTGCCGCTTCTTACGCAAATCTGGTTCCAGGTGACGCTCCAAAAACGAACATTAATACTGTGCATTGACGGTCTGCCGTGGAGGAGCGTAATGCGGTAAGGTAACACCATCACAGTCGTACACGGGAATCACCGTATGTCTCACCATACTGGGGTTCTAACGCACTTTCGACTTCCGACTTTCGCGGCGACCCACAATGACGCCATTCATTGGACTGGCGTTTCAGTTTTGGCTCGTACGATGTGGCCCGTGCCTTATCAAGTGTTAGGATACGATAGACCGCTCGCTCACAAGTGACTGTGTTTCCCTCGACTGTGTGCACGTTGGTGACGTGCGACGGCCGAGTCCATTCGCTCGGAGGTAAGAGAAGTATATCAACAACGTGTGCTTTCAGCGACAATAGTAGATTCCATTGCAAAGTGTCTCCACAGCAGTGTTGCCACTATTTTAGTTCCAACCCTCGCACAAACATTTGAATTTTGAAGAAGACTGTGTGCTATTTGTCGAATTAATTATAACCACAAAAAGACAACTACGAAGCAAGGGAGGCAGACTAACGCCCTTGCAAACATACTGAAGTAGTATGTACACTTGACATGCTAAGCAAGAAGAAATATGTAACTGGCGCAGTGTTTCACAGTGTAAATAATGAAAAACAGCAGCGTGTGCAAATATTATTTCCGGTTCTCTAAACACTAGGAACACAACTATCAGATTTCGTTTCTAACTGTAGTTTTTATTTTCATTTTTACGTAACACAAAGGCTCCCAAACCCAGATCAATATCTGAGCTCATTTGCTGGTAAACAAACTGGTGCTTCTTCCAGCAAGCATGATGGTGTGGAGCCGCAAGGAATTTCTGCGTGCTTGTACAGGCATTGCTATAAATGTTGGAGTTAGGTGTGTGGCCATCTATACCTAATGCGCTGTGCTGGTAACCAGCTGGCGTAGTGATTGGCGCCCTCTGAGGGTCAGCCGATCGTCACGGGACGAAAGGCAGCTGCAGTCGTCTCTCAAAGCCACCGAGAAACAATGCTGGGCTATACAGCAGCAGCAGGGCTTAACAATGCGGTATTGTCCGGATATTTATTTGCTCCAATCTTCTGGCAGAACGAATCCTCTTCTCACCTCTCTCTGTCTCCTGCTCCATTATCTATCTTTCCTGCTTCCATTACACTCCCTACCCCCTCTCTACCTCCTTACCTACTCATCCTCCTCCTCCTCCTCTTCCTCCTCCCCTTTCTCCCTCCACACTCTATCTCCTCCTCTGTATATTCATCTCTTTTTATCACCTGTCATCACTCCAATCTTTCTCTCAATCTTCTCTCTCTCTTTTCTTTGTTCATCTCCTGCCACCCCCTCCCACCTTTCTACGTCTCTCTCTCTTCCTCCCCCCGTGTCTTGTGTGACTAGTTTCGTATAACCACATACCGGACATACTGATTTCTGGGCAGTCTGCCTTCGAGTTTGTGTGGATGGATACTAAGAAAGACATTCCAAGCCAGCGGAAGTCATTTGCCTCTTTCATGCTAATGGAGACATTCCAAGCAATACATTAATAAATTTCAATACGCGGAACTGCGCTCAAGGCCATGTGTTTCAAAGTAGACGTTGTCCGAAACTAGCCACATTGAAACAATCCTCTTGGTTCAGATGTCTAGTTCATAGTTTCTTGCCGACATAGACAGAGATGTTCGTTTACGTAGGATTTGGAGAGAGCGCCCTTTATGTAGTAGAGGTTTTGACGAGGTGTACAAAACAAATATAAGAATAAAATATAAAATATTAGCACTAAGCTCGTTGTTTCCGCTCAGCGCAAATATAAGGGCTTATTTTTCATCTTTAATCACAAAAATTTGAATGTATTTATTTGAATCATTACAAAATTTCAATAAAACGTTTCCCACTGTATATCAGCAAGTTGACCACTGTATACTGCATCGTGTCACCAGGTGCCCAAGCCTCTTTAACAACAGAATCCGCTAGCCTGGGACAAAATTTTTGTTTCACCAAACAGAATTTTATATTTGTTTGCGATTAAGACACTCAAGTAGGTGCAGTATTGACTCAGTTCGACAGCAAAACGTACTGAATGTGCGATCATAATGTCTTCATAGAGGTTTGTTAGGTACGATGTAGTGTAATTTGAAAGCAGCAGTAGAAGAAGATTAATATCCAATTTCAGAATTATGATGCTCCACCATATTGAACGATGATTGGGATTTGATTGTGGCAATCACAGTTGCAAATAGTCCTTAGGCTCGTGTTGTAACATTTCCGTATGTGCACAACCAAAACCCCTTAATTAATAGACAAGTCCCATTCCTTTATGATTCAACTCCAGATAGCTATACCATAGGTGAGACACCGTAGTTGCATTACGATAAACTAATAGAAACATTTCTGATAAGCTGTTAGATGAGATGGGATGAGGGAGATTGGGAGGGGGGTTAGCCGGCCGCGGTGGCCGAGGGGACTGAGGCGCTCCAGTCACGGTCTGTACGGCCACTACGGTCGGGGGTTCGAATCCCCCCTCGGGCATGGATATTTGTGCCGTTCTAGTTCGTAAGTAGTTCATAAGAAGTTTGTAAGTTTTGGGACTGATGACCCCGTAGTTAAGTCCCATAAGGTTAACAAACATTTGAACATTTTTGGAGGGGGTTAGAGGAGTTCCAATCCCAAAACCTCCCCCACTCTTCTACAGTCATATTCACGAAGATTTTATTTTCAAGTCGCCTACCATTCAACCTATGTTGCAGTTTTTTAAACGTTGAAACGGCTGCAGACACTTTGAGCACTGGCACGAATGAACTTCTCTTACAAGGGAACATCATCAACTCGACTTCATATTTTCTTGAGAAAAAAATATATGAGCTAGATATCAACTCCAGAAATCGATATCACGTGAAAATTTGGGCTATTATTCAGACACTACACAGTTACGCCCTCCTCAAAGTACAGCTTTTAAACATTCGCGCGCTCGGGTTGTTCCTCACTCGGCCCGCTTCACTGCGGCCGCTTAATGCCCGAACGTGAAGTACTGAGCAATGAAGGGACAACAGCGAGTCCCCCGAAATGTGAAATTTGAAGAGCTACGGAAGTGGAGGAGGAAATATTATAAAATGGAAAAAAATGTACTGTATTTACATATAACAAAATGATGTGCATAAAAACTATTGAAAATTAACTTACGTTACACTGCTTGTTGAAAAACCGTCTCATTCGTTTCCACTGCAGTTGTGACGCGCTGTATAAAACGCAAACGGCTCGTTGCATACATTCTTCTGTTACGGAGACGATCAAGGTGGTATTCGACGATTTAAAATCATCAAAGCAGCTTTCACCATCACTGACAACTTGAATTGCACGCCAAGCTCCGTTGAAGCCATGAAAGTACTCGACGAATCTGACGGTAGTGAAATGGCAGCGACGTTGTCGTCGACGTCATCCTCTTGTAAATCTGCACCGAACATCAACTCGCTATTTTCTTTTACGATATCCAGCACGTCTTCATCAGTGCAGTTGTCTATGATATTTGCAATACAGCTGAAAGATATAAGGAAAAGCACAAAGAATGCGCTATGTGATGACTCTGCTGTGAGATTTCTTTATTTGCCCAGATCGCTTATTTACATAATTGCTTGATGACTAGATTCAACTCATTAAAGAGTCATTTTCGAATCTTAATTGTCCAGACATAATAAAATGTTTAAAATATGCAACACTGTGGCATGATATAAATGGTATGCACGTACAGTGACACCATGTGACACCAAGGCACATTGGATGGATAAATATGTCCATACCACTTATATCATGCCACAGTGTTGCATCTTTTAAACATTTTATTATGTATGGACAATTAACATTCGAAAATGGCTCTTTAATGAGTTGAAACTAGTCATCAAGCAATTATGTAAATAAGCGATCTGGCGATCTGAACAAATAAAGAAATCTCACAGGACAATCACCACCAATTTTTAGATCGCCTCCTAAGCCTGAATAATAATGTCAGATAACTATAAAAGCGCCATGTATTATCTTTTACCGTGTGTAGTACGTCTAATAAATTATTAGGCTTACCGGTGATGACTTTAAAGAACTCTAATTCTTTACATTTAATCGTTGCAGATTATTCATCATTCCTTACAGCTTATGGACGCGTCGCACGACAGCCTGTGGGTTAAATGACATCGCGAACACAAACCTCTTACCAGACTCTGCTCACAGTATCAGACGTTCGGGCATTAAGCGGCCGCAGTGAAGCGGGCCGAGTAAGGAACAACCCGAGCGTGCGAATGTTTAACACATTAAACACTACACGGTGTTGCAAAGTTTGCTCCGATAACGGGAAGAAAGAGACCGGCAAACGGGTAAGAAAGGAATGCAGATCGTGGTGCAAAGACTGCAACGTAGGACTATGCGTACCTCAGGGCTTTCAGGAATACCACCTGCAAGTGAATTATGTGTAACATATATGTAATATTTTCATATAAATAAAATATTGAATAAAAAACCTATTGTGAACCAAATTCTTTTTATTATAAACACCAGAAATGGTTCGCGGGAGAGCTTCTGTGAAGTTTGGAAAGTAGGAGGCGAGGTACTGGCGGAAGTAAAGTTGTGAGGCGGCATCGTGAGTCGTGTCGGGATAGCACAGTCGGTAGTGCGCTTGCCCGCGAAAGGCAAAGGTCCCAGGTTCGAGTCCCGGTTCTGGCACACAATTTTAATCTGCCAGGCAGTTTCATCAGAAATCATGTTATGAAATGTAAAAGGGTTTTCCATGTGAAGGTTTCTCATGTTTTTTTAAATGCTCGTACACCTCTATCGATGCAAGCATACATATAAGCTTACATTTTTCCTAATCTATAAAGGATGGGGTCTCAAATGATGCTAGAAATTTGTCTTTCTGGCTCTTAGTTACTGTACAATTATTCATTAACGTTACATAAAAATCGTCAGTTCAGCTGCAAAGTCGAGGTACATACATAGCAGTGTGGAATGTGTTAAAAGCTGTACTTTGAGGAGGCTATACCTACGTAGTATCTGAATAATAGCCCAAATTTTTACGTGATATCAATTTCTGGGGTTGATATCTAGCTCTCGTATTTTTTTCTCAAGGAAATATGAGGTCGAGTTGATGATGTTCCCTTGTTAGTGGAGAACTGAACCCATATCAATGACGCACCCTGTAGGTGAGTAATTTTTGTCTAGTGTGATTAAGTAAAGATGGTAGGAGCCGAAATGAACGTGGGTCGAAGAGGCGCCAGCGGTGCATGAAAGACAGGCTACTTTTCGGGCTTCGGCCCACTTGGGCTCTGCAAGAGAGTCCTTTCTGAAGAGTGGCGTCTCTCGGGCAGGCAGCGGCGCGTATGATGGCCGCCCCAGGGCCTCGTAAAAAGTCTCCCGCCTCTTTTATGCGAATTCCGTCGCTGCCGGCGGCGTTTCGAGGTGTAAGTAGCAGAGCGTCTTCAGGAGCGGAATCACCCCGCGCCCGGGGCGCTCCGACAGCGATCTAATTCCGCTCAGAGAGAGGAAGGCGCGCGGGGACCGGCAAGGAGAGAGAGAGAGAGAGAGAGAGAGAGAGAGAGAGAGAGAGAGAGAGAGAGGCAGCCGTGACAGGGGAAGAGGAGGCACTCCTCCGCATCTCGAATATGAGTCCCTCCTGAAGAGCCCTCTGTAACTCCCGATGTGCGACTGACGGACCAACTGGCGAAGACGCTCAGAGAATTTGATTGCTCTCCGTCCCCTCCCCAGAAATGAGGTTCTCATTTCCTTTAATTGCGTTTTCATTGTTTTCCCTTATTGGCGACATATTACGCAAATGTCTGCAGGTACTTCCCGTCGACGATCCGGAGCAAATGGGACGCCGTATTTCTTTGACGATCTGCAGCAAATTGAATGTCAACTGCCGCTTCTCGGCGTTAGAGCGACTCTGCGCTATTAGTCTTCCGGTGCCGTTGCTCGGGGCCTTATTGTTTCCGAGAGCGTCTCCATCCAGTTCCAGCGGCAGTTATGCTGTGACGCTGGAGCACGTCGTTGGATATAGTCGATTCCAAAATTTGCTACGTGCCGTATCTTACAGCCAATAAACATTTCTTATATGACAACGCCTGCAGGCAACTGTCGCTGCATTATAAAAATTCGGTTCATTACTCACTCCGCATATGTTTCATAGCTGTGTCAATGTTCAACAATATTCTTTAGAAGTTATACCTCATCGAGCAACTACGCGTATTGATCATTCTTATAGAATGGTCCCTTAACCCAGATAGCGCTGACGTCCTTACAGAAGGACGAAAACAGCAGCTTACTTTTTTTATACTTGTCGATAAGAATTCGTGTGCAGTGTCTTATTTTATTTCCTTGAATCGCCTATTCCGATTGTAGATCAATTTTAGCTTGTATTGTCGATAAAGTTGCAAAGTTGAGGTTCAAATTCCTCGTAGTTTATATTTCTTGAACGTTATTAAATTTTTTGAGACATTTATATGTATGTATTTCATCTTAAATGTTGTTTTAATAATAATGGTTCATCAGATTAAAATAATAAATCATTCCTTTTGACGTTATTCCAGAAAGAAGGGCAGTATGACAAAACTAATCTCGTGAATGTGGAAAAAAAAATTAGTTAAAAGATCTTGTGCAGTCATATGAAGGTAATTAATAGTCTGACAAAAAAAATTAAACCAAAAATAATTCTGCGCTATCTGGGTTAATCGGCAGTCTTACACACAGATGTAAGAAGGGGGTAGCAAAAGAGGTTATATTTTATACCTACGTCGATATGATCTGATCACCCTCTTTGCACCTGTAAACTTACCGTAAGCTGGAGCGATTTTGTGTCCAGATGGCTTGTGCTATCCGCATTTTTATTAAAACAAATGCGCCCTAGCTGTTCATAATGTCCCCACCAGAATCGTTGACGTGTCTGAGGCTACGGTGGAGTGGCCGAACGCTCTAAGGCGCCTTGCTGCGGAGCGTGCCGCTGATTGCCGTCGGAGGTTCGAGTTCTCGCGCATGGGTTTTTTGTTGTCCTTAGCCTAAGTTACTTTAAGTAGTTCGTAGGCCTAGGGAGTGTTAACCAAAGAAGTTCAGTCCCTTAGTATTACAATCATTTGATGTGTCTGAACTTTTCTGCATATATATGCCATCTGCAGGTATATTCATCCCTTACGTCCTATTTCGGGCGTTCCTGTAAAATCATCTAAATAAGACAGTTTCGCGTTGCGAGCTTGTTTTTCAGAAAAAAATATGTTTTAATCACTTTTGATAGCTATATTGCAGGATATCAGTCACAATAGGGAGACGGGTTTCGAACGCAATTAAAAGATTCTGAAGATGAAGGAAAAGGACTGAAACGTGCCAGTGTAAAACAACATTCGCAACTGTTGGCTCATAATCAGACAATAAATTGTTTTAATAATTTAATACTTGTGGAAATGATTCCTGTGGAAAATAATAGTGATCTAAGAATCTTTTGAATAATAGTTGCAGCAGTCTAGATCGCAATATAATAATTTAATTTTTACTTCAAGAGATGGGCCAGCTCCTCACTAATGACATGATCTGAAGATGATCTTTGTTGATCGAAACCGGTCATCATAACAAAATAAATTATTATATTGTTTTAATTATTTCTAGGTTTACTGAATGAGGCATGCAGTCCTCTTACACATACATAATTTAGCAGCAATATTTTTCTATTCATAGTTTCCAAATGACAAGCCAAGATCGCAAACTAACAATTTATTAAGTGACGACCGGTTTCGGTGCACTGTGTCACCATCATCTGGTCATATATATGTTATAATCTGGTCATCTTGTTAAAAAAAAAAATGGGTATAAAATAACAAGTGCAACATTGCACTTAGTCACTATATAAAAAATACATAAGTTAAAAACATCACAGCTTACAAAATCAGTATTGGCTTGTCATTTGGAAACTATACAACGAATTGATCGCCTCCAGAACAGACGATGTCAGGTAATCTTAAGTTTTTTTTATGCTATATAGCAGTTATTTAAAGCCGCGATGGAGTGGACGAGCGCAGTGAGGCGCCTTTGCAGCCGAGCGCGCGGTTCCTCACCGTCGGATGTTCGAGTCCCCCCCCCTCTCTCTCTCTCTCTCTCTCTCTCTCTCTCTCTCTCTCTCTCTCTCTCTCTCTCTCTCTCTCTCTCTCTCTCTCTCTCTCTCTCTCTCTCTCTGTGTGTGTGTGTGTGTGTGTGTGTGTGTGTGTGTGTGTGTGTGTGTGTGTGTGCCCCCTTAGTTTAGTTTGTCTAGGGACTGATGACCTGAGTAGATGAGTCCATAGATTTACAAACATTTGAGTTATTTGAAAAATCATTAAGAAGTGACACGGTACCAAAGTATGCCCTCAAATTGTGTAAACCACCCACATCGTACGTGCCTCAATTTTATCTCTGTTGTGTAAGCCAGGAGCCAAAAGCAGAAACAGAGCACCACCGCTGCCTCTCCATTAGAGACGAACTTCGGAATAGTAAGTAGTAAACTACCAGTGAAGGGAGTTGTTGGTGTGCTTCGTCTGCACCTGGCGATGTTTCCTCGTTTGCTGGGAGTCGTTACCTGTTATTAGCGTACAACAGTACGGACTGCCGAGTTTAGTGCTCTGCTATTCGCCAGGGTCCTACAAACTTCGGCGCTTTAAAGGTAATAGCGTCCGAGGGACTCGGGATCAGCAAAGTGCAAGTGTCTAACGAGCGGAGGAGAGAGAGAGAGAGAGAGAGAGAGAGAGAGAGAGAGAGAGAGACGACGGGGCTTGCAAATTCAGACAATATTTCGCTGCCAGTGGACGGTTCGTCACAAAAGAGCTTAACTGGAAGTAGGTACAGAGTGTAGTTTTTATATAAAGCAGTGTCCGTATGTTTGTGTGTATGTGTTGCATACAAATGTACAGTTTTGATCCAATTTCATTCAGATTTTCTACAGGTAAGCTTCAATCCATGAGGAGGACAGTCGCCGTAAGTGTAAGAATCACGTAAGTACATAGTTCAAGAGATATGACGTCATAAACAATGAGATGCGCGAAAAACTGCTGCTTTTAGCGACAATGCTGCCCATTTTCTGCTAAACCACTGAACCAATTTCAACCAAATTTGGTACACACATTCCTTGCCGTGAGGTAACAATTGCTGCATGGTTAAGAACCACATACGGCACATGGTTCAAAAGATATTACGTCATCACCAATAGAAATCGCAAAAAATGCCATATAATGCGGCGAGACTTTCGAAATACACTGTATGAGAATGATAGTACTTAGGGACTTGCAACAAACTTTAAAAATAATTTCAAACTTTTATTAAACGTTTTCTCGCTGGCAACCATAGTAAAATGATGAAAGGAAAAAAGTTTCTCGCTTACTAATTTTCCGCTGTTGATGGAATAAAACTACGGCATTCGGTATGACGTTACAATTTATAATTTCTGCATTACAAACTGTAGCCACAGAAAATTTTACAAACAGTATACACACTTATAGCTGAATGTACTTTCGAAATTGTGCCACATTACGACACGTAGTTCATGCGGTATGAAGATATAAACAGTAACTTTCATGGAAAACCGCCCCATAACGCACCAATATTTAATCTATTACTTCTTTACTACTAATTGTATTCGCAACATATATTACAGACATACTGCACTTATATATATACCTGAAAAATTATACAGTTGCACAATGCGTAACTCAATAGATATGAGATCGTACGAATTTTATGTCATTTGTATTTTGATTACTATCTTTCTTAGCTTGGGTACTGCATTTATAATTTTGTACATTATGGAAGACAGCCGTATTTCTTATATATTCTCCTATAAATATAACATGTTTTTAGAAAAAAGGAGATGGACAGAGAGAGAAGGAATAGGAGAGGTACTAACTCAAGGCAGGAATAAATAAATACCTGGACAACGCTGGGTTTTCAGCTAGTTCAGTATATAGGAAGCAAGTACGTATATTTGGATGAAAGTGCGTGCAGAAGAATGGCGCTTTTATACACTTAACGGCGTTTATCTTCTGTCATTTGCACATTTTACAGTAGGAACATGTTGAACTTCAAATATGTGTTACTTTTGGCCGTTCTATTTGTAGTTAATATATATTAAAAATAAAAAGACACATATTTCACACAAACACAGCATTTGTTGAATATTGCTTTGATATACTAAATCGACGTATAAAACTAACGAACGGAGGTATAAACTCTTTGTATATGAGTTAGAGAATGGGTTCCATTTTCAGGAAGCTTTTACTACGACCACCAAATAATTGTTGTAAACGAGGGAGGTACCAGAATTGGTCATAAATAATTTGATTTTTGCTCTTGGTAAATCGATTTAGCTCACATAGTGGCCATTATGTTCTAAAACATGACTAAGCTCAGTGGTCTCATAAGAGCATGTAATAGCATACAGCACTGTAAAACATCACAAATGTTTTAGCCGGCGAGTAAAACTGAATCTGTCACTATTTCAACAGTAATGTTTCTTCGTACATGTTCTCAAGAGTCCACTGGACTTGGCCACGTTTTAGAACGAAAGGAGGTCACTACGTGGTCGAAACCGACTTGCAGATAATAAAAAGCAAACAATATAAATCATTTCTGATTATCTCCCTTGTTTCTAACAATTACTAGTTTTTTTCATGATTAACACGTTGCTTATTCACAGTGCCATTCGTATGCATTTTCTATCCAGATTTATTTATTTTTTATTTACTTTCATTGTATAAACTTATTATGGTCCATAATTCGATTATTGTAATAATTTAATCTATTAAACTTTTAAATTAGTCAATAAAAGCTGTTTATGTTCCTTAACATTATTTTATCAACCTCTTCAAGATGAATCAGTTTTCCAGTCTAAATACAATATAATCTTCAGTTAAAATTTTTGTATATAGTTCCTGCATATGCTACAGCCTTATTGATCCTCTTTCTTTAAAAACGAATATACCCAACCTGTTACCCTTTTTGCTATACTCCCGCGTTCTCCGAGCATAAATTTAGGGCAACTGAGGTTTTTTTTTTTTTTTTTTTTTATTAAGGAGACTTCCGTTGTATAACTAGTTATTTTTATTTTTTAAAAGATTCTTCTTATAATTATGCTACTCATTGGATATTTTGGTCGCACCAGTGTTTTTCGCACTGATTTGCTGCAGATTGCCTGAGTTATTCATTCAGGGTGAGTGATGTAATACCCATTTTATTTCGTGAACGGTTTCAGATATCGAAAAGTAATTTTCGGCAAATGATAGTGAGTTAACGAGCACGCACTTGGGTAAGTGACAGAGTCGTAGCTTTCGTATCGATCGAGATTTTTTTTTAATGGAAGCATATAATGTGAATAAAATTCTTTAGGGTGAGAGTCCGCTTTCTCAATCTTTTAAAACAGTCCAGTTTTCGGCCACTGTAGCAAGTGACCTTTTTCCTGGATTTGTCATATATACAGAAAAAGGTCACTTGCAATAGTTTCTGAAACTTCGGGCCGTATTTAAAGCTCGACAATGCCACATTACACCCTGAAGAATGTTATTGGAAATTATAACGACAGCGGAACCCTGCGCTTACATTGAACCATATACTTTCAATAACTGAATTCATTTACTGTGATACGGCGCTTATTCATATTAATGTTGTAACTTTTCGCGAAAATGGAAAAAATCACTAAAATTTGATATGTTCAAATGTTTGTAAACTTATTGGACCAAAGTGCTTTGGTCATCAACGCGTAGGCTTACGAACTACTTTCTTCAGTTTACACTGAGGACAACACATACACCCACGCCCGAGGGAGGATTCGAATCTCCGGCGGGAACGGGTGCTCAGTCCGTAGAATGACGCCACTAAAATTGTAAAGCAATGTGACCGGAGTCTAGTGTTGCCGTGTAAACACCGTCAAGAGATCTGTCTTAGTGCAGACGGAACAAGACAGGTCTATGCAATTAAAATCTCGTTTCCTATGCATAGGAGTAGCTATGAGTTTCTTTTTTTCTTTTTTTTTTTTTTTTTTAGTATGGAGCTATGGCATATGCCACCTTCTGGAGATTAAGGTGGTGCTAAACTATTTAAACATGTCAACAGCCAACTCCGACTGCGTTACTTTCCACTTGTAGTACATTTCTCGAATTTTTTGTGAACTGTTGCACCGTCGGTATTAACAAGCGCCATATCACTGTAAATTGTCTTTTCCAGAGCTATTGAATGTATTCATAGTAAGTACACAGTTCCATCAAAAATTATCGATCAATACAAGAGTTTACTAATTATCACATAATCAAGTATTGCTTCTTACAATAGAATCATTTGCCGAAAACCTCGTTTCGAAATCTGGAACCATTCACGAAATATAAGGAGAGTTACGTCTAAGTAACTCACGCTGTACATAGTCCTATAAATTTTTGAAAACGTTGTTTAACATTATACACAATAACATGTATTTTATCTTGTTCACAGGTACGTGAGTTCCTACTGGAGCGCATAGCCTACGACATGAGATGGCCGTCCAATCCTGCTTTTATCGGCAAGTTATATATCATATCCGTAAGGTACCTAGAAATAGTGATGTTTATCTAATGTTTATTTTCCGTTCCCGTCTGTCTGTGCTCGCTGCTGTTTGTGCGACGCGACGGTCTCCTGAATAAATCACAACAGATGTTTTAGGCGTCATATCTCCCTGAAGATGTTTGCAGCAGTGGAATCGAAACGCAATGTGTCGGTGAATACTATAACGTCACCACACTACTAGGAGCGGTGGTGCGAATAGTAAGAAGTGCCGATGGTGTGTGACGGAGTACGTAAGCAGTGTGCAACGTGGTGTATCGACGAATAAAACACGGTAAATTCGAGATAGAGGCCTTTATCTTCCGGGGACAAGTTCCCTACCAACTGAGCTACCAGGACTCTACTCACAACCCGTCCTCATGCTTTATTTCCGCCATCACCTTGCTTACATATCACAGCATACTCAGATGAAGAGTGAAAATTTTATTCTGGAGTGTGATACGTTCATCTGCAAAGAATTGTCACTCTCGATGTGCTCAGCTACTGGAGAATTAATTGTAATTTCACCGTTATATTTAGACTACTTATTTATATGAGTACGCATTAACAGAGTGGTTCTGACTCTAATAACCCAGCGAGACACTAACCGAAAGGCTATTCATACCATTGAACTAAAGCTTCAGGTTTAGGTAGACATATTATTCTACATGACGCTACAAGTTCCAAGTTTTGATCTCGTGATGGCATTAGCCGCAATCCAATTATATACTGCCATCAGCACTCGTAAAACGAAATTTAGTATCAGATGGAATAATAATTATGCTTCAACGGGAGCACGAACTCAAGCATTGTGTTGCTCGCTTATGTCGAGTCGGAACCACTCTGTCAATGCGTAATCTACTTCATGTGAAATGAGTTGGTAAAATATAATGGTGTGAGTCTCCATTAACTGGGTGACATGGTAAAACATAGACAAATCACAATTCTTTCCAATTGAACATACCACAAATACTACACCCTTCCAAAGAGAGAGCTTGCAGTAAAAGAGATTTGTTTGACAGCGTTAAAAGATAAAGACGCCCTCATAGCGTCAGTGAGTGACATATTCGGATGTGCGTTATGATGGGTTTATTTTTATATCCAGTTTATGCAACAACAATTAAAAGGTGCGATCATTTCTCACTAGATGCGTTTCGTTTTAATCAATACAAAACACCTTCAGTGGTCTGTAATAAACTAGCGGCAAGACATTCGACACTAGGTATAAGGAACGTATCAGAACGTGGAAATATGAAACACACCATTCAGCATGTGGAATGCACCTTAGAGGAACGTCATAAACCTAGTACTAAAGACTAAGAGATGAAAATCGTAAAAATTAGTAAAGACAAACACCACCTTCCATTCCAAGAAAACATCCACATACAGAAAGCTATAACAGAAAGCAAAAAGTGACCAAATGACATAAATGAAACGAAAATCACTTAAAAGCCTCCTTTTGTAACTTTCCCCCTCCCCATCCTCAAACTCCCACTGCAACATCACTGTTGACTTTAATCTCACTCTTCCTCACTCTAGTTGTATAAAGTAATAGAATAATCACTTAAACCACCACCCCCCCCCAAGTTCAACTTTTCTCCTCGCCCCCCCCCCCCCCCGCCAAATTTGGACTGCACCTCTTGCTCATCACTATTGACCTTCATCTTACTTTACCAAATACTATTTATATAAAATAAAAAATCACGGAAAGCTCTTTTTAAACTCCCCCCCCCCCCTGCAACCACCAACCTTTCTCTGCTCTATGCCCATCACTGTTGTCCTACAAAGCACTTTATCTAACATTACTCATATAAAATAATAGAAAAACAACTTAAAACTGTCCTTTGGCAACTGCCCTCCCCCCCCCCCCCCCGAACAAAAAATAAAAATAAATTTCCACCACTCAATTTATTTGACTCTAATTACTACTTATCACCACTGTCCCGGCACCTTCCCCTCCTCTGCCCTTTCCCACACCCCATTCCACAACCACTCATACGACGATTCCCAGTTTCATCGTGAACCCTTCATCTCTATTTAAAAAAATAAAATCATCTTAACGTAGTTAACATTGCTTTAATAATAATAAACATTATAAATAAATAACACGGAAATTATAATTAAAGAACGATAAACTACAATCTTAGCAACACTTCGAAAGACAGGCGACCTAATTACAGAACGAAATATATATATATATATATATGAGTTGTTAACCGCACAGTGGTTGAAAATAAGCCAAAAATGCATAGTGTTGACGTAAAAGGCAAACCAAAACCAGAAACAGTAGTGCTGTGAAATATAGAAAACATCGGCGGTTCAGGATGTGAGGCGAAACTGCAGGAGAAATTTCGTAAGTAATAGCACCAACAACTTATTCACATTCTAGGAATTATTTCTGAGCCCAGAAAAACAATAAATTGTAAATATTTGTTACTATGACCACTGAAGATGTTTTATACTGACTGAAACGAAACTCGTCTGGTGAGGAAAGATCGCTCCATGTAATTGTAGCTACATAGACGGACTATAAAAATAAACCGTTCATAATTCTGAAGCAACCACGGACACCATGGCCACACAAATGAAGGATGCTGGTTCCTTATCAAAATATTAACTGATTCCTCTCCAGCAGTCCTCTCATTTTGTGCATTTTCTGCTGTTATTTATGATAGCTAACGTTAGCGTCACTTCTGCGCTGGCTTGATGAAAGAAAAACGAAATCAGTGCATCGTACCACAGTAGTGTGTTACATGTAACTCCAGTACTCTCACACGCCGTACTGTTCATACACTTTTCGGGCGGATCTGTCACAGTTTTGTAATTTCGCTCTTGATGGAAATGTGCACAAGAGTGAATAAAAGTTTAATCTCCAGCGATGAATGTTCAATTTCCTGCCCTACAGTAGCGCTTTGATGGGTCGACCACACGGTCCTCTGTCAACCGTCGATGACTGAAGAGATGTAATTAGCGTCCACAGTGTCCGGTGTCAGCCCAGCCGAATGTACTGCCGTGTGCTAGGGCAGTGGATTACACACGCCTCTGGTAATACGCGTTCTGCGCGCCAATAATAACGAACGCGATGCAAACTGGCCAAAGCTGGACGCGGCGCGCATTATCGTCATCAGCGGCCGTGCAACATGCATGTTACGGGCTTTTAGCGACACGTTATTGTTTTATTTCAGCAAAGTGGGGGGCGGGGGAGGGCTCGCCCATGAAAAATTCCACTGGCGCCCTCACGCTTTTAGCGCGCGGCACTACAGAATGCTTCCTATAGGTCACTCCAGCGTGGCGCTTTTGGCCAAGTGTCAGCTCGAGTTAGGGCGTGCTGGGCGGTCGGCCATTTTGGAAAGTCCTTTCTGGCCCTTCTCTAACTTACTGTTAGTAACTAACTCGACGGATATTTCCCCAAGCAGGTTTTATCTTCAGAGGGAGACCTCCAAAAACGCTTAACGCGGGAAAATCGTTGCAAAAAAACTGATGGGGATGGGATGGGAAAAAACGACCGGTTAAAACCGTTACCGGTATTTTAGTTTTGAATCAGTGGCGTAACTACGGGGGGGGGGGGATGACGGGGATAGAACCCCCCCCCCCCAGACCCCGAAAAAAGAAGAAGAAGAAGAAGAAGAAGAAGAAGAAGGAAGAAAGAAAGAAAGAAAGAAAGAAAGAAAGAAAGAAATCGTATTACAGAAACGGTAAAGATTGGAAACTTGGGGTCTTTTACCATAAGCTTTCATTGGATGGGAGTGAATTAGTTTCTTCAACGGGAGTGGTAGATAGTAGTCTGTCTGGAAATTGACAAAAATTTTGCTCGTCAAGCAGGTCTATCTCCCCCCCCCCCCCCCCGCCCAAAGCCAAGTCCTAGTTACGCCACTGTTTTGAATAACCGGTTTTTTGGTATTTATTTGGTGTCGGTTGTAACCGGTTTTTTTAATTATTCGCAAGAACCGGTTAAAAAACCGGCACGACTACTTCCTGTAGCCGTGATTCAAAATGTGTTTATATATGATGAAGACTAAATGTGCCGAAAGCGGCCATTTTAATAAATGAGTTTTCTTGGCTTCTTTTACTATTGGATATTAAAGAACAGTGTGTTGTTCGCTCCTTAACACGTTGGTTAAAACTTTTAAATGTATTACATTGCTATGCTAACAAGTTTTATTAATGTGATTGCTTGAAAGTGAGGGGCTTTTTTAATAACCGATATGGGTTTAGGTAACATTAATCATGTGGTGCCTCGCGAGGTAGCCGTGCGGTCTGAGGCTCCATGTCACGGACTGCGCGGCTGCTCCAGTCGGAGGTTCGAATCCTCCCTCCCTCGGTCATGGGTATGTATGTTGTCCTTAGCGTTAGTTTAAGCTAGATTAAGTAGTTTGTAAGTCTAGCGACCGATGACCTAAGCAGTTAGGTCACATAAGAACTCACACCCATTTGAATATTCTTTGGGCATGTGGTGTACAGCTTTTCTAGTTCAATTTGCGTAAATTTACACTGACAACAATCATACTGTTAGTCGGAACTGTGACTTTATTTTTCAAAATACTTCTGCAGCACTGACTGAAGTTCATTTACTGACTGTAACTTATATAACTAGCTATTCATATGTGATGGCTCAAATTCAAATGTTCAAATGTTTGTAAATCTATCGGACCAAACTGCGTGGTCATCAGTCCGTAGCTTACAATCTACTTAAACCTAGGTAAACCATCCTAAGGACAAACACACACACCCATGTCCCAGGGAGGAGTCGAACCTCCACGGCGAGCAACCGTGCGCTCCGCTCGGCTACTCCACAGCGACACGATGGCTCACAACTCCAACATAAGGAGTGGTTTGCTCAGTATTAGCAACTGCCGGGTGGAAATACTAGGCCAGTAAATCAGTGTGCTTCGTATATCGTCTTCAACGAACTCCTGGCTAGGCTTACACACACTCAAGAAGGCGTAATATTGGGAGGGGATCTTGCAAAATATGGAAAGACTAGTGATTTGTCGTATATATATTTGCGGTGAAAGTGTTAAGTGATTCACCCTGTATATACATAGAACGCAAGCCGTGATTGGCCGTACTTTGGTCGCTCGTTGTGGATTGGCATTTCTGTAGAGACTGGCGGAACCTAGAGGCTTTGCAGATAGGAGACGGACATTTCTGAAGTAGAGAGAAGGGGACTGATCTTTGAACAGCCGAGGAGAGCAGACGCTTCTCTTCTGCTCTCGGTTTATACTTGTCATCGAGTAGCTGGACTTAGAGTTTGTGGTACACATTTGGAGTTGCTCCAAAACTTGTACTAATAGCGCCGAGTATTGGCAAGCCGAGAGCAAGGTCAGCGCGCCTTATATTAGACGCACCGACGGGCGAACTACGATTGTCACAGTTCTGGTGTCATCTCTGCCTACAGTACATTCGTGCTTCACACGTAAATGTCTTTAGTGGCACGACATAGCCGAACGAGAGAGATCGTAGGCACTGAGATCCGCCGGGGTCGAAGTTGGCTGATATTAGTTAAATATTGCTTCTGGAATACGAAGCTGAATTATCTCCGGGTTCGCGACTTGCAGCTATCGACACTCGCAGCCGCCGCCCAGACGACGTGTTGCTGACATCGCCAGCCAGCACCTTTTTGGTACAGTATCGCGTGTATTTGCTAGTGTTTCAAGGTGTGTTCACGTTTTCGGAATAATTGAAAACGTTAGGTAAAATCACAATAATCTGGTATGGGAATATTCCTCTCGATTACGCCTTGGTTTACAGATAAATGTGGGTTGTCATAAGTGTTTAGAACCAAATACATTTATCTTCGACCTACCAGTCACTTTCTGTAGGAGTGTATATTCTGTTTTGAAAATTACGTTCGTAAAATTTTATCTGTGTTGAATTCCGGCACTGAAAGAACTGATCGCCCAGTTATCTGAAACACCAGACGCCACTGATTATTAGTCTGGATAAATGGCCACTAAAAACATGTCAGACAGACCTTGATGAAGGCCGCCTACAACAGTGGCCGAAACGTCGGTAGAGTTTATAAAATGACGACGCGGTCTCATACCCGGAAGAATTTTATTGATAGTGACAACAGCAGCGGAAGGCTACGTTTGCATGTTTTAGAACCTCGAAAATTGTAAAATATTGCAAATCATAAAGAAATTGTACCAATCTTGTAAAGCTTACAGAACCCGCCGCGCCAATGAGGTCAAAACAACGAGAGCCGTGTATTGGTGAAGTTGACGTAGCTGTCCACGGATGGCAGCACTCTTAGTTTGTAGCCCTTCCCCGATTTACCCAACCTCCCCGTCCTGCCCCTCCTTCCTCTATCTAGTTTTTGTGGAGGTTTACAAAATCTGTACTGAACTGACAAGGGGAGGCCGCCAATTGTGAAATTCAGATTCGATTCATACTGCGCATAATAAAAGCTCATGGCCAGAGGTGTAATTTGGCAAAGCACCAAGATGCACTTCTCAGCCGTTGTCCAAAAAACTGTTGCGGTGAAATACTCTCTACTATTAATATTGTTCTACAGCTGCCTGGCGCAGCGGTAAGAGTTCAGGTTCGTAATCCGAAGGTCGCCGGATCGAATTTCGCGGCATGCAACTTTTTTATTATTTATGTAACAAAACTCTCATATATCCACTGATTTTCGACTATGTTATAAGTTGCGCTAGGGCCCGCATCTACCTTCTTTCGAAGTTGGCAGCAACTAAGATTTTACGCGGCGGCTCGTTTCGGCCCATTCAACATCTGTCCTTCAAGTGTAACGAGCGAATAACGGAGTTTATATTTCATACCTGCCACAGCAAATTTGTGTTCGTGGAATCTCTATTCTAATTCGAACGTTTGACTTACACTATACGCATTCGTTTCGGAGTATCGTTCATACTTCTTCCGATAACTTAACGTGGTAAACATTATGAAGACAATATTAATAACACTCGTGAAATACAAATTTGTTTGCGGAAAACATAATGATGTTCGAAGTCGCCAGTTTTTCCACGACAAACAACTTTCAAATAACATATTATATGCATAATTGTTGAAACTGATTGCCGTACACACAGGGTGTTTCACTAAGTGTGTTTGCCTCTGTAACTTATAAAATAATAGGTGACGGGAAATTTTAATGCGGTAGGCCAATACAAGAAATGTTACACTTTCTGCGGAGCTATGAACATAGTTTATTGTATCATTTTCCACACAAAGATATAATTTTTTTAAATGGAACAATAGTTTTTTCTATCGTGTATTGGATTCGTTTAAACCAGCTGCGTCCAAATCAATTTAAACTACATTCCTATCACTGTTAGTTTGGGAGCTACAACCCTTCAAAGTTCCGGGGGCGGAGGCTGCGGTAGCGTAGCTGACTGGCCGAGTGGCCAATGCACGATAGAAAAAAACTATTGTTCCATTTAAAAAATTATATCTTTGTGCTGTAACTCTTTGGAAAAGATACAATAACCTAATTGTATCATTAAATAATCATGCATTATAACAGCGGGACTCAGTGCGCGGCAGCCGCAGGTGGCGACATGCGCGAGCCTCTACCTCCGCACACCGCCTTCATCTAAAACTAAAACTGGAGAAGACAGGATACATAGCAAATTTAAATACATACCCGCCACATACTTCGGTAAAATATCCAACAAAATTAACGAACTTTTCAAAAACACCAGGATTAAATTTGCTTTTCGCACTAACAACAATCTAAGAACAAAATTGTACTTTACATCCATCAGTAATTCCCCATACTTAGAGACAGGTATTTACAAAATCACATGTGACAACTGTAACGGCTTTTACATTTGTCAGACTGGACGTAATTTCCTCACAAGATATCGTGAACACGTAAGAATGAGTGAAAACAACCAATCTAGTTTCTATTTACATCTCAGAAACGAAAACCATTCAGCACTTAACATCGAAAACGCACTTACGATTTTGCATAAAATACCAAAGGGAATAGAAATGAATATTTTGGAGGAATTTGAAATATATATTCACACCAAAAATTATCCGAACGAAAAACTTAATGAACAAACTGATTTCAAACATAAAAATTATCTGGTTAGTTTTATTGACTTTATCGATGAAAAAGGCTGAAAAGCAAAGATATTCTAAATGAGCAGAGGAAAAAACGAAATAAACCTTTCTGGCAAATGTTAAAGTTAAAAAAGTATCTCATAACTTAGTTGATTACTATGTATGTAAACATCTTCGGCAAAGCTGTTGTTAATAACGAAAAAAATATAAAAGTTTTCTTTAATTTAAAGTTTTACCGTAAAAAGCTGCATAATACCTGACAGCTAAAACCGTATACAACAACTAAATACGTGTATATTTCCATATAATTTATGCAACATTTACGCCAGATGTCAACATTTAACGTCAAAACATCGTAGACGTAAGTTATGAGGAAAATTTATAACAAACAAATTTATGTATATTTTCGTATTGTTTGATTTGTAATTAATGTAATTCTTATATACGCAGGCGCTTGAGAATGACAAACTGTCGAAACAGCTGTAGCACTATTAAATAAAACATAAGCAGCAATGCGGAAGTTTATTGCAATTGCAACAATAAACTATGTTCATAGCTCCGCAGAAAGTGTAACATTTCTTGTGTTGACCTACCGCATTAAAATTTCCCATCTCCTATTATTTTAAAAGTTACAGAGGCAAACACAGTGATTGTGTGTGTGTGTGTGTGTGTGTGTGTGTGTGTGTGTGTGTTTATGTGTACACATTTTAATTACGAAAAATAAACAATAATGCCGCGAGATTCGATCCGGTGACCTTCGGATTACGAACCCGAGCTCTTACCGCTGCGCCACGACGCTAAGGATGATTATTAATCGTAGAGAGTATTTCACCGCAACGGTTTCTCTCTCTCTCTCTCTCTCTCTCTCTCTCTCTCTCGAAATTCTGGACAACGGCTGAGAAGTGATCTTCGCACTGCCAAATTACACCTCTAGCCATGAACTACTATTATGCGCAGAATGAATCGAATCTGAATTTCACAATTGGCGGCCTCCCCTAGAAAGACAAGAAAGCGGTCTAATAAAATGGGGGGGGGGGGTCGAATCCCCCCTCGGGCATGGATATTTGTGCCGTCCTTAGTATTAGCTAGTTCATAGGTAGTTTGTAAGTTTAGGGACTAATGACCCCGTAGTTAAGTCCCACAAGCTTTACAAACATTTGAACATTTTAATAAAATCGTATTAGACCCTCAATGGCTCTAAAAGTGAAGTACTCCATAGTACAAGTACTGAACCGAGAGCGCTTGGCCTCTCCCTGGTGTCCGCCAAGGCAGCGCGGAGCTGCGCCGTGTGCTGGAGCTGGGACGGGCCCTGCCTGCAGCCGTGCCGTTAAGAAGGCTGCTTAGCTTCATTAGGCCACGGCAGCGGCGGCTGGCCGGCGGCCAGCAAGTGTTTTTCGCCGAGGGGTCAGCGGCGGAGCAGAGCAGAGCGCGCTAAGTCGACCAGACCAGACCAGACCCTACCAGGCCCGGTCCGTGTTTAATTAAACCGGGGCCGACCACTGTGCTGGGGGGAGAGGGGGGGAGCACAATGGCCGCCGTGATTACCGGCCAGAAGCCGGCCCTGCCGCTGCCGCCGCAGACGTCGACGCCGCGGGGCCCAGGAGCCGGAGAGCGGGGCGCTAAACACTGGGACTCAGTGCGCGGCAGTCGCAGGTGGCGACACTGTGCGAGCTTCTACCTCCGCACACCGCCTTCGTCTACATCTATATCGGCACTCTGCAAATAACATTTAAGTGCCTGGCAGAAGGTTGTCACTGGCTGGAAGACTTCCTAAGTAATAGAACGCAGTACGTTGATCTCGACGGCGAGTGTTCATCAGAGACGAGTGTATCGTCAGGCGTGCCCCAGGGGAGTGTGATAGAACCGCTATTATTTTCTATCTATATAAATGATCTGATGGACAGAGTAAGTTGTAATTTGCGGCTGTTTGCTGATGATGCTGTGGTGTATGGGAGGGTGTCGTCTGTAACTGACTGTAATAGCATACAGGTTGACTTAGACAAAATTTCTAGTTGGTGCGAAGATTGGCAGCTAGCTCTCAATGTAGAAAAATGTAAGGTGATGCGCATGAGTAGAAAAAACAATCCTATAATGTTCGAATACAGCATTAGTAGTGAGCTTCTTGATGCTGTCGCGTCGTTCAAATATCTAGGCGTAACATTGCAGAGCGATATGAAATGGAACGAGCATGTAAGGACAGTTGTGAGTAAGGCAGACAGCCGACTTCGGTTTATTGGGAGAATTTTGGGAAGATCTACTTCAACTGTAAAGGAGACCGCCTATAAAACACTTGTACGACCACGTCTTGAGTATTGCTCAAGTATTTGGGATCCGCAGCAGATCGGTTTGAAGGAAGACATAGAGGCGGTTCAGAGGCGAGCACCTAGATTTGTTACCGGTAGGTTCGACCAATGCGCGAGTGTCACGGAAATGCTCCGGCAACTCAATTGGGGATCGCTGGAAGAAAGACGACGTTCTTTTCGTGAATTTCTGTTAAGTAAATTTAGAGGGCCGGAATTTGAAGCTGAGTGTAGTACGATCTTGCTGCCGCCTACTTACATTTCGCGTAAAGATCACAAAGACAAGAGAAATTACGGCTCGTACGGAGGCATATAGGCATTCTTTTTTTTCCTGGTTCTATTTGGGAGTGGAATAGGAAAGGAAATGCCTAGTAGTGGTATAGTGTACCCTCCGCCACGCATCGTACGGTGGATTGCGGAGTATGTATGTAGATGTAGTTCCATGACGATAAACCAATAGAAACAGTGGGACTCAGTGCGCGGCAGTCGCAAGTGGCGCACCGCGCGATCTTCTACCTTCACAAGATTGCATGAGGTGACCCACACCTGTAAAACAATGCTAAGGGAAACTCAGTTAGAATCTATATTAATAAATTGCCGCTTGAAAGAAAGCGCGTCACTTGAGAATGGCTTCACCCATTTGGCTGATCTTTTCTTTGTTCTGCTCGTACTTCTCAGGACAAGGTTTGCATAGAATATATATTTTTTTTTAATTACCGGAAAATATCAGAATTTGAGCAAAACTGAAAGGACCCCCTCCAGCTCGGATCATTTTCTAGATTCTCTAATAATGAGCTTATTCATTCACTACTCGCCTAGCGACCAAATACCATCTACATCTACATAGATACTCTGCAAATCACATTTAAGTGCCTGGCAGAGGGTTCATTAACCACTTTCATAACTTTTCTCTACCGTTCCATTCTCTAATAGCGCGCGCGAAAAAAGAACACCTAAATCGTTCCGTTTTCGATCTGATTTCTCTTATTTTATTGGGATGGTCATATCTCCCTAAGTAGGTGGGTTCTAGCAAAATATTTTCACATTCAGAAGTAAAAGTCGGTGATTGAAACTTCGCAAACAGATCACGCCGCGATGAATAACGTCTTTCTTTTAATGATTTCCACCCCAATTCGTGCAACATTTCCGTGACGCTTCCACCCCCCCCCCCCCTCCGTAACGTGATAAAACATAACGAGCTGCCTTTCTCTGAATCTTCTCAATATATTCCGTCAGTCCCACCTGGTGAGGGTCCCACAAGGGGCAACAGTACTCCAGGAGAAGACGCACAAGTGTGATGTAGGCAGTCACTTTGGTGGAGCTGGTGCATCTTCGAAGCGTTCTGCCAATGAAACGTAATCTTTCGTTCGCCTTCCCCACCATATTTTCTGTGTTCTCTCCAGTCAAAGTTGTTCGTAATTGTAACTCCTAGGTATTTGGTAGAATTAACGTCCTTAAGGTTTGACTAATTTATCGCGTAATTGAAGTTCAGCGGATTTCTTTTATTGGTCATGTGTATTACTTCACACTTTTATTTATTTAGTGTCAATTGCCAATTTTCGCACCAAGTAGAAATTTTGTCTAAATCACTTTGCAGTTGCTTTTAATCCTCTGTTGACTCCACTAACCGACAGCATCATCCGCGAACAGTCTAAGGGAGCTATTCAGATTGTCTCCTAAATCGTTTATAAACACGAGGAAGAGTAGGGGACCAATAACGCTTCCCTGGGGAACGCCATTCTGTTTTACTCGATGATTTACCGTCAATTACAACGAACTGTGTCCTTTCTGATAGGAAATCGTGAATCCAATCGCACAATTGGGGAGATATTCCATAAGCACACAATTTCATTAGAGGCCTTCCGGAAATCCAGAAATATGGAATCGATTTGAGATCCCTTGTCGATGGCACTTACCACTTGATGTGAATAAAGGGCAAGCTGTGTTTCGCAAGAGCGATACTTTCTGAATCCGTGTTGACTATTGGTTAATAGGTCGTTCTGTTCGAGGTAGTTCATAATGTTCGAACAAAGTATATGTTCCAAAATCCTACTGCAAATCGACGTCAATAACATTGGCCTGTAATTTTGGAGATCACTCCTATTGCCTTCCTTGAATATTGGAGTAACTAGGGAAACTTTCCAGTCTTGGGGTATGAATCTTTCGCTGAGTGATGGGTTGTAAATGATAGCTAACTTCTGAGCTATTGCACCAGTATAGGAATCTAGTTGGTATACAATCTGTCCCGAAAGATTTGTTATTGTTTAGTGACTTAAGTTGTTTTACTACTCCATGAACAGGCAACTGTTCTTGGATTGAATTCTGGAGTGTTCACGTCGTCTTCTTTGGTGAACGAATTTCGGACAGTACTTCACAACAGTACATGAGGTGACCCCAGCTGTAAAACAATGCTAAGACTGGCACATCTACATGAGATACTTGCAAACCACATTTAAGTGCCTAGCAGAGGGTTCACCGAACCACCATTATACTATTTATCTCCCATTCCATTCTCGAATAGCGCGCGGGAAGAAAGAACACCTGAATCTCTCTGCTCGAGCTCCGATTTCTCGTATGTTATTCTGATGAGCTTTCCTGCCTATGTAACTGGCAGTCAACAATATATATTTGCGCATTCGGAGGAGAATGTTGGCGACTGGAGTTTCGTAAGTAGCCCACGCCGCAGCGATAAGCGCCGTTGTTGTAATGATTTCCATCCCAGATCCTGTATCATTTCCATAAAGCTGACTCGCCTGTATCGTGACAATACAAAACGAGCTGGCCTTATTTCGACTCTTTCAATGTTCTCCGTCAAACCCACCTGATAAGGATCCCACACTGGGCAGCAAGACTCCAAAAAAAAGACGGACAAGTGTGGTGTATGCAGTCTCTATAGTAGTTCTGTTGCATCTTTTAAGCATTCTGCCAAAAAAAAAAAAAAAAAAAAAAAAAAAAAAAAAAAAAAAAAAAAAAAAAAACGTTGTCTCTGGTTCGCCTTTCCCACGACATCTACGTGTTCTTTTCATTTTAAGTCTGATGTAACAGTTGCTGTTACATTTCAGATGTGTTACGACCCAATGTCTACCCTTTAATCGATCCCTGCAAAAACCTACATTTCAGCAGGATAAAATACGATCGCATGTTGCAGGTCCTGTACGGACCTTTCTCGATACGGTAAATGTTAGAGTGCTGCCCTGGACAGCATATTCCAGATCTCTCACCAATTGAAAACATCTGGTAAATGGTGGCCGAGCAACTGGATCGTCACAATACCAGTCATTACTCTTGATGAAGTGTGGTATCGTGTTGAAGCTATATGGGCATCTGTACCTGTACACGCCATCCAAGCTTTGTTTGACTCAATGCCCAGGTGTATCAAAGCCGTTATTACGGCCAGAGGTGGTTGTTCTGGATACTGATTTCTCAGGATCTATGCACCCAAATTGCGTGAAAATGTAGTCACACGTCAGTTCTAGTATATTTGTCCAATGAATTCCCCGTGTCACATCTTGGTGTAGCAATTTTAATGGCCAGTAGTGTAGTAACAATTACCATGTCGATATTCTTGCATGTATGTTAAGTATCAAAAGCAGCTCGGGTATGGTCTGTTTGCAGTCATAACAAACACGAAGTAAAAGTCTAGTTTGCAAATAACTGAAATAGAGATATTCAGAATATTTAAAGTAAATTGAATAAGTTTTTACTTTTATTAAATACTTAACTAACCTGTAAATGGCAGCATCGCCCACGAACCGTGTAAGAGAGCTGCTCCTAAATCGTGTAAGTAAAAATGTAATGGAAGTCAGCGTAGGTATCTATTTACAAATTACATGCGTTCGCACTATGTCAGAAACAGCAGGGCGCGTTCTGCACAATGTAAGCGTTGCTGCCTATTGACGTCACATTTCGGCAGACCGGGCGACAGGCAAGCGGGAGGGAAATTGGAATACACCCCTCCTCAGCAGCGGGTATTGAGTTGCCGAATTCGAGTGTGCTGTTAGAGGACAGATTTGGGAGCGTTGCTGAGTTCTAGTGTTTGGTTCACGAGCGAATGGAATAGGTTCGCAAATTTGTGACTGGTTGGAAGTCTTCCTAAGTAATAGAACGCAGTACGTTGTTCTCGACGGCTAGTGTTCATCAGAGAAGATTGTGTCAAAGGACCGCTATTGTTTTGTGATGGACAGAGTAACTTCCAATTTGCGACTGTTTGCTGGTGATGCTGTAGTGTATGGGGTGTCTTCTTCAATTTACTGTAATAACTTACAGGATGACTTTGACAAAATTTCGCCGCCGCGGTGGCCGAGGTGACTGAGGCGCTACAGTCACGGTCAGCACAGCCACTACGGTCGGGGGTTCGAATCCCCCCTCGGGCATGGATATTTGTGCCGTCCTAATTCGTAAGTAGTTCATAAGTAGTTTGTAAGTTTAGGGACTGATGACCCCGTAGTTAAGTCCCATAAGCTTAACAAACATTTGAACATTTTTGAACATTTGACAAAATTTCCAGTTGGTGCGAATAGTGGCAGCTCGCCCTAAATGTAGAAGAATGTAAGGTGATGCACATGAGTAGGAAAAACAACCCCATAATGTTCAAACAGAGCATTAGTGGTGAGCTTCTTGATACAGTCACGCCGTTCAAATATCTAGGCGTAACATATGAAATGGAACGAATATGTAAGAACAGTTGTGAGTAAGACGGACAGCCGGCTTCGGTTTATTGGGAGAATTTTGGGAAGATGTACTTAATCTGTAAAGGAGACCGCGTATGAAACGCTTGTACTACCACGTCTTGAGTATTGCTCAAGTGTTTGGGTCCCGCAGCAGGTCAATTTAAAGGAAGGCAGTTCAGAGGCGAGCAGCTAGGTTCGTTACTGGTAGGTTCGACCAATGCTCGAGTGTAACGGAAATGCTTCGGGAACTCAAATTGGGATTACTGGAGGAAAGACTACTTTCTTTTCGAGAAATTGTGTTGAGAAAACGTAGAGGGCAGGAATTTGAAGCTGAGTGTAGAACGATCTTCCTGCCGCCTACTTAAATTTCGCGTAATGATCACAAAGACAAGATAGGAGAAATTAGGGCTCGCACGGGAGCATATAGGCATTTCATTTTTCCTCGTTCTATTTTGGAATAGGAAAGTAAATGCTTAGTAGTGGTATAATGTCGGGCCCGGTGGTCTTGGGGTAAAGCGCTCGACTGGAAACCGAAGGGTCGCGGGTTCGAAACCCTGTCGGACCTCGGATTTTTTTTTTTTTTTTTTTTCAGTCCGCACTTTAACCCATCCTTCACCTCTCAACGATGTGAGGGGTCGCCAGAAACGACACGTGGTTCGGATTCCACGTTAAGCTGTAGGTCCCCTTTCCCCGGTTGGATAACTGGGGTAGGCTAGGGACATGCAAGTCGCCGAAGTGGCGTCCAATTAAAAGACTTGCACTAGGCCAATGAGCCACACGACATTATTATTATTATTATTATTATTATTATTATTATTATTAGTGGTATAATGTACTCTCCGCCACGCACCTTACGGTGGATTGCCGAGTATGTATGTAGATGTAGCAGGTAATAAAAGTTGCTGAATTCATGTGAGCCCAGGGATGAAACGTTGGGTGTCAATAAGATAATCATTCCGGACACGGAACAATATCTCGGAACATTGTAGTTTTCTTGCCTGCAGTTAAGCATATTGTAGTTGTTTGTATTCTGCATTTCTTAGATTGTTTACTGTTTGCATAATTCTGTGGCAAAATAAACTCAACCTTGCAAGACTTCTGTTTGTTGCTCTAATTGTGAACACCAGTATACATAGTGGAGACACATCTGCGAGTTTTGTGCCGCCTTGTCGCGGCTGTAAAGGACCCGCTGAGTCACGGAATCACAGCGGATGTTTCCTCATTAGACGCTCTGTATTTCGGGGGAGGGTGGGAGGGGGGGGGGGGTGGTGGAGAAAGTGAGTCACACAGCCACCCCTGTGCGACAGCTCTCCAAAGGCGCACTCCACTCATCTCACACCACCCCTAAAAAGCCACACACCACCACCAACACCAGCACCCCTTATGACGCGCACGTGGTGTTCGGGGGAGGGGGGGGAGAGAGAAACTCGGGGTGGTTGGAATGCCGGCGCCGCAGTTTCATTAGAGAAGGCCCGTTCCGCTGCCGGCGCGGATGAGTTCTGCTGAAACACTGTGCGCGGGGGCTGCCCCATTCGACTCGGCCCACCGCCCGCCAGATGCGGCCGGCCTCGGCCTCTCTCGCACCCCCTTTCCTGTGCCGCAACCCTTCACCCCCCCCCCCCCCTCTCGCAACCCAAGGGTCACTCCGTAGAAAGAAAAGAGGTGAGACCGGGAGGCCGCTGCCCGTGGAACACGCGCGCCGGAAAATAACTGGGCCTGCTTTTTGTGCGGATCTGCGGGGGTTGCTCGGGGGGTTGAATGGGGCAGGAATGCGACCGCAGCGCCGCGCCCTCTCGTCTCCGCGCGGCTGCCGCGATTGAATTAAATGAACAGAAAAGCGGCGCACAGCCACACCGCTCGCCGGTTTATACACTCCCTGCCCCCCCCCCCTCCCTCCCAACCCTTCCGACAGCATTTCACCCCTCTGTCACGCGCGCTCTCCCATTTCAAAGGCCGAGTACTCGTGCGGACAGCTTAATACCGTTTAAAACAAAATTGTATTAGGAATCGGCAGGCGAGAATTCTGTGCCAAGAATTGTGCGGCGGCTTCGGGCGGCCATTGCGGACCGTCTGAGCGTGCGGAATTTTTCTTTGCTTACCGAAGGGGAACGTGAAGATCAAACGAACAACTTTAACCCAAAGGGTTCTGATCGCTCCAACTGTACTTCCGTTTATTTTCCGTTCAAAAAAACGTTCTAATGTTTGTATAGCTTATGGGACTTAACTATGGGGTCATCAGTCCCTAAACTTACAAACTACTTCTCAACTAGCTTATCCTAAGGAGGGCACAAATATCCATGCCTGAGTGGGGGATTCGAACCCCCGACCATAGTGGCCGTGACTGGAGCGCCTTATTTTCCGTCGTCGATGACTGAGCAAAGTTCTCTTTTCTCATTGGTCACCACTACTTGTAGCGTAGGGAATGTTGGGTGAAGTTGTAACTGTAGCTGAATAAAGAAAAGATGGGAAAGTTGTCCTTCAAAAAGCCTCCGACTATCATTGTTTCCTGGCAGGCAACTGACCTGCATATCTTCTGTCCTAGGCGGTCGGGACTTCGTTTCTTACAGCAGGGGTTACAAGCTTCCTAGTTGTTTTATTTGCGGACGGAGAAGTTAGTACTGCTTCCTCCCACAAATCCCCTAAAACCTCCACATCCTTGCAGATGTTGTTGCGTAGCAGAGTGCGTTTGAACCGCCCTACAGTACGCACGAGGTGGCGTAATTGCTGTCTAAGTCTTTATGGAAAGCATAGAGTTCTGACTAACCTGTTGTCTTCTATAGTTGTGTCCCTAGCGCAAAAGACAGCACACAGGTCGTTGGTTCTTCTATAGCATACAAGTGAGGCTAAAATTAGTTCGGTTGGATGAAAGCGTAAGAAGCGACTCGCGAGATTTTTAATTGTCTGGGATGTCATTTACTAAATAAATAATAGAATATGAACAACTATTGTTAATACGACACGGCCTATGGTGCCCGTAGTTCATGTTGAGACCTCGACTGTTATCACTATTACAAAATCTTTACTAATGACCGGCGCGGTCCGGCGCGTATAGCGGTCAGCTCGAGACTGCTACTGCGGCGCGTTGCGAGACTAGAGGGCACCTGACGCTCTATTTCGCGAAAAACGGGGCCGTCGCGCGCCTTCTGCAAAATCGCTCTTCTCTTGTTACAATAAGAGAAGACACCTTAAATTTTTAAACTGTCAAAACCTAGCTCTGTTGTTGTTGTTATGGTCTTTAGTCCGGAGACTGGTTTGATGCAGCTCTCCACCCTACTCTATCCTGAGCAAGCCTTTTCATCTCCTCATAAGAACGGCAACCCACACCCACTTGAATCTGCTTACTATACGTGTCTCTTGGTCTCTCTCTGCGATTTTTTCCCTCCAATGCTAAATTTACGATTCCTCGATTTCTAAGAATGTGTCCTACCAAGCGATCCCTTCTTTTGGTCAGGGTATGCCAAAAATTCCTTTTTTCACCAATTTTGTTCAGTACCTCTTCATTAGTTATGCGATCTACCCACCTAATCTTCAGCATTCTTTTGTAGCACCACATTTCAAAAGCCTCTATTCTCTTCCTGTCCGCACTGCTTATCGTCCATGTTTCACTCCCGTACAAGGCAACACTCCACACAAATGCCTTCAGAAAAGACTTCCTCGACTTAAATTAATAGTCGATGTTAGCAAATTTCTCTTTTTCAAAAATGCTTTTCTTCCCATTGCCATTCTGCATTTTATTCCTCTGTACTGCGACCATCACATGTTATTTTACTACCCAAGTAACAAAACTCCTCTACCACCTTCATTGTTTCGTTACCTAATCTAATTCCTTCAGCATCGCCTGATTTTCTAAGACCGCATTCCATTATTTTTGTTTTGCTCTTGTTGATGTTCATTTTATACGCTCTCTTCAACACACTGTCCATTCCATTCAACTGCTCTTCCAGGTCCTTTGCTGTCTCTGACAGAATTACAATCAGCAAAACGCAATGTTTTTATTTCTTGCCCCTCAACTTTAATCCCTATTCCAAATTTTTCCTTGCTTTCCTTCACCGCCTGCTCGATGTACAAATTGAATAACATCGGAGAAAGGCTACAAACCTGTCTTACTCCTTTTCCAAATGATGCTTCCCTTTCATGCCCTTCGAGTCTAATAACTGCGGTCTGGCTTTTGTACAAGTTGTAAATAACTCTTCCTGTATTTTACCCCTGCTGACTTCAGCATTTGAAAGAGTGTATTCCAGTCAACATTGTCAAACGCTTTCTCCAAATCTACAAAAGCTAAAAATGTAGGTTTGCCTTTCCTTAATCTATCTTCCAAGATAAGACGTAAAGTGAGTATTGCCTCCCGGGTTCCTACGTTCCTCCTGAACCGAAACTGATCTTCCCCGAGGTCAGCTTCTACCAGCTTTTCCATTCTCCTGTAGATAATTCGTGTTAAAATTTTGTAACCATGACTTATCAAACTGATGGTTCTGTAATTTTCACACCTGTCTGCACCTGATTTCTTTGGAATGGGGATTATTACATTTTTCTTAAAGTCTGAGGGTATTTCGCCTGTCTCATACATCCTACACACCAGTTCAAATAGTTTTGTCATGGGTGGCTCTCCCAGAGACTTTAGTAGCTCTGAGGGTATGTCATCTACTCCTAGGGCCTTGTTCTGACCTAGGTCGTTCAGGGCTCTGTCAAATTCATCTCTCAGTATAGTATCTCCTACTTCATCTTGATCTACTTCCTCTTCCCTTCCTACAACATCGTCTCTAAGTTCATTTCCTTTGTAGAGCTGCTCTATGTACTCTTTCCACCTTTCAGCTTTCCCTTCTTTGCTGAGAACTGGTTTCCCATCTGAGTTCTTGATATTCGTAGAGTTGCCTTTCTTGTCCCCAAATGTCTCTTATTTTCCTACAAGCGGTATCTACTTTTCCCCTTCTTATACATTCTTCTACAGATTTGCATTTGGCTTCTAGCCACTCCTGCTTAGTCATTTTGCACTTCCTGTCAATCTCAGCAGCAAATTGAGGTCACTTGACCTAGAATAGTTACAACATACAACCAATTCATTGGGAAGTAGACTTACCAGTTGGTCTCATCAGCTGTTACCGAGTCTCACTAAGATTAAGGAAGTTCTATTTTGGATTTTTCTTTCAATTGATAGACATGGTTACTGCCAATGGTTGACTTCTCTTCCGACGAGACTGCAAAAGGAACGGTATTCCTACGCTGGGAGTAATAGCTCTGCTAAATTTCCGATGTGAAGTCAACGAGCCTCTTTGCAGCTTAGCAGCCGACCCAGTAAAAAAGAGGAAGGCCAACAACAGAGAAAATAGAGGACGAATCTGTCAGTTTCCTTGTTCAAAATGTTAGGAGAGACATTGTTGGACGCTGGCCAGCTGTTGTTGAAGCTAGGCTCATTTCCATTTGAAAAAATACACTTACTGTACATCTTTTTGATACTTTTTGTGACGTTTGGTTCTAAATAAATTGTCAGTATAAGATGTGTACTACCAATTTTAATGATACTTATACCTATTTCCCACATCCCTCGGACTCTTAACCTCGGTATTATTTTGTCTATTGCCCAAAGTGCATTTACTTAAATTACTCTTATTTCTCGATGTGCCAAATTTGATACGTACTTAAAAAATCGTTTAAAAAATTAAATTAAAATCTGAAAAAAATGACATCTGAGCACCATTCTGAATGTCTTCCACAGAAAAAGATTTTCTTTTCTTTCCAGAAGGTCTCCATATAACGGCCGTTAAGAGGTTGAAGCCTAATTGTGGAACACTTATTTCCAGAAAATAATTTCGTCTATTATGAGGCCCGATATTATTTCGCTATTCTCTCAAAGGTCAAATACTTTCGAACGAATAGAATTGTGCGCTCCGTCATTCCCGCAGAAAGTTTCTCTTAATGCCAGAATGCCTCCCGACAGTTGTTAGATACTCCGCAAAGTCTTCATTCAGCTCTCCTGCTCGCAGTATATTTTTTCTTTTTTTTTCGTATTTTAATTTTCTGTATAAGAAGTTAATTTTTCACGGCTATTATTTCGCTTGACATTTGTAACGGCTGCTCAGAATAAAGAACACCGCATTAAAACTTTCTCGGTTGTGGCGAGAGCTAACTATCGATTTTATCGTAAATGCACTTCTTTCACTGCCGGAAGAGGAGGGTATCTCGCCACAATCGTTGCACATCTGGGCAGTGGCGCGGCCAAGATTAGGATCTTGGGGGGAGGGGGGCTATTTTTTTTTAAATAAAGCCTATCGAATTTATTAATCTATGACTTATTTCTACACTTTTTTTATAATTCAACCAATTGTACTAAGAAAACAGTTGCACAAGGAATAAAATGAGTAGGCTCGCATTAATTTGGAAGTGGAAAAGGATTAACGTGTTGGAAATTGTGTGTATATAATCAGATCGTAAAATAATTAAGCAGTTTGTATGTAACTAGCTAAAGAGAAAGGTCTTTACAGTTTAATTAACATGAGACTCTATTTGTAAAAAATTGAACTAAAATAACACTATTGTTGTTCATGAGATTCTACCCACTGCGTTAGCCCTGTGGTCTAACGCACCGCTTTCCGAGACAGGGAGGCATACCGACCCCGATTCGAATCCGCCCGGGGGGGGGGGGAGGAACCTGGAATGCCGCCCAGGCTGGATGTGGTTTATAGGCGGTTTTCCACATCCCCATAAGTGAATACCAGGCTGTCCCCCAAGTCTCGTCTCAGTCATACGACTCGCAAACATTTCTTAATACTTTACACTTTCACACCTACATTATTACACGCAGATATTGGGGTACCCACCTCCTCCCGGGGGGTATGGGGTGGCTACAGGAAGGGCACCCGGCCACTCCGTAAATATTAACACACGGCACATTCGAATTTCACAAGGCCGACACTGCATGTGCGGGAACATGGCCAGAGAGTAAGAGTTGTTAATAAGATTCCACTAGGTGGTGTTGCCGACCTACTAACCAGTGGGTCGCCGCATATGAACAATCGGCTCTTCAGCTTTGAACTAACGATAGCGGCAGCATCAAAGCTGGTCGCGGCGGCATTACAACCGCTCACAGTAACAGCAGCACACGTTCTTAGTGGCAGCATCACGTCGGGGACTCATTGACACATTCATTTGTGCTTGCCAAATTATAGCTACGTTGTGATTTAGTACATGTTTACTATTTCAAATTTCTGGAGCCGACCTAATTAAAAAAATGAAAAATGAAAACAATAAAAAAATAATAAAATTAAAATATCTCTGGGGGTGCTTGAGGGGAAGCCATCAGCCCCATTCTTTTGTCTTGATTATTTTGTAACTGTATTAATGATGCTGCATGGTGCGTCCTACAGAAATGTCCCACATGATTTGAATAGATCAGAATGTTGAGGCAGTAGAAGAGAAGGAAAAGATGAGCTATTCTTCTGTTTTGTTTGAAAAGTCTTCGTAAATCTGAAAAGCGGAAAAGATGACGTCAGTGAAGTTTCATAATTTTCGGTAGACCCAAGTAACACAATTACTTAATTTATAAGGCGTCAGTCAATTTAAGACCTAGTGCACTTTCTTCACTGAAACCACGTTGTTTGTTGCTATATTTAACGTAACCTACACCTCTGTCGAAAAAATGCCACCGCTGCGGAGCGGCCGACCGCTTTGAGGTGCTAGCTACAATGCGCGAGCCCGTTCCCCGTCGGGGGTTCGAATCCCCCCTCGGTCATGGATGTTAGTTCTTAAGTAGTTTGTAAGTTTAGGGACTGATGACCCCGTGGTTAAGTCCCATAGGCTTTAAAACATTTGAACACTTTGAAGAAATGCCATAGACGAAGGATATCAGGTTGATTCACTGTTTGCTGTTTAACTACGGTCGTACGGAATAGCCTACGTAGCAAATGTTGCACTATAATCTAAAATTTTCTGACATACTGGACGCAGCATCATCTCCTGCCTGGGGAGTCGTCTAAAGACACTGGAGTAAGTTGCAGAATAGGCTATAGTACGACCATACTTGTTCCTGTTAAGCATTATAAGACTTTCGAATATAATGAAGGGAACCTTATCAGAAAAGGAATATTTTGTCCAATAAAAATAAAGACTGAGTATAAGTTACATTATAAAAATCGATGGGTTTGTGCGTAGTTAATGCCACTTTCTATAACTGGACTGAAGCTCGTTCATTTTAGGGATAAATCTTTTATCACGCAAAGTTGGTTTCCGTTTATATAATATCTCAAGAAACGTACTAGGTCACATAACTAAGTAGTTGTGGATGCCATTAATTTCTTCAAAATTATGTTTGTAAACATTCGATACTCCCCTTCCCAGTGGATATGGGAAGAGCTATTCTTAATCCTTCCGTCCATAGTGAAATAACTGAAAAGAAAATGGAGTAACCACTATAGCAAAGCGGCAATATAAAAACCGATCAGTCATACATTAAGACCTCGCAGTCAGAGAAAGAATAAATCAATGTAAAAATACTCACATGCGACTTGTCGCAAATGGAAGAAGATGTGGCGTTGCTATTTAGCAAATACGAACGAATGTTGCAGCTGCGGTGTTCTGGCATCGCTCCGAGTACGTTACTTACATATTACGGATTTTGTACATACGCTTTTCAGATTAAATGCAAGTGTAGACTTTCCCGACCGTGGTCACTGCCAATAAAATTCTTCGGGATCGTCTCATACCACAAAGAATTTTATTGGCAGTTTTTCAGATTATACAACTTTCCTTTTTCTGTCAGTAAGATGTTATACTTTGACGTTTTTAAGTCACCAGGGGACCAACCCGAATCGTCCACTTGACCCACTATCGGGTCTCGGCCCACAGTGACTTACAGGACAGTGTTAGATACAATTTCGTACTTTTTGCAGCTGCTTCGTGTTGACCATCTACGACAGCAAAACAACTTCATTTCTTCATCTTCCCCTTTCAGTATTCCTTCACGTTTTCATTATGTTGTATTTTCCTTTTTCTGTCCACATTGTTCCTGTTTTATTTTTATGAAATACACTACTAACCACCTAAAAAATCAACGCCTGAAGGAAGCATCCAAATCAGATCAATCTTTCAAGACGCATTTGCGGAGACTAGAAATGAATATGACCAGCATTAAAGCGCAGGTGCACATCATGGGCAGCATTGCAGCACCAGAAAGCCCCGTATAATGGAGGGAGGGGGAGGGGACAGACAGACGTGTGGACGTACTGGAATGGTTCTTTCATGCTCTTGTTTCAAGCAAGCAGTTTCAGTGTGCCTAGTCCTTCAGAGGGATGGCTGATCGTGTTGGACGTAAGCAAGCAACTATGATGCGGATCTGCAACCGCTGGGCGAAAGAGGAAACAACGGACGGAAGGGATCGAGTGAATCGACCTAGTGCACCACTGCTTCTGATGACGAGCATATTGCGTGCATGGCAGTCATCACGAACATATCGCAACAAATTTGCTTCGTTGCGCAAGTTATCCGCAGAAGAATAAAAGGTGAAGTAATTGGCAGATCTTTTGATACAAGAATGGATAACATAGAAAATTACGAAATTTGGAACAAACAGTGGCAACTATTAACAACCGATACAAAAGCGTTACATGTTTGCATCTGTTACTGTCTTTTAAGTAGTTACCAGTATTGTGTAAGACCCGTTGCCAGTGATGTGGAAGGCTTAGTATACCGTTAGGAGAGCCTGTTCTGTTGATGGTTTGAATGGAGCGGTGTACTGCCTGTCGAATCTATGGAACAGTGCTGAAGTTGATGTCACGAAGTGGTTCCTTCATCTTCGGAATCAAATCGATGTCACCAGGACTCATGGTGGATGGTTCAGTATTTCCCAGTCCCATCGACCGAACAGCCACAGCTTGCACTGTATGTGGCTGCGCATTGTCGTGCAAAATGATGGGTGGGTTGTACAGAAAAAGTTGCCGCTTCTTTCGCAATGCTGATCGCAGGTGATGCTCCAAACACGAACATTACGGTCTAACGTGGAGGAACGTAATGCGTTAGATGTAAATTCAGTAACGCTGAGACAGTTTTTCGTCTGGAATATGTCCAAGACATTACAGATAAAGGTGAAGGAATTAATTAAAATGTGTGATGCGGCCGGGAATCGAACCCGGACCTCCATGCTTACTAGGCAGACGTCTTACCGTAAATTATCTATGGAACGCAGAATCTGAATTAAAGTTTGTGACGTGAAGTCGTACTTAGACTATTCCGAGGCACCTTAATCGTCATTGGTGTGGTCGTCTAACGGTAAGACGTCTGCCTAGTAAGAATGGTAGTGCGGGTTCGATTCCCGGCCGCATCACAAATTTTAATTCATTGCTTCACCTTTATCTGTAATGTAATGCGTTAGGATAAGACCATCACAGTCGTAGACGAGAATCGCTTTAACTTTCACCATATTGGGCCCTGAAGCACTTGAAGACCTCGATAAGACTGAAATGCTGTACGACCTTTGACACATTCAATCTCCATCGTTCCTGTTTGGAAAACATAGTGACACTGTTACGTTAGACCTCGCGCTCACAAGTAACTGTGTTTCGTTTCTGCTCTCCCGGGTGACTTGGGATGGGCGAGTCCATTTCCTCGGAGGTAACGTAGGTATGTCAACAATGTGTGCTATCAGCGAAAATAGCAGATTCCATCGCGTAGTGTCTCCACACCACTGTTGCCACTATTTAAGTTGCAACCCTCGTATAAAGACTCCTTAGTAATCTGTTGCTCGAAGATTGGCATCTGTTCTTACAGCTAGTTGTGGTCCAGGTCCTTACAAATAAAGAAATAGCTCTCGCGCCTATATTCGGTGTTTTTTGTCCACACGCTGCAGCGAGGAGCATGTTCCGCAGCTGGTGCTACTGCAAGGTCCGGTCACTTTTACTACAGCATTCTTGTTGTAGAGACCTCCGGAGAGAGAGAGAGAGAGAGAGAGAGAGAGAGAGAGAGAGAGAGAGAGAGAGAGAGAGAGAGAGAGAGGGGGGGGGGCGATAAAAAATTTAAGGGACAAGCAGCAACACGAGAGAAACTTCATCAGCTGTCTGTAGCGGGCAAGTACTGCCGTGGAACGCGGCAAATAAAAACGAGGGTAGATTCACGAGCTCATTTCTGTTACGGTTCCCTCGCAGCGTAATTGTGCATGTAACTCAGCGCAAACGAGCCGCCCACTTACTCATACTGAGGTAGCGGGATGCGAGTTTGCAGCCGGTTGGTAACACTGAGAGCAAAGTGCGGCGGCCGAATGAGGTGGCAGTACCGCCAACACACCTGCGGCCGCTTAAAAATTACGCCTATCAGCCCGGAAGTCCGCCGCCATAGCGCCCTGTCTCGCTAATTCTGCTCTCGTCCGCCGGCTAAAAGCCGAGTCCGTTTCACCAGAAATACTCTCCTCTGCCTAATCCCTATTACGTGGTCGATCCTAGTTAATCTGTTCGCTTGAAAATTCTTGACCATTATTTAGTATGAAATACAGAAACGTACGCTGGCGCAGTTCTACGAACTCGCCATTGTGTTTCACAGTAACAGCAAGAGGAGTATGCAGTAAGCGCAATTATGTACTATTATTGTGAAGAGAAAAACCCGATAGATTTTCATTTTAAACTAGCAAACCCGGCAACGCTTTGCTAACTCAGGTATTTGAGCAAAGAACTGTGGCGTGGCTTCATTTCCATTTGTTTTCCAAACGATTTTACATCGTCCGCAATGTTTTAATTACTTAAACGAGTTTAAATTAGTTAGCACATGATAGAGAATTGCTTGATAATTTCTTGTTTTTAAATTTACTTGAAATATAATAGGCTGGTATCGCTGAGGATTCGAGAGGTATTTTCTTTCGGTTTTCTTGTAAGAATTTACAGAATGTGAATATCTTTGGTTAATCATGCAGTAGTATAGAGATCGATGATTGAACTCGATCTCGAAACAATCAACAACGATAATAATACACAGTAAAAGAACTTCTCTCCCAAAACACCTTATACTATCGACTTCTAAACATCATATTAACTCTTCATCATAAATATTCTTAATTAAGTTCATAACATTAGTTCCTTTTTTATTTTTCAAATAAATAAACAAATCTGTGTTCCTTCAAGGGCGCCGTTATGGAGTCCGAAACCAGTCAAAGAAACCGTCCAGTAAATTTGAAAGGGCAATGAAATACATTCCTGTTGCTGACCCCAATCGCATCTTATAATGAATTTCCACAATTTTTTAAATATTATTTCTAGGTTAAGAATCGAATTGTCCGACCGTAATACAGAGATTTATTAATTTCAATGATAAATTTAATTGTACGCAATATTTTCATTAAAGTACAACAATTAAATGTTTTATGTAGTGTAATTATTTAGACAATTGTAAAAATAGATGAATCTGACAAGAATAAGAATGGATTAAGTTTGTTTCAAAGATTGGGGTAGGTTTTTTTTATTTTTACTTTTTTAAATAATTATGCCTGGTGTGTAGTATGACCGTGGAGACCTCCTGTGCTTAATACATTTTGCGAAGCGGTTGCATGTCGATAATGACATCATTAGTGCAGTTGGTGTGTCGGCAGGTTATTGTAGTCGGCAGTGTGCGCGTTAGAATGAAGAGGCTTGGAATTAGAGCGTGTGAGATACTCCAACAGAGGGGGGGGGGGGGCGCGTGAGAGAGAGAGAGAGAGAGAGAGAGAGAGAGAGAGAGAGAGAGAGAGAGAGAGAGAGAGAGCGAATTCAGCCAGGTCGCAGGGAAGGTGGAAAAGCAGCAAGTAGGGCAAACAAATGACTGCAGCGGCGCTGAGGCCAACCGAGCGCTACACTTTACTGCGGCAGTAACACTAACCGTGCGGCAGCATAAAGGACGCCCACAAACAACAACAACAACAACAACTCCGGCAGCAGAGGTTTGGCGGCGCCGTGGTCGACATCTGCTCCATGAAGCGTGCGCCCGCCCCCGCACTGGCGAACAACTGCACGCGTATCGAGGAAACCCGGTGGCGCCGTTTGTCTGTTGTTTGGAAGCGAACGAGGTAGTCGATTTGTATCCGGGAGCAGAAACAACCTGCAACTGGTGTGGAAACTATTACAATGCTCTGTCTGCTGTATTTTCCTCGTATCTGCTCACCGTCTCCACTATTACATCGTTAAGTAGTTCTTTTTCGTAAAAATCTGCCTGGAACAACCAAATCGACGCAGCCGCTGCTGAAGCAAACCATGATGACCTTTGACACAGCCAGAAGACTCATCCAACAAGTTCCGCAGGCACCGACGATGTATGGGTGCCGAAGGGTCATAAAAAGGATTTTCCTTTGCGACCTATGAGCTGGCCAAAGAACTGGTACCAAAGCTCCGACATCTCGTGAGACACACAGAGACATATGTCGAGGATTCGACCCATTTCGTGGCACTTTTAAAAGACAAGAGTGTATCAGCTATGGATCTGATGGTTAGTTTGATGTGACATCGTTATTCACTAATGTACCAGTGTCAGACACAATGAACATATTAGGAGAACGCTTAGCACCTGACACCTTTGAAATAGTACGCCACTGCTTGACGACCACCTACTTATGGAAAGGAGTATTTTACGAAGAAGCAGACGGTGTAGCTATGGGCTCCCCACTTTCTCCGATTGCAGCTGACAGCTTCATGCAAGCACTTGAAGAAACGGCTCTCCAGTCAGCGACACTACGCCCAGCATGCTGGCTGCGTTACGTTGATGACACTTTTGTCATCTGGCCACATGGGTAAGAGGAGCTACAGAACTTCCACGAATATCTCAATCGGCAGCACAGCAAAATTCATTTCACAATAGAAGTAGAAAAGAATGGGGTGCTGCCTTTCCTCGACGTCGAAGTCTACCGAAAGTCAGACGGTAAACTCGACCGCAGGGTGTACAGAAAGGCTACCAGCACGGCAAGGTACCTCCACGCCTCCTTCCACCATCACCCCATGCAGAAGAAATCCGCCCTGCAAACTCTAACAAGGAGGGCCCACAGGATCAGCGATGACGATCACCTACAGGCGGAACTACGACATCTCAGATCCACCTTTGCGGCTAATGGCTATGGACTGGGCGAGATATATAAAACAATATCCGGAAGGAATGAAAGCAATAGAGGGGAGCAGGAGGAATCACAAAGCATCGCTCTAATACCTAACGTGCAGGGCGTCACTGAAAGTGTGGGCAAGGTTCTTCGTAGGGCAGGCATCAAGCCAGGCTTCCGCAGAACCAATATAACTAAGGATTTCATAGGTTCAACTAAGGACGCAGTTGACAAACTGAGTAATGCCGGCGTTTATAAAATAAGCTGCGAGTATGGGCTGCTCTATATAGGAGAGACAGGACGAGCAATCTGCACGAGGCTTTCTGACCATAAAAGGTACATCCGGCTTGCACAGCACACACAGTCAGCGGCGAATTTTATTGATATTTTACTCCAGTTGAGGCATCATCAGTGGACCTTTTATTTTACTATGTACACTATGTGATCAAAAGTATCCGGGCACAAAAAAAAGAAAAAAAGTGCATGCGTTTTCTATATTAGGTGCATCGTACTGTCAGCCACTCCCAGCGACTCCATATCAGCGACCTCAGTAGTCATTAGACATCATGAGAGCAAGATGGGACGCTCCGCGGAACTCTAGGACTTCGAACGTGGTCAAGAGATTGTGTGTCACTTCTCAGAAGTCTGTAATGCGAGATTTCCACACTCCTAAACATCCCTAGGTCCACTGATTTCCATGTGTTAGTGAAGTGGAAACGTGAAGGGACACGTACAGCACGAAAGCATATAGGCCGACCTCGTCTGTTGACTAAGTGAGTCCGCCGACGACAGTTGAAGAGAGTTGTAAAGTGTAATAGGCAGGCATCTATTCAGACCATAACACAGGAATTTCAAACAGAATCAGGATCCACTCCAAGACCTATGACAGGCGGGAGGTAAGAAAGGTTAGATTTCATGGTCGAGTGGCTGCCTATAAGCCACACATCACATGTCAAGGCCAAGCGACGTCTCGCTTGGTGTCAGGAGCGTAAACATTGGATGATTTAACAGTGGAAAAACGTTGCGTGTAGTGACGAATCTCGGTACACGATGTGGCGATCCGATGGCAGGGTGTGGGTATGGCGAATGTCCGGTGAACCTCATCTGCCAGCGTTTACAGTGTCAACAGTGAAATCCGTAGGCGGTGGTATTATGGTGTGGTCGATGATTTCATCGAGGGGGCTTGGATCGCTTGTTTTGTGTGGCACTATCACAGCACAGGCCTACATTGAAGTTTTAAGCACTTTCTTGGTTCCTGTTGTTTAAGAGCAATTCGGAGATGTGACTGCATCTTTTAGCACTATCGAGCACCTGTTCGTAATACTTGGCCTGTGGTGGACACGTTACACAATTACATACGTGTAATGGACCGACCTGCCGAGACTCCCGACGTCAATCTTAAAGAACAACTTTGGAATGTTTTGGAAGGCCGAATTTCTGCCATGTCTCAGGACCTACATCGATTCTAACGTACAGATTACTCATAATAGGCAGAAGCATAGTCACGATATCGGAGAGTTGCTTCAGACGAAATGGTTTGTAAGAAAAAGTTACAAGCACAACGAGAAAGAATCGGATCTCTTTCCTAGGCAATTACATGAGGACAATAGAAAATCGCGGGAGAATAATTGAGAAGTTACGGAATAGAGAGAGAGTGGCATTCGATGGATCACAGAGATGGAGGAGGACATGAGGAAAATACAGATCAGGATGAAGGATTTTAAATGCAAAACAGACAGGGCCAACACATCACGTTACAAACAAATAGAAATTAACGAACTAAAAATGGGAAAGGCGATTTCGAATGAAGAGACAAGAGCACGATCTGAATGAACGGAAAAGTATTTGGCAAAAAAAAGACAAAAATCAGAACAACTTGATTCATAATGTTGACTTCAAGTGGTCCAATAATGGCCATAAAAATTGAAAAACTTATGCAGGAAAATGACTACCTGTCAGATTTATTTTACTATTGTGAACTGAGTGTTTGCCCGTATGCTCTGTGGGCGTGAGATGTTGCCGAGCTATGAGCCAGCAGCAGCTGCAGCCTCTCGTTCCGGAGCAGCTGCCCAGCCGCGAGACGTGAATTAATAACGCACCCGCCAGTTGCCGCAGACCGCGAGCCGTCACTGGCGGCCCCTGCCGGCGGCTCGCCGGCAACCCGCACAACGCGCCCGCCAGGCGGGCTGCCTCGTCGCAGAGAGCAGGCGCTGCCAGCCTTCACAGGCGTCAGTTTACGGTTGACGGGGCTTACGCTGACGTGGAAAAGTTATGAACGAAAGCGGTTTCCGCGTGAAGCATCGCTTGATTAGACTTGTGGCTAGTACAGAAGGTAATTAAACTACGCAATGAGATGAACGGACATGGTAGTTTCCTGATGCACCGCGGATTTCGTAAAAAGAGCATTTTAGGCACCTAAGATAGGCACCTTCTTTTCCTCATTTAGTCGAAATAAAATCTAAAACTGGACCTTAAAAGAATTCATCAGATGAAATAAACATAAAGTAAGAAATCAATATTGTGTTGTAGTTGTTGTGGTCTTCAGCCCGCAGACTGGTTTGATGCAGCTCTCCACGCCTCCCTGTTCTGTACAAGTCTCTTCATCTGAGAATACGTTCGGCAACCTACATCCTTTTGAATCTGCTTACTATATTCGTCCCTCGGTCTCCCTCTACGATTTTTACCCCACACGCTTCCTTCTAATGCTAAGTTGACAATTCCTTGATGTCTCAGAATGTGTCCAACCAATCTATTTCTGCTCTTAGTCAGGATATGCCAGAAACTCCTTTTCTCCCCAATTCGGTTAAGCACCTCCTCATTAGTTACGTGATCTACCCATCTAATTTTCATCATTTGTCTGCAGCACCACATTTCAAAAGCTTCTATAATCTTTTTATTTGAACTCCCTATCGTCACGTTTCACTCCCATACAATGCTACACTCCAGACAAATGCTTTGAGAAAGGACTTCCCAACATTTAAATTAATATTGGATGTTAACAAGTTTCGCTTCTTAAGAAACGCTTTTCTTCCCATAGCCATTCTGCATTTTATATCTTCTTTACTTCGGCCATCAGAAGTTATCTTGCTATCCAAATAACAAAATGCATCTACTGCTTTTATTGTCTCATTACCTAATCTAATTCCTTCAGCATCGCCTGATTTTCTGACATTGCATTCCATTATTCTTGTTAATGTTCATCTTATATCTACCTTTCAAGACACTGTCCATCCTATTCAATTGCTCTTACAAATCTTTTGCGGTCTCTGACAGAATTACTATGTCATCAGCAAATCGCTATGTTTTTATTTCTTCTCCCTGCACTTTAATGCTCCCTCCAAATTTCTCCCGAGCCAATTTACTTTCGTTTACTATAAGAAAAACACCACACAGCATTAGTGATTAAGCTGACACCACACCTTTATAGTTTTCGAAGATAAAAATACAGTGCAGATCAGAGCCGTATGTTGAAATACATGGAATAGACCTATACAGTTTAATTAATCGTGAATAAACGAGTGGTATCAAACACTCGGACGGCTTCACGGTAAATGATCGAAACCTTTTGTAAATTTTCGAGAGAAAAGCTGCGATATGCCGAGTATGAATGTTCTGCATCGACGGATGTGACGATGTGAACTTCACTTTCGGTATATTTTGGACAGGAATGGGGCATTTATTGGAATTGGATTTCATTTGCAAAGGCCCTTCAACGTGATTTTTTTTTTATTTTTTTTTTAAACCTGTTGAATTTTCCCCCGTTATGTTTCTCCCAGTTCACCTGCGTTTTGTTTATTTTATTTACCACTTTTACCAGCAATATTCTCGCAGATAGGTATAAATTTGCCTTATAATTCGTAAATAATTGCCGCCTTAAATGTGCAGTTGGCGCTGCTGTAAGCAAAGTCCCACTGAAATAATGATCGTCGTTTTGTGCTGCAGCTTTCAGAGCCAGAAGCACTTTATTTGCATCTATGCCATTTGAATATGGCACCTTCAACCTGGTGTTGACAAAGTGTGCGGTTATTTGTACATCAGGTTTTGACCTTTCCTTTGAACAATTCAAATAATGTCTTGTTGGTGTATCAGGTTTTGAATGTGCTATAGTTTCATGTACAGAAATCAATATCCAACATCAAATTCAAGTTTTTTATCTCTATGGGACTTGGTTATTAGTCGCTAGCTTACATAAACTAAGTTAAACTAACGTAAAGACAACACACAGACGAACACCCGAGGGAAGACTCGTATCTCCACGGCGAACGGTCGCGCGCACCGCAGCATGGCGCCTCAGTACGCACGGCTAATTCGCAACGGCATATGCAAGATCCGAAATACCTTGTCGGTTTCTTTGAAGTACTTCCGTATTAGCCGATGCAACAAGAGTTTTTACAAAACGTTAAATCTGGGGGCACAGACCAATAGCAGCATTTTTTTTTCCTTCCAAACATCCAATTCAGTGTTTCTGCCTTTGATTTTTCGAAGCAATTCTTTTTAAATGATAAGAAATAAGTACCTTTTAAGATTTTAACGTTGAAATAGGCAAAAATAGGCGTTAACGTCGAAATAGGTTATATTGTGTGCTATACAATTCGTTATTTCCGCTTTAATTATTCGCGAAACGCGTAAGTACGAGTTTAATTGCAAGTACGAACTTACTCAGTACACAACGTAAACAAGGAAGAATCGTACTGTAATGGCGTCAGTGCGTGGGCAACGGATGTAAGTACCCAGCGCGCATGCGCAGAACGCCGACCGCAGCGCCACGGCCGCGGTGTGGGAAAACGGTACTTACTTACGAAACACACCTCGTATTCCCACCTCAAAGACCTTGTAAAAAAAGAACTAGACTCACTAACGGCGCTGATGTCGCGGGATAATTTGAACCTTCGCCCGGCCGCCATGATAGGTGTGTCAGATAAATATAGGTGTTGTTAAAAGATAAATCGTGTATTATATAGCTACTGCGCTATATATACTGTTGGTAGTCACGTCTATATTATTTTACTATTACAGTATACGTAAAGCACAATGGTGGAGAGGTGCTCAACGCTGAAGTGCATAAATCGATTTAAGAAAGGAATAAAAAGAACGAATACTGCCCCCCCATTTATACTTCTCAGGAATACAATTAGCCCTACTATTTGTGTTTAGAAATAGTTACTCTTAGTGAAGACAATATAGGATTTTGAATGAAATAAATGACAGGCTTTTACAATACTGGTTGCTCTTAAAAACGAGCTACATTAGGCAGTACTGGTGGACAGGAAGTTTGAAAAGTTTTATTTTATGGTAGTGTAAAATTACTATTGCGGTCACGAGATCAGTTGCGTCACTGCAGCTCGAATTTTTGTTAATGAAATTAATATTAGCAACTTGTAACGTAGAATTTAAAGGTCATCTGCTTTACATACAGGTAAGAAAGGGGTTTCCATATATGACACATAGCCACACTAGATGGGCATTGTAAGGTATTTGGTTACAGCATTAAAAATACTAATATTCGTGCTAGGTACCCTAATGCTAATATTAGAAGCACGTAGTTAAGAAAACGTTATGGCATAATTCGCGTTCTTAAAAGAAGTTGGTAGTGGCTGGTTGCTTTATTCACAAGGTAAGAGGCTATTTTAAAGTTATGTATCGGAGGGGATATTTCCTTTTCACGGTAGATTTTTAACATTAGCTTTTCAAGCAGGCTTGTTTTATTTTTTGATGCTATAAAATATCTAAATATTGAAGAATACAGCAGGCACCCAAGGAAAGACGTGAAGTGTTGTGCAACTCTTCTGAAATTAATGTTTGTACAAAAGTTTCACCATCGTAGAATATACTGAGAGAGTGGCAAAAAATCGTGTCTGAGGAAGAATTCCATTTCTATACTGCACTTAGAAGGCTGCCGGCCGCGGTGGCCGAGGGGACTGAGGCGCTCCAGTCACGGTCTGCACGGCCACTACGGTCGGGGGTTCGAATCCCCCCTCGGGCATGGATATTTGTGCCGTCCTAGTTCGTTAGTAGTTCATAAGTAGTTTGTAAGTTTAGGGACTGATGACCCCGTAGTTAAGTGCCATAAGCTGTTCGAACATTTGAACGGATTTGTAGGGCCTTGTCCCACCTCCATAAATATTAGTGCAACCACGGAGGCAGCGCGGCCTACTAGATTGTGCGGACTTCGATGTGTGGTTGCAAGGAGAAAGGGGAGGGGGAGGCAGGGTAGGGGAGGAGAGTGTTGGGGCTGATGGGTGGCCGGAAATGGTGGTGCTGTAACAGCGGCGGGATAATAAGAGGCACTCGGCGCGGCTGAGTGGATGAGCTACTGGTCTGGGCCCCAGGGGCCGCCACTGCTGCTGCTGCTGGCCACGCCATCACTCGCGCACAGTGGGACCAGCCCAGCAGACCGCTAAGTCACCTCTCGCGTGGCCGGTCGTTCAGGCCGTGCAGCATACGGCGGCCGGATTATGGACCCAGCCTCTGGCCGAGCTCATCCAACACCAGTGGCGGCTCGTTCTTCAGATGACTGACGGTTCACTTTTTTCAGTGCCAGATCTTGATAGTGGCGCCGCCTCCCCCCCCCCCCCTCCCCGCAGATCGGCGTCAAAAGAGACAATTTGGCGCACCTCTGAGAGGGGCGCCATGAGAAAAGCGGCCCCCCCCCCATCCTCCGCTTTGCGAGGATGAGAGTTCGGAGTGAGAGTTTAAATAGGGAAAGTTTAATTTTTAAAACTCACAACCACCAACTGCGAACCAAATTCCTAAACATACAAAAACACTGGAACTGTCATTGCTACTGTTTGACTCGTTTTCTAGTGGATGATATCACACGTTCGCAGCTTTCCTTCCCCGCATATGATTAACAAAAAAATTCATAATAAAGTAAGTTCATGTGAGAAAAGGGTGTACTAACTACTATTTTTGAAAACACGTAAAAGTTCACTTTATGTTGTTTATTACACCATATTAAAACCCTGTCTCTGAAACGTCTGTACGTCGACACATTTATCAAATAAAGTTATAGCTCGTGAGCCCACAGACAAATTGAATATTTGTCGCAAATTGTTTTCACACCATGTGCCTGTCTCAAACACCGTTTATGTTCATGCCTATGCGATGACATGTGTTACATTAACAAAACACAGTCACTTGAATTCAGTGCGATGCACACCTTGTTCCACCAGTTAGATATTCACAACACACAGTAGCACTCGATTCAACTTGGTGCAGTCTACGACGAGCAACCACACCTGGCAATTGCCACACAAAAATCTATTGTCTCCACCTGGAGATCCACATGCCGACTGAGTAGAGCGACGCCGCCCGGCCAGCTACACCACTTTCTCTCGACTCGTCACTTCCTGCCCGCGCGCGCCCAACTGCCGTGTTTTTTCCCTACGTCATCAACTTCCCCATGTGAGCTGTTCTAACCGACTTGCCAACGTACAGCGCTCAGCCAATACATTTCCAAAACTTAAAATCAAAATAATTACACTACACATTAAACAAATGTCTTCTTAGGTTTTTATATTGGTATAAACATCCTTTGTACTATTTATTATAATCGTGCAATTTCTTATATCACAGATAAGTGATTTAACTGAATATTTCAAGATAAAATACACAAGATTAATTGAAAATAAAATGACAAATAGTTAATATATTATTTTTATAAAAAAAACATTGCCACGCTAGTTGTGTAACTGTCTTCTATTCATTGGTAATTTATTACTTTTCATATAATGAAATTGTTTTCAGTGTCAAACATATTACGCCAGATGTGACTATATCAGGTAATGTATTGTTTATTTGTCAACAGGCTATTTTGTAGTGACGGCCTTAAAGGTTCCTAACTGCATCGTATTCCTTCAAATCCAAGTAGTATTAGAATATTTTATTTCACGCTGTGCACTGCACTGCGCGTGGCACTCGCCATTGTCCCTCTCTCCCCTCACCGGAAACGAGCCTGGAAAATCCTAAGCTGGAACAAGCCACCAACGTCGGCCTGCTCGCTGGCCTCCCGTTAGCTACAAGCACACAGCAAATCTCAACGTGGAGAATTTCTGCCTATGGCCTAACTATAAATGTTGTCACCCAACTGCGTACATACATTGCTACCATAATTATTAAGATTAAAATTGTGTACCAATGGCATGGTCAATGTCTGCAGTGAACTTCATACTGTTTAATTACAAATGCTATTAATTACTAATATTTCTAATGGGCGGTAATCTCACAGCTTCAGATATATTCTCGTTAAAAGATCTTCTGATATGTCTTACCTCGGCTTATTTGCGTTTGAAATAAATCGCAATTTGCTATGTTATGGTTTCACTGTATTAAAACTGTGGCGAATAAAACTTTGTGCCCTGTCGGGATTCGAACCCGGGATCTCCTACTTACTATGCAGACGCGTTGACCACTCCGCCACCGAGGACACAGTGACCAGCCCGACTGCAGAGGACTCTTCCCTGCACGTCTCCCGCCACACCCAAATCTCCATTCGCCACGCTGTTTCTTTTCAGTACCACGGCCTATTTATTCTATAATGATCGCAGGCACAATACTGTATTCCCGCATCAGGGAACAAATTTTCATTCGCCACAGTTTGGTATTCCATCTAAACCTAATACAAGGAAGCCATAACCTCGCAAATTGCGATTTATTTCATTCATTTGAACGCTGTAATTCTTCAAAAATACATATATAATTATTTGCGCTTGCTTCAACTCGAGCTGAGGCGTCGACTTACAAAGCTTTTCTATTTCACATATTTCTTCCAAGCTTAAGGTTGAGTAATTTATTTCTAAAAGATACTGAACATTGTTCACTTCACACCAACAATATATGCACATAAACATTAACACACAGTAAGTAACTCATTACACTGATAAGGCACCCGAACAACGCTCTAAAATGGAAAGCGCGGAGAATACGCTTGGCAGGCCACAATGTAGGAGACCAGAAACCTCTCTGGGGAAAAGCCGTACTTACGGGAAGACCCAGAAAGCGATGGGTTGATGAGCTAAAGAAACACCTTCGTCAGTTAGGTGTCAAATGGATCCAAAGTGCACAAGACAGTCATCTATGCAGAAGCAATGTGAGGCCAGCGCATGATCTACAGGGTCCTCGATCACCGATTTGATGATGATTGATGGAGGGGTTGAAATAATTTGTGCTGGACCGGGATTCGAGCCCGGATTCCCGCTTCGGGCCAGCGTCCGCCTTAACCAATTAGGCTATCCAGGCACGCTTCCCTTCTAACCTAACTTTTCAACTTGTAGCCCCCTGATCAATGATTCCTCTTGCTCGCAGCCTATACTGGATTGGTTGGGTTGTTTAATAGGGATAAGGGGACTAACCTACTGAGGTTATCAGTCCCCCGGTGGGGAGGGGAAGGAGTGAGGATAGGAAAGGAGGGGAGGGGAAAGGAAATGCAGTCCGGGAAGTAAAGAAGGAAGGAAGACTGCATTAGCTCGGGGCCCCGTGCTCGCCACGCACGTACTCACGAAAGAACCGTGAGCCCCCTGAGGGGTATACTTGATTCCCGCAGCAGATCGAGCGTTTGAATGCGTCCGTATTGAAATTGTCGGCTGCCTGTTGTGGGCATATCTACAAATATTGATATGGTGTCTGTTCTTTTCGGACATAAAAGATAATATAATCGTAAACACTAACTTTTAGTCCTGGGATTTTCCCTGGCGACCGTTTCACAATAAGTAATTTCTTCGCCTTTAATCCCTGAGTACACCTGACTAGGCACATAGTGATTTTTTTAACCTTTTTATTTTTGTTTATGTTTCTCCTTTCTGTGTCACATCTGCAGCAAATGATTATTAATCCTATAGACTTATTTGACATTTCTAATTCCGCCAACGGATACAGCTACTCAGAGTGAAATAAGAACTGTTTGTTTATTTATTTAGTCTTCTGTTATATAATTTTGCCCTTCAGTCGTGTAATGCATCGTTATTTGGCGTTCGAATATTTAACTTTATCGATTTTTTAATTATTAATTTTTTCTTTTTTTTACGATATCTGAATTGATAAAGGCGAATACCCAGACGGGTGACAGGATCTCTTCTATTCACTGTACATATCATAAATGATCTCTCTGATTAAATTCCGAAGCTCTTTTTTTATCTTGTTTGTCCTTTTTTAAATTACATTTCTTTTGCGGTCAGTGGCGCAGAAAATTTGAAAGCTGCGAGTCCATAGTGAAAAATGTACTGCGCAAGTTAAAACTGTTTCCACGTCAGTTCTGTGGTCTTCCGCACACCTCTGTTGTAGCGGCCCCGCTTCTCTCTCTCTCTCTCTCTCTCTCTCTCTCTCTCTCTCCTCTCTCTCTCTCTCTCTCTCTCTCTCTCACACACACACACACACACACACACACACACACACACACGTGCGACAGGCAGGAAAAGGGCGGATGGAAGCTACTAGTTATTGATAGCCATATGTGGCGATTGTTTCATTGGCTCATGAGCTATTGTTAGAGAGAGAGAGAGAGAGAGAGAGAGAGAGAGAGAGAGAGAGAGAGAGAGAGAGAGAGAGTGTGTGTGTTAGCGGAGTGATGGAAATTAGGGAGGAAAAGTCAGTATGATGAAGCGTGATTGGCGGTGATATCGATTTAATAAAGTGTTTCTTGGCTTACTTTTCATTTTCTCTTTGCTTTTCAGAACATTTTCTCACTTTCGTAGAGTGACGCTTGGACATTTTAGTTTCCCACTATTGGTCCTCGTGTCTAACTACCACGTTGCCTACCGTCTGGTGCCAGTTACCACAGCAGAGCCTCACACCTAATGCCGCGCGCCTAACCAGGCCTGGCGGCCAAACAAACATCGGAAATCGTCCGGCAGTGAACGTGTTAAATATATATATATATATTTTTTTTAACTTGCGAAAGTTACATACAAAATCTTGCTTCCATCATCTGAGTCTTCCTAGCACGGAAATGCCTCTTAGCGCTCTGTATAAGAAAGTATGACGTGCTTTCATATTGCGAATACTGCTTATAAATCTTCCATGTAAGTTTCGTATCATATTTTTCGTGCATCATCTGACAGATGGAGTGATATTTTCACTCTGCAACGTATTGTGCAATGATATGAAACTTCCTGCCAGGTTAAAAGTGTCTGACAGACCGGGATTCGATACCATGACCTTCACCTTGCGCTGTCAAGTGCTCTACCAACTGAATCAGCGGGAAGAAAGGATGTAGTGGAGGCATAGCTTCGCCATAGCGAGGGGTATGTTTGCAGAATTAAATTGTAGTCTGGAAGGTTTCAGCTTCTAACAGAATGTACCTTAATATGTGTCGTATTCAACTGCACTTCAGCTGCAGATGTAGATATAGAACGATCTCTCTTCTGGCATAGTGTAGGCGAGGTGGATTGTAATAAAGTTACGTCATTCCGTTGTGGAGCCACAGAATGACAACCAGCAGAATATGGTTTCTGCAGGCAGCCTATACAAAATCCGGCTTAAGGCACTCATTGATGATGATGATTAGAGCATGTAGGGCTAGAAAATGGGGGAGAGAGAAATTGGAAATAACAGAGGTGATTTCACGTCTGTTATAAAGTTGTATATTTATTATTTCTTCTGACAACCCATGCGAATGTGCAAGATAGCAACTGGACATATCGCACGCCAGAAAATGAACTAAAAAATACAAGAGATATAACACTTTTCTTACAGTGATGAATTGTGGATTATCCTACAAGAACAATAACAGTATTGAGCTGAAACCGACGGATTGTAGATACCGACATCTATATAAATACTCTGCAACTCATATTGAAGTGCATGGCAGACATTTCTCGTGCACGTTGGGTATGTTTGGACATTTTTAGTGAGTTAGACTCAAACTTGGTGTCCCTTTCTTGTGCGATGTTCTTATAATGATGCAGCTATTACGTGTGTGTCGCCGGCCGCGGTGGCCGAGAGGACTGAGGCGCTCCAGTCACGGTCTGCACGGGGGTTCGAATCCCCTCCTCGGGCATGGACATTTGTGCCATCCTTCGGATTAGTTAGTTCTGAAGTAGTTTGTAAGTTTAGGGACTGATGACCCCGTAGTGAAGTCCCATAAGCTATACAAACATTTGAACATTTTTTGTGTTACGTTGTATGGAGTATGATGTTTGAAATAACACTGCTTACCTAAATTTCAAAAATTGAATATTTACGACAGAGTCCATTGAATCGCCATAAAAATTAAAAATAAGGATTATGTACAATTTCTCAATAACTTACAGAAGTAAGTGATTTGATATGAATTTTGAGTAAGTATTAAACAGTAATTACATGGGCAATTATTTGTGACAGGTGCGAATATAGCACCGAAACCGGTGGCTTAATTTAAAAAAATATTAAACATAGCTGCTGGTACTTTCGTTTGACCTGCATAGGTATTTTGGTGGGTGAGCACACTTGGACGCTAGGCTCCTCGGTGGTTGCTGTGACGTCACCGGCCGATAATCCAACCCGGCGCCGCCGCGCCGCGTGGCCGGCCAATCAGCTGCGAGCACGGAGGCAGTACGTCACTGCAGCAGGTAGCGGCCGCGCCGGGCCGGACAGATAATCTCTGACTTCCGCCGCAGATAAGCCGCCACCCCCTCCCCTTTTCTGGCGGTCGAAGCCGCACTGCACTCCACTCGCTCGCTGGCCTCTTCCGCCGCCAGATCTGACAGCTAGTATTGTATCTCTCCCGGCGAGAGATAAGGCCGTTGTTTCGGCCGCACTCTTCATTCCTCTGTTTAGAGCTCCGACACCGTTCAGAGGCTACTCCTTTGTTAGCGTCATTCATCAGGATTAATTGTACCCAGCAATTAATTATAAACTTCAGCAATTCCATCTGTCGACACATGCACACTGCATGGACATCATTTTCACTCTTTGTAGCGTAGTCTCCTGACACTTTCTAAAAATCAGGTCAAATCTTCCATTTAAATTTACACACACACACACACACACACACACACACACACACACACACACACACACTCGGGCATGGGTGTTTGTGTTGTCCTTAGATTAGTTTACCTTAGTTTAAATAGTTTGTAAGTTAGAGAGTAATAACGCAAAGCTGAGTCCGAAAGATTTACAAACAGGTGAACAGCTACCAGCATGCGAATCTTAATGTCCCTGGAGTAGTAAAACAACTTAAGTCACTAAACAAAAACAAATCTTCCGGGCCAGATTGTATACCAACTATATTCCTCTCAGAGTATGCTGATACAATAGCTCCGTACTTAGCTATAATTTACAACCGATCACTCAGCGAAAGAACCGTACCCAAAGATTGGAAAGTTGCCCAAGTTATTCCAATATTCAAGAAAGGTAATATGAGTGACCCACAAAATTACAGTCCAATCTCATTGACGTCGATTTGCAATTAGGATTTCGGAACATCATGAACTACCTCGAATAGAACAATCCATTAACCAGTAGTCAACACGGGTTCAGAAAGTATCGCTATTGCGAAACAGTGTTTGCCCTTTATTCGCATGAAGTGTTAAGTACCATCGACAAGGGATCTCAAATCTATTCCATATTCCTGGATTTCCGGAAGGCTTTTGACACTGTACCCCACAAGCGGCTTCTAATGAAATTGCATGCTTATGGAATATTTCCCCAATTGTGCGATTGGATTCATGATTTCCTATCAGAAAGGACACAGTTCGTTGTAATTGCCGGTAAGTCATCAAGTAAAACAGAAGTCATATCTGGCATTCCCCAGGGAAGCGTTATAGGTCCCCTACTCTTCCTTGTGTTTATAAACGATTTAGGAGACAATCTGAATAGCTCCCTTAGACTGTTCGTGGATGATGCCGTCGTTTATCGGGTAGTGAAGTCAACAGAGGATCAAAAGCAACTGCAAAGCGATTTAGACAAAATTTCTACATGGTGCGAAAAGTGGCAATTGACACTAAATAAAGAAAAGTGTGAAGTAACACACATGACCACTAAAAGAAATCCGCTGAACTTCAATTACGCGATAAATCAGTCAAACCTTAAGGTCGTACATTCTACCAAATACCTAGGATTTACAATTACGAACAACTTTGACTGTAGAGAACACACAGAAAATATTGTGGGGAAGGAGAACCAAAGGTTACATTTCATTGGCGGAACGCTTCGAAGATGCACCAGCTCCACCAAAGAGACTGCCTACATCACACTAGTGCGTCCTCTGCCGGAGTACTGTTGCCCAGGTGGGACTGACGGAAGATATTGAGAAGGTCCAGAGAAGGGCAGCTCGTTTTGTTTTATCACGTTCCGGGGGGGGGGGGGGAGCGTCACGGAAATGTTGCACGAATTGGGGTGGAAATCATTACAAGAAAGACGTTATTCATTATGGCCTGAACTGTTTGCGAAGTTTCAATCACCGATTTTTACTTCTGATAATATTTTGCTAGCAGTCACCTACTTACGGAGACATGACCATCCCAATAAAATAAGAGAAACCAGATCGAAAACGGAACGATTTAGCCGGTCGCGGCGGCCGAGAGGACAGAGGCGCTTCAGTCACGGTCTGCACGGCCACTACGGTCGGGGGTTCGAATCCCCCCTCGGGCATGGATATTTGTGCCGTCCTTAGTCTTAGCTAGTTCATAAGTAGTTTGTAACCTTAGGGACTGATGACCCCGTAGTTAAGTTCCGTAAGTTCTACAAACATTTGAACATTTCGGAACGATTTTGGTGTTCTTTCATCCCGCGCGCTATTAGAGAATCTAACGGTAGAGAAAAGTTATGAAAGTGTTTAATGAACCCTCTGCCACGCACTTAAATGTGATTTGCAGAGTATCTTCGTAGATGTAGATAAAATGGGGGAGTGGTGGTGACTGCTGGTCATTTCTGGCGCCAGCAATCCTGTATCTGGCACCAGCTTTCGGGAGCAAGAGAGTCTCCCCGTAGGCAAAAGCGGCGGACACGTGTTTTCGGTCGGAACGATGCCAGCCGGATACGGTTGACAGTGCTGGCTCTGGTTCTGGGAGCATTGGGAGGGAGGGGGGAGGGGGGAAGGCTATGACGCAGGAAGGGTCGGTAGGGGGGGGGGACGAATGCAGAAATCCAGGCACGGCTATTGTGTACACGTCAAGCGACTCTGGCGCCGAGCTGATAACCGCGCCTTGTGAGGTCGGGCGGCAACGTGAAGGGAAGAAGAAGACTTCTTTCATCTTTTCTTACACCCAAAATCTGTCCTTGCTGGTCAACACTTCAACGATGATGAGATGAAAGAACATGTTTGCCACATAGTTGAATACACAGGCGGCAACCTTCTATGAAGAAGGCACACAAAAACTTATCCCACACTATGACAAGTGCCTACAAAATTTTGGAAGTTATGTAGAAAAGTAGTTGAACAGTTGCAGATTTTTATACAATAAATATTTTTTCCATATCTGTTCACGTTTGTTTTATATAACCAAACGGAACTTACTTTGTGGACATACCTCGTATTGCAAGTTCGTTCATCGTTTAAAACGGGCTTAAGTAACAAAAAGATGACAAGGATAAGATCAGAGAGATTAAGGCTCACTCCGGAGATAGATCAGCAATCGTTTTTATTTATTTCGTGAACAACACGCATTTGGAATAGCAGGAAGAACTGACAGAGGTACAAAAAATGTTCAAATGTTTGTATAGCTTATGGGACTTAACTACAGGGTCTTTTGTCCCTAAACTTACAAACTACTTACAAACTAACTAATACTAAGGACGGCACAAATATCGATGCCCGGGGATTCGAACCCCCCCCCCGACCGTAGTGGCCGTGCAGATCGTGAATGGAGTGCCTCAGTCCCCTCGGCCACCGCGGCGGGCGACAGAGGTACAGAGGTACACAAAGAACCTTCGGCAGATACCGCCATGTAGATGTAGATGCGGATAACGGAATAGAATGGAGGTTTATAAATGGGGGCGACCGCATAACATTGATAGAAGGGAGGATGGGGAAGAGGCGGTGACGGCTGGTCATTTCTGGCGCCAGCAATCCTGTATCTGGCACCAGCATTCGGGAGCAAGAGAGTCTCCCCGTAGGCAAAAGCAGCGGCCACGTGTTTTCGGTCGGAACGATGCCAGCCGGATACGGTTGACAGTACTGGCTCTGGTTCTGGGGGCATTGGGAGGGAGGGGAGGAGGGGGGAAGGCTATGACGCAGGAAGGGTCGGTAGGGGGGGGGGACGAATGCAGAAATCCAGGCACGGCTATTGTGTACACGTCAAGCGACTCTGGCGCCGAGCTGATAACCGCGCGGCGACCAAACTCCAAGTGGGCCACGCTGAATGGGCACCGCCGTTTAGAGGCACGGCTGGCCGCTGGAGGGGAGGGAGAATAGATAGGAGGGGGGAGGGGGAGGAGGGAGGGGAGGGAGACTGGTGCAGGCAAGAGCCGCCAACGCCGAACAACGGCCGGTTTATCCCGGGCCCATCATCGCCAGATACAATTCCCAGCGAGGCGGTCGTGCTGCAGTGCACCCACGGCAGGCTCGCACTGTACTGCGGCGGTGGCCTTTTGTTGTTGTTGTTGTTATTATTTCTAACGCATGTCCGGCAGTAATCGGGCCACGGTCGCCATCTACAGTCGGCGCAATAAAATTGTTACCGCAGAGGTCCCCCGCTGGTCTACCTGTTCATGTATCTGCGCGCCACTATCTCCATTTCTTTCCCTAACTGCCTGCGCCTCTCTTGCATACTTTTTTCTTTTTTTTCGCGGTATAGTTGGAAGATACGTGCGGGTAAATGTTTCGTTTGTTATCTCGCCCCGTTTGTGTTCCTTTCCGCAGACACTGTACCACGTAACGCTACTACTGTGAGAGGTCCGCAGTGAATAACAAGCAGCGGAAGTGGGAGATGGAAGCGGACGATAGCGCACAAAGTTCCGTGCGTTAGCGCCGCTCCCCTTTTCTGATTTTGCCTTTTCTTTTCTGTATACCTGCAAACATAGAAGTAATATTTCACGTGGTACTCACAGCGATATATACGGTGGCCAGATGCACTCTGGAGAGTTTTTAAGGGTGGCTCAGAGTACAACTTGCTGGGAAATGACTGTTCGATGTCTTGCGTCGTTTACGATTTAAGGGGAAAAGTCAGTAAAATTACAAACTGATCAAAACAAAAATCGTCGTAAATGTTAAATTCAGTAGGAGAATGCAAATTGGTGAACAAAATTTTTCATCACCTTTCATTCTTTTATTTTTCAAAATAAGTAAATTATATATATATATGACGATTTACAGTGTTCAACCGGCCGCGGTGGCCGAGGAGACTATGGCGCTTCAGTCACGGTCTGCACGGCCACTACGGTCGGGGGTTCGAATCCCCCCTCGGGCATGGATATTTGTGCCGTCCTAGTTCGTAAGTAGTTCATAAGTAGTTTGTAAGTTTAGGGACTGATGACCCCGTAGTTAAGTCCCATAGACTATACAAACATTTTTTTTTTTGACAGTGTTCAATGAACGAAATAAAACGCAATTAGCGATCAGTTATGGCTTCCTGTACTGGGTTTAGATGGAATACCAAAGTGCGGTGAACGAAAATGTGTGCCCGGCCGGCATTCGAACCCAGGATCTCCTGCTTACTAGGCAGACGCGTTGACCACTCCGCCACCGAGGACACAGTGACCAGCCCGACTGCAGAAGACTCTTCCCTGCACGTCTCCCGCCACACACAAATCTCCATTCGCCACGTTGTCTCTTCCTATACCACAGCCTATTTGTTCTGTAATGCTCGCAGCCACAATACTGTATTCCCGCATCAGAGAGAACAGACCATGTGGTATCGAGACAAAATTAATTGTCGTCAGGAACCCAGTCTCGGCTTGTACACGATTTACAGTGTTCAATGCATGAAATAGAACGCAATTTGCGATCAGTTATGGCTTCACTGTACTAGGTTTAGATGGAATACCAAACTGCGAGCATTACAGAACAAATAGGCTGTGGTAATAGGAAAGAGACAGCGTGGCGAATGGAGATTTGGATGTGGCGGGAGACGTGCAGGGAAGAGTCCTCTGCTGTCGGGCTGGTCACTGTGTCCTCGGTGGCGGAGTGGTCAACGCGTCTGCCTAGTAAGCAGGAGATCCCGGGTTCGAATCCCGGCCGGGCACAAATTATCATTCGCCGCAGTTTGGTATCCCATCTAAACCTTGTACAGTGAAGCAAATTGCGATTTATTTCAAGTAAATAATTCATTATTTTACACTATTCATTAGTGAAGTTGTTTGCTAACGCTGAATGTATTCAAGAGAACTTGTTGAGGTAAAAACATTTAAAAATGATGGAGAAGTAACTTTTTTTCTAAAAAGTTGAAGTATAGTGAATTTTTAACACTACTTAAGAAAATATAAAACGTGATAACTGAGCGCAATAGCTATCCTACTAAATTATTAAATGATAGGCACTGTACGAAGGAAAAATGAACAACACTTTATAATTTCGAAATTGTATTTCATTTTATTTTTTATTTACGTACTACAGTACATACTCATCATATGTGCATGAGAAATTTATAATTGCCGAACATCAAAACTCCCTCCTCCGCAGTTTAGACCATCACCTTGGAATATAAGATCTATCTGATGTATGACATCACTTTTTCGACGAACGTCTTTGTATTTATTCGTGTTTCTAATACAAAAACATCAACTAACTTACTCCTTCACTGATGATTCACTAATGACATGATCTTTTCGATGTGGCACGCGACAGTTTACGAAGTATTATAATTGTCTCAAAGAGACGTATGTTTCTTTGATACTAGAATGATTGCGTAGGACCTCATAAATACATATTTCCGGAATAGGCAACCCACGCGTCAGGGGACTTAAACATTCTATTGTTAATTTTCATCAAATAAATGTTCAGTTGCTACTACTGTAATACGTGTTTTGTCCCTCATTTTGTTTACTTATTTTTGATCGAACTATTATTTTTTATGTCTTGTATTTCATGTACAACACAGACGTTTGTATCGAGGTATTTTATTACTTGGGATGATATTTTGTTGAGAGTTAAGTGTCAGATCAAAAACACTACGACCAACAGACGTACGTAATATTTCGTAATAGTGTTTACAATTACGATAATCATAAAATTTGATGTATTTATAATGTAAAATTTTTCGCAGATCACCTGACGATGGCGCTAAAAGCTGAAATAGACCTACAGTGTAATAAAAATAATTATATTTTAAGCAGCATTTAGGATTTATTGCATAATTTCTTTAACACACTAACGCTGTAATACCACCCAAATTCACGGAAAGGTGACGTGATCGGCATTCTTCATAAATTTCGGTATCCCGTCAATTGACATGATTGGCAGTCTTAAGTGTTAGAGCACTTGCCCAAGAAATGGGATCCGAGTTTGAGTCTCGGTACGGCGAACACTTACAATGTGCCAGGAGGTTTCACGTGAGAAGACGAAGTGAACACTCCAGAATTCAATCCAAGAACAGTTGCCTGCATGCGAAACTTAGAAGTAGATGTTCATGAAGTAGTAAAACAACGTAAGTCACTAAACAAATACAAATCTTCTGGACCAGATTGTATACCAACTAGATTCCTCTGAGTATGCTGATGCAAAAGCTCCGTACTTAGCTATAATTTACAATTGATCACTCAGCGAAAGATCCGTACCCAAATACTGGAAAGTTGCCCAAGTTACTTCAATATTCAAGGAAGGCAATAGGAGTGATCCCCAAAATTACATGCCATTCTCATTGACGTCGATTTGCAGTAGGATTTTGGAACATATACTTTGTTCGAATATTACGAACTACCTCGAAGAGAACGAGCTATTAACCAATAGTCAATACGGATTCAGAAAGTATCGCTCTTCCGAAACACAGCTTGCCCTTTATTCACATGAAGTGTTAAGTGCCATCGACAAGGCATCTCAAATCGATTCCATATTTCTGGATTGCCGGAAGGCTTTTGACACTGTACCTCACCAGCGCCTTCTAATGAAATTGCGTGCTTATGGAATATCTCCCAAATTGTGCGGTTGGATTCACGATTTCCTATCAGAAACGACACAGTTCGTTGTAATTGACGGTAAGTCATCGAGTAAAAGAGAAGTGATATCTGGCGTTCCCCAGGAAAGCGTTATGGGTCCCCTACTCTTCCTTGTGTTTTTAAACGATTTAGGAGACAATCTGAATAGCTCCCTTAGACTGTTCGCGGATGATGCTGTCGTTTATCGGTTAGTGAAGTCAACAGAGGATCAAAATAAACTGTAATGCGATTAGGCAAAATTGGCGATTGACACTAAATAAAGAAAAGTGTGAAGTAATACACAAGACCACTAAAAGAAATCCGCTGAACTTTAATTACTTGATAAATCAGTCAAACCTTAAGGTCGTAGATTCTACCAAATACCTAGGAGCTGCAATTACGAACAACTTAGACTGCAGAGACCACACAGAAAATATTGTGGGGAAGGCGAACCAAAGGCTACGTTTCATTGGCAGAACGCTTCGAAGATCTACATCTACATACATACTCCGCAATTCACCGTAAGGTGCGTGGCGGAGGGTACACGGTACCACTACTAGTCATTTCCTTTCCTATTCCACTCCCAAACTGAACGAGAAAAAAAGAATGCCTATATGCCACCGTAAGAGCACTAATTTCTCTTATCTTGTCTTTGTGATCTTTACGCGAAATGTAAGTAGGCGGCAGCAAGATCGTAATACACTCAGCTTCAAATTCCGGCACTCTAAATTTACTTAACATAAATTCACGAAAAGAACGTCGTCTTTCTTCCAGCGATCCCCAATTGAGTTGCCGGAGCATTTGCGTGACACTCGCGCATTGGTCGAACCTACAGGTAACAAATCTAGCTGCTCGCCTCTGAACCGCCTCTATGTCTTCCTTCAAACCGATCTGCTGCGGGTCCCAAATACTTGAGCAATACTCAAGACGTGGTCGTACAAGCGTTTTATACGCGATCTCCTTTACAGGTGAAGTACATCTTCCCAAAATTCTCCCAATAAACCGATGTCGGCTATCCGCCTTAGTCACAACTGTCCTTACATGTTCGTTCCATTTCATATCGCTCTGCATGTTACGCCTAGATATTTGAACGACGCGACAGCATCAAGAAGCTCACTACTGATGCTGTTTTCGAACATTTTAGGATTGTTTTTTCTACTCATGCGCATCAACTTACATTTTTCTACATTGAGAGCTAGCTGCCATTCTTCGCACCAACTAGAAGTCAACCTGTATGCTATTAAAGTCAGTTACAGACGACACCCCCCCCCCCCCCATACACCACAGCATCATCAGCAAACAGCCGCAAATTACAACTTACTCCGTCCATCAGATCATTTATATAGATAGAAAATAATAGCGGTCCTATCACACTCCCCTGGGGCACGCCTGACGATACACTCGTCTCTGATGAACACTCGCCGTCGAGAACAACGTACTGCGTTCTATTACTTAGGAAGTCTTCCAGCCAGTCACAAATCTGTGAACCTATTCCATAAGCTCGTATCTTCGTTAGCAGTCTGCAGTGTGGCACCGTGTCGAACGCCTTTTTGAAGTCGAGAAAAACACAATCCGCCTGTTGCCCTTCGTCCATGGCTCGCAAGATGTCATGTGAGAAAAGGGCAAGCTGAGTTTCACATGAACGATGTTTCCTAAACCCGTGCTGATTCATGAAAAGAAGCTTTTCCGTTTCAAAGAAATTTACTATATTCGAACTGAGAATATGCTCCAAAATTCTACATGAAACCGATGTCAACGATATTGGTCTGTAATTGTATGGGTCAGTTCTCTTTCCTTTCTTATACACGGGAGTCACCTGCGCTTTTTTCCAATCACTAGGAACTTTGCGCTGAATTAAAGATTCGCTATAAATACAAGCTAAGTAGGGGGCCAATGCCGCAGAATAGTCTTTGTAAAACCGAACTGGTATTCCATCCGGACCAGCAGACTTTTTCGTATTTAGCTCTCTCAGCTGCTTCTCTACACCGGAAATACCTATTGCTATGTCCCCCATTTCGGAATTAGTACGTTGATCAAATGATGGTATATTTGTGCGGTCCTCCTGCGTGAAAGATTTCTTAAAGGTTAAATTTAGAACTTCAGCTTTCCGTTTGCTTTCTTCTATTACTGCCCCGGAATGATCGAGTGACTGGACTGTGGGCTTTGACCCGCTTATCGATTTTACATAGGACCAGAATTTTTTCGGGTTCTCGGAAAGATCTTTTGCTAAGGTATGGCTGTGATAATTATTGTATGCTTCACGCATCGATCTTTTTATAGACGCACAAATCTCTACTAACTTTTGCCTGTCATCATTTGCGTGTTCTTTCTTGAATCGAGAGTGCAACAGCCTTTGCTTTCTCAGCAGGTTTCTAACATTATTATTATACCACGGTGGATCTTTTCCATCCTTAATCGTCGTTACTGGCACATATTTCTCTAACCCTTCATTAACAATGCACTTAAATTTAGTCCACAATTCCTCTACATCCATAGTCCCAGAATTAAACGATGCCCATTCATTTTCTAAGTGCGATCGTAACATTTGCTTGTCGGCTTTTCCCAACAAAAACACGCTCCTAGCCTTCTTTACTGGTTTATGAACTTTGGTCACCATCGACGCTATGACGATATCATGATCACTAATTCCTGTCTCTACACAGGTCAGGCCTGTTTGTGGCTATAAGGTCTAGAATATTTCCATTGCGCGTGGATTGCCGGTTTAACTGCTCAAGACAGCAACTGCTATGCAACAGTTCCACCAAAGAGACTGCCTACATCACACTTGTGCGTCCTCTCCTGGAGTACTGTTGCCCCTTGATGGACCCTCACCAGGTGGGACTGACGGAAGACATTGAGAAGGTTCAGAGAAGGGAAGCTCATTTTGTTTTATCACGTTACCGGGGGGGGGGAAAGCGTCACGGAAATGTTGCACGAATTGGGGTGGAAATCATTAAAAGAAAGACGTTATTCATTGCGGCGTGATCCGTTTGCGAAGTTTGAATCATCGACTGTTACGCTGAATGTGAAAATATTTTGCTAGCACCCACCTACTTAGGGAGACATGACCTTCCCGATAAAATAAATCAGATCGAAAACGGGACGATTTAGGTGTTCTTTCTTTCCGCGCGCTATTAGAGAATGGAACGGTAGAGAAATGTTATGAAAGTGGTTAATGAAGCCTCTGCCAGGCACTTGAATGTGATTTGCAGAGTTTCTATGTAGATGTAGACACTCACACAGAAACTGCAACACTATCCTCAGACAATTAATACACAGTACAACACACACACACACACACACACACACACACACACACACACACCATAACGCACAAAGAGGAGTAAAAGCCAACAGGCTACAAACTCCCCAACATTCTCCATCACAGAGAGGGAAGCGAAGGAGTGAGCAGCAGCATGAACCCGACACTTCTCCTGAAGATAGAAAGTAAGGAACTTGCCGAAACGTTGCCAGATAACGAGGCACTGACTCGGCTGTCAACCCGAGAAGATTTTCTCATTTTTAATGTGTCAGGAGGTTTCACATGAGATGCAATGTGGAGCAGCGCGGATCTGCCGCGCCTGTACGCACAAACCATTCCCTGCCATTGCATCTCAAAGCATCGGCTCGGCAGGCAGGCGCCTGGTCTTCCACGGCCCAGGCCCGACCCTCGCCAGCATGAGAACCGCCGGGACGGCACGTCGGCGCGCGGTGCCACCCTAATAACTCGCTGGCGCCCCGCCTGGGGGCTCCACCGTCGCAGCCTCTCCCACCCCCACCCCCTGCCCTGCTGGCCTCTTTCCTGGCGGCGTTTAATTGAACATTAAAATTCGTTGAAATTACGCAGCTAGCTCCGCCACCCCCTGGCCCGCGTGCCAGCGGGGCTGCCGGCACGGGCGAGGCGAGACGAGTAATTTCATTTTAATTTAAATTATGATCCGCGATTGTGCCTCCGAAAGCCCGCGGGGTCACAACTGTCGTCGCCGCCGTCGCCGCCGTCGCCGCGGTGCCGGGAGCAGGGGGGGGGAAGAGGAAGAGGGGGTGAAGAGGAGGGGGAGGAGTGGGAGGAGGAGGGGGGGAGGAAAGATGAGACGGCCCGCCGTGGCGCCCGGCTTATAATGAAGTCGTGGCGACGGCTGACGGCCGAGGACACTGAGTCAAATCTGCATAAAGTCGGGCCAAGCGGCGGCTCCCCAGGGCCACGTAAAATGTGTGCCGTCACTGCTGCCTTACGCTTGCAACGTGACGTATCCTCGCAGACGTCACACGCCACATTTTTTCTTCCGCTCTTAACGTTGCAGCTGCTCCGTCTGTACTAGCCAATGTGCCTCGCTTCGTGCAGTGTTACCCAATGCACCTCCCACCCCCCACCCCCTCTCTCTCTCTTCATCGGGGCTGACAAACAATGCCCTACACATTCGTTTCTGATAAATTGCTTCCATAACGTTTTATTTTCTTCGAACTTTTCATGACTGAAATCTTGTTGTTCTCTTTTCAGTCCGGAGACTCGCTCCAATCTACTCTCTCCTGAGCAAGCATCTTCATATCCTCATAAAAACGGCAACACACATCCATTCGAATCTTATTATTGTATTCGTTTCTTGGCCTCCATTTGCGATGCTACCCCAAATGCCCTAGTCGTTGATGTCTAAGAATGTGTCCTACCAATCTACCTACCCCCTTCTTTTAATCAAGGTATGTCACAAATTCCTTTCCTCCTCAATTCTGTCCAGTATCTCCTCATTAGGAGGTATTCTGTTGTAGCAGCACATTTCACAAGCTTCTAGACTATCCTTCTCCTAAGCAACACGACCTTCGATTCCATGGTTACGGCAGCAGAGGTGCATAACCTAGGGACCACTATATGTAGGTGGACTAGGGCCATGCTAAGTGGAAGAAAGGTAGAGGCTACCATGATGAATGAAAAAATGGTAATCAATACCACTAGGGATTGCCCGCAAGGAGGAGTTCTTTCCCCTTTATTGTGGAATCTAGTGGTGAATGATCTCATTGGAGAATTAAACTCTAGGCAGTACTTTTGCCAAGAACACGCAGATGACTTTGTCATAGTAATACTTGGCAAATTAGCTGACACAGTCAGTAATATGGCACAAGGTGCGTTGGACATTGTGCAAGACTGGTGCAGAAAACAGGATCTGGGGGTTAGTCCTAAGAAGACTTGTTGTACCATTCACAAAGAAGCACATCCAACATTCAAGTTGGAATCTAAAGCTTTTCAATGAAGCGCTACCTGTGAAGGGGACAGTGAAATATCTAGGGGTTACCCTAGATGAGAAACTGACATGGACCCCTCATATCAGGAATATTTGCTCCAAGGCAAAAGGTACTCTTGTGAGTACCAGGAGAGCTTGTGGCAAAAATTGGGGCCTGAGCCCCAAGGGTATGCACTGGATATACACCACAGTGATTAGACCCAGAATCACCTATGGGGCGGTCGTGTGGTGGAAGAAGGTAGAACAGTAGGTTGCTGCTAAGGAGCTTGATAAGGTGCAGAGATTAGCCTGCTTAGCCATAACAGGCGGAATTAGCACACCAACTGCTAGGATGGAAACCATGTTGGATATGCCCCCATTACACCTTTGGTTCAAGATGGAGACAGCGGCTGGTGCATAGAGACTCAAAACTGGCAAAAATTGGAACTCCTTGGGATATCCAGAATCACACACTAAATAGGAAAGGTTGGAGAAATGCCGGCCGACTATATTATAACCCCATACTGTTTCAACAAGCCTTTCAGTATAACAATTGGGAGCAGTGGGAGAAAATAGTTAGACACCCTACGGGGGATATTGTCTGGTTCACTGACGGATCAAAATCAGACCATGGCGTTGGGGCCGGGGTATACGGGTGCAGCCAAGACTGGAGGGCGTCATCTCTCCAGGGAAACTGGCCTCAGTATTCCAGGCCGAAATCACTACCATCAGGGCGTGTGTGGAGGAGAATTTGCATAGGTGCAACAAAGACCGTAGCATCTATATCTAGATGCCAGGCAGCCCTGAGATCACCGGCAGCTCCTGCAACAAGGTCTAAAATTGTTGCAGAATGTCACAGGGTTCTGGTGGAGCTAGGGGAAAGCAATAGAGTAAACCTATTGTGGGTCCCTGGCCACTCGGGGATCAGTGGCAACGAACATGCCGACAGATTAGCCAGGATGGTGGCAGAGACTCCATTTATTGGACCGGAATCTGTCCTGACAATCACCAAGGCAATGATCAAATTGGAGCTGCGTAACTGACTCAGAAGACAGCACATAGAATATTGGACCAAAGTGCATCAACAACAACAAGGCAAGGTAATGATGCCAAAGCCATGTTTTTAAAAGAAGCTCTGCAATCCTGGGCCTGAAAAAGAGAGAGATTAGACTCATGGTTGGATTGCTGACAGTCCCCCTACAAAGTAAAAATCGTGTGTACTATTGAAAATATTACGATGTCCGAAATTCGCTGAAACAAAACTCGTGCATCATTTCAGTACGCACTGAGCACGCGAACATAATCATAATCAGATCCTTTTATATACTTCAGCACATCAGGTTGCAAATCATCTCTGCTTTCAAAAAGTTTTGAAGGATATGAATATGACTCAAACTGTGTGAATTACACTGCACTGACAATTTGTTGTTATAGAATGCCAGAAGCCGTGACATTACTTCAATGATGTTTTCATATTTGTATTAGGAAGTTCACAACATCGATCAGTAACTAAGAAATATGAAAGTAACAGCATTAAAAACGGAGACTTCTCTGTTTGTATCATGCTATTACACTGTTATTCCCTACTGGCCGCATGGAGCGCTAGTATCGCTTCATATGCAATTTTGGCCCACTTTAGGTTACGGTAGTAACACTAAAAGTGGGCCTTTGCGATCGTCTTTTGACAGCTCGAAATATAAATGAAAATAACGGCTTAACCATTCAACTGGCACGAAACCTGAATAACCGAATTTGTAGAGGAGAAAATTCTCTACAACTTTGCTCTCTTATGTTGTTTCATATCTCGTAGCGTTTCGAAGATATTTGCAAAAATAACGGCGATTTAGGGATGTCTGTCTGTCTGTCTGTCTGTCTGTCCGTCCGCAACGTGTTCCCTGTTTTTAAGACGAACCGTTCAACCGATCAGCGCCAAATTTTACAGACATAATTTTAGGCCGCCAGAGACCAGAACCCCCCTTTTTCAAATTTTTCGGACAAAAAATACGTAGTAAAACCAAAAAAAAAAGTCGTTTGTAATATAATTGTAATTTCAAATGAACCGTTCATCTGACACGAAAATTGAATAACCTAATTGGTAGAGGAGAAAATTCTCTATAACTTAGCTCCCTTATGTTTTTTTCATATCTCGTATCGTTTGAGACATATTTGCAAAAATAATGGAGATTTGACAGCCTCCATTGAATTAACGAAAGCCAGCCGTTCGGAGATGTCACGTGACATTCCTCGCGTATTTGATGATTTTCTTATTGTAACTTACACGTTGTCATTTCAAAGCAAAGGCACACTGAGGAATTAACAAAAACGCATCGTTCTTCGTACGATAAATGATAATCTAATGTCTACAAATGTCATATTAACAGTTAACAACGGCCATCTATAGTATGAGATTAAAGAAATTTTTTTAATTTATCGCCATAGCGTAGTGGGCAAGGTGCTGGACTGTGACGCGAAAGGTCGGTGGTTCGAAACCCGCCACTACCTAAATATTTTTTTCCTAAAAGGGTTTCAGACACTTTTATTAATTAATTTATTATTATTTAGATTATTATTTTGGTCCAAAATGTTTGCAAAAACTTATAAAACTACAAATCTAAAGTGGGTCGTAAAACACGTCAGTGGTTTTTTTTTCCCCTAGGGAGTTTCGCGACTGTCTGTGGCAGACTGTGGTGTCGTCGTGTACACTACAATAGCCTTTACGGTCTCATCGAAACTCAGCAGCCTGCCACGTCGACAACACTGCGCAACAGGCGTGATGTGCGGGTTGCCTCCCGTGCTAGGCGTATCCAGGCCGCTATTTCGATCCGAGCGAACTTCAGCGCTGTCCGTATCGCTGTTTTAACGAGCAGGTGGGAAACATTGATTCCCGCCCGAAATTAGCGCTCCGCCGTTGGCCTAAACAAACTGCCAGTCTTCCGGTATCGCGTGCGCGGGAAAACTTGCCTGTTTATCGGCGAGAGAGGTGGCTGGCGCTTGGGTGCTCGGTTGGTTTTAGGCACGGCGCTCGAGAGAACGCGCTTGGCGAGCTAACAGCCAATCCGGTGGTCCATTTGTTTAAGTGCACAGCCGGTCCGCCGATTTCCTGTCCGGCTTACCTGCCCGTGGTCTGATTCCGCGTTCAGTTATTGGAGAGCAGCTGAGAGGGCTCCCGAACGTAACATAATTCCCATGCAGGCCATTCTCCAGTACTAGTCCCAAGATTAGATTTAATTCTGCTAATGGCATTTCCGTCCATACTCTGCTAACTGTGAAGTGTATTCTTAGAGTGTTAACTACTCACACCATTCGCAATTTAAAGTAGCGAGTTGAAGTTCTGTTTCATACTTTTAAGAACATCGGGCAAGGGAGGTGCCCCACGGGTCTGTTCCGAAATTTTCTTTCCGGATGACAAGTTTCATTCTGAAGCACGTGGAACGTAATATAAATGGCGTAACCGTCAATACGTGACTTTCAGAGAACAGATTAACGTTTAACTCCAACATATCTTTCTGATTTAGAGCACTGAAAATTCTTATGTATTAAAAGAATCTACGAAAACTAAAGTCGGCCAGACCGAACTACCCGGCCAATTTCCTTCATTTTTGCGTTAAACGAAAGGTATTCATTCGCAGATTTGTCATCAGGTATCAGAATTAGGAACCTCCATCCTTTATTTTTATTCAAACGCGGTATCCTTCTGTCCTTGCATTGAATGTTTTAATCGGTTTCAGATATCTTCGATTCTAATTAAGCTACGCAGTTCTTTTTGACCTAACAACACTCAGCGGATGAATCTCTTTCATTTGCGCTATTAAACACTTGCATAGATTGATTCTGAAGAAAGATACTCGTGAACATTCAACTTTACATTTTTTCCAAACTATTTCGTTCCATTAACGGTGCGAAGTATTCGCACGGGTCCTCTAGTAAAATTTTACTGTTCCAAGGTGGTCAAACAGTTGCTGAAGTGGTTATTTAAATTCTTACGTATAAGGACAGAAGGAATACCCTGGAATTATACGTGCAGAAACTAAATGTTGTAGACCTCAGTATAAAATTGTTCTTCACCCTCTTTTACATTCGACCCCCCCCCTTTTTTTCATTTTTTCTTCCCTCTCCCCCCCTCCCCCCCCCCCCCCAGTCTTATTGGTAGTTGATGCGGCTGTCCACAGATTCCTCTCCTGCATACATTCTCTGAATTTTCTTTCTCAAATTAAGGCTGAAGTTTGATACCAACGGACTCCTTTTGGCCATGAATTCCCTTTTACTTTCGCTAGTTTATCTCTTACGTCGTCCTTGCTTCGTCGGATGTGGGTTATTTTGCTTCGAAGCCGGCAGAATGGTATAACGTAATCCATTACGTAATTAATTTTGATGTTAACTTTCACGCTACTTTTCATAACTCTTGTCCTTCTGCAGTTTACCCTCAGTCTACCATATACAGGGTGAATCACCTAACACTTGCACTACAAATATTACGGAAACGGAAAGTGCGATTTGATGTGCCGTTTTCACAGAATCGATTAATAGTCAAAGTCTCGCATCTTTAGCCAATAAACAGATTGTAAAAGTGCCTAGATAGTGTATTTTTTAATGCAAATATAGTTTTTTAAATGGAACAATGGTTGTTTCTATCGTGTACTGTAATTTTTGACACCAGCTGTGTACATAGAATTTTGAATGTTGTTTTTGTCACGTTTAGTTTGGCAGCTACAACCATTAGAAGTTTTGGGGGCGGAGGCTACGACAGCGTAGTTGACTGGCTGGTGGTCATGAGACAGTGGGCCGTGCCCCAGGGGTCAGCCACTCGGCCAGTGAGCTACGCTATCGCAGCCTCCGCCCATGAAACTTTGAACGGTTGTAGCTGCCAAACTAAACGTGATAAAAATGTCATTCAAAATTCTTTGTACAAAACTGGTCTCAAAACTTCCAGTGCACGATAGAAACAACCATTGTTCCATTCAAAAAACTGTATGTTTGCATAAAAAATACTTTCTATGTAATATTGCAGTCTGTTTGTGGGCTAAAAATACGAATCCGTGACTACCAATCCAGTCTGTGAAAACCGCACATCAATCGCACTTTCCGTCTCCGCAATATTTGCGGTACTAGTGTTACGTGATTCACCCTGTATACTCAGTAATGAAACAACAGATCCTGAACAATGACATCATCCTATCTTATCACTGAAACCCGTTCATTCTGAATTTTGATACCACTTACAACCCTCGAACGTTTCTCTTATTTATATCGTAAATGTTCATTCCACTAAACTTTGAGACTGATGATCCAACTGTTTAGACACCTACAACAAACAACAATAACAAACTTTTTCACTGCATTTATCTCTGGAACAAAAACAGGTATTAAAAATGACTTACGGGCTTATGAAAGTGAGTACTATGAGACATTCTAAATATATAAACAAATATTATTTTCAACATTACTTTATGTTGTGTTAAATGGACACCTCACATTATTTTTACGTAATGAATTGGATAAAAACTTACAAACGAATGCAGTTGGTAACATCGCAATATGTCAAAAGGCATTTTGCAATATTGCTGATCGAGATATATTTATTGTGAAAAGTTTTCAATAGGACATCCTAAAGACAAATAATCTCTACATCCTTCTTAATGCCAACACTTCGTTCTTGATCTAGCAGTGTTATTATTGCCTCATGGTTCTTCCACATATTATACCTTACCGGTCTTTCACTGTAGCTAGCGCCATTAGTTATCACAATTTAGAAAATTTTTGCACCATTTTACATTTGTAGATCGCTAGCTCTATGAACCGAAATTTAATTATTATTGTTGTTGTTGTTGTTGTTGTTGTTGTTTTCTTTTGCCTCCATTATTGAGCGCAATGTGAGGACTGCTTTTATGTTGCCTCAGGACCTGGACAGCAATAGTCATCGATACCATAGAAGTTGGTAGATACGTATTTTTTCGTATATAATTAGGAAAATGACTGATGGAAGAGGGGATGGACAAATGAGAGCAGGCGAATAGAAAAACGATGGGAAGGAGGTCGAGAAAAGGTGTATAGATAGATTAATGGAACATTGCAGTAAATACATGATGTAGAAAATTTGAATTAAACAATCATCGTTTATGTCTAAAGATGATACAGAGGGTGTAGGAGGAAGAGGTAGTAGGCTGACGGAAGTGAGGAATTCGACGGGAGGAGAGAGAGAGAGAGAGAGAGAGAGAGAGAGAGAGAGAGAGAGAGAGAGAGAGAGAGAGTTTTTGGTTAGTCTGAATTAAGTTTCAGTAGAATAAAATTCTGAACAAATTAAATACTTATGGTCTTTCTTCTTGTATTTAGGAGATTCTCTTAGCTGACTACTGTACATGTAGAATTACTGATCTGATTCTCCTGTGGCCAGTGCTGTGTACCCTGCTTAAGTGTGCCATTTTGGTCTGTTGTGCTAAAAATTAAGTGATTCATATCTATATCTTGCGTTCCGGTCACTTTGTTCGTATTTTAATCAAGCGTTTTCATTTATTGGGTTCGGTTGTACATGCAAGTGTTTCGAATGAGCGAAGTATTTATGCCAACGTAACTCGGAGACACTTGAAAATCTCGCTGCCTCGTATGCTACGTAATTAATAAGCGGTACTAGTTGTTTCATTGGCTTGTGGAGATTACGTGGCGAGGATTGCCACGATGGCGAGAGAAGGCAACTCAAGTACCCTGGTACCTATCTCAGGGGAGGAGGGAAATGCCAATTGTTAAGAAGACTAACAAATTATGTGTCTTGATAATATTCTTTTCGGGTTCGCTGCCGGATAACATTGTCAACTTGACACAATATTTCGACAGACCAAGTGGCTGTCATCAAATGTTCAAATGTTTGTGAAGCTTATGGGACTTAACACAAAATGTTATATAATGAGACATACATTATTGCTCCTGCCTGCCGCTACTGGAAATGTGTTCTTAAAGAACAGATGGAAATTCGTATGCCCCACAATATATTTACCCTTAAGATCCCCATGGATTGAAGCTTACGTGTGGATTTGTAACAACACGTACACACAAACCAACACACAAGCAGACGCACACTCTGCTTCATATATAAAGATGTAGTTAGTTCAGGCACTGGAGCCAAGCCATCTAGAGGAGTCAGTGGTCTCCGACTGCCTGCTACATTCGCAGCATACAGTATCAGACCTTTTGCAACCGTATTTCACTCCATATTATACAGCAGCTGAGCAAGTTGGATTGAAGTAGTAGACGGTAATGTATTGCTGTGCTGTCCTGATCATATAATATAGCATGCACAGACGAAACTTTCTGTAAAATCAAACAATAGGTAACATGTGGTAGGTATGGTTGTGAGAACTTAACTGTATTGATTAATTAAAGGTGTCTTACGGGAAACCTGTACCATACAGGATCAATCCAGATGAATATAGAACACGGTACGAGTATGTATTGTGTTCTATACACAAGAAAGGAAACTTGGGAGCTGTCAATGAAGTTTTTAATGTTTAAATATGAAAAGACACGCTTTTGAGGACACCCTTTGTGCGTTATTTCGTTGATGTCCTTTTTTGTAGAGTTGTGGCGATTCGTGAATGAGTCGTTCATTTGAACGAATACAAATAAAGAATCGTAAGAATCGAATCGTGATCAGGACGAATCGTTTTTTCAAAAGAATCGTCTGTCTCGTGACGATTACAAGATCCAACGATTCATGATTCGAAAGCAAGTGGCGAATCGTGCCGAATAATTACGAAAGCCAGAAAGCGTGTGAACAAAGGAAGCACAGAACGAAGATTGTGAGCTGTTAATTATTAGCATACTCACGAATTACAGATGACAGAAACAAAACGCAGCGAAATACACAGATGCCAATACATACGACTATACGTCTTTTATACAGTTTACATATTATGTATTTAAACGAGCAATCCTTACACATTTATATTTCGCGTATCCCGGAAATGGCTGTAACATTTGAATTATATTTTGTGTTTAGAGAGGTTTAAGCTTTTTGAGTTCATCTACGTAGTTGTAGTTTTTTTGTAAAAACTTAATTTTACAAAAAATATTCTTTTTATATAAGAACGCGATTTTAAATGTGTTTAAATCCATCTCAAAATCTTTTTTACCATTTTGGTTTTTAAGTGATCACCTTTCCTGAAAGAAACCGATTTTACAAAAAACGCTAATTTCTTGAAACTCAAAAGAAATTTAATATTTGGAGACGGATTTTTATATTTAATGTTTATTTATATAGACGTGTTTCTTTATACTAATTGATTTTACATAATAAGTATTTCATAATGATTAGATATGTGTTAATTACCATAGATTTAATTAAATTAATATTTAAATGCCTGAAGTATTCAAACAGAACGAAAAAGTGAAAAGGTTACAGCAGGATTCGAAATAAGTAACCTACGTTCACTAAACCTACAACGCTACTGAATGAGCTATGATGACAGCAGAAATAGTTGGTGGCAGTGGCGTAACTAGTACTTGGCTTTGTGGGAGGGGTGGATTCTCTGCTTGACGAGCAAAATTTTAGTCAGTTTCCAGACAGACTACCATCTACCACTCTCGTTGAAGAAACTAATTCACTACCATCCAATGAAAGATTATGGTAAAACACCCCAAGTTTTCAATCTTTGTGAATTGTGAACGAATCGTAGGAATCGATTCACAATGTGGGATTGAATCGCAAGAATCGATTCCTAAAAAAGAATCGTGTTGCCCAACTCTACTGTTGTGATATAAACTGGGCCTGGGGACCCGGCGACCTGCTTGCGTCACGGGTGTCAGGGCTGCCAACTGACACTGGCTGGCGCATCTGTCGCCCTGCGGTGACAACGGCCGCGTCATCTGGGCGCACCGCCTGCCCGCGTATCACGCGTGTTTCCAACCCCCACCCCACCCTCCTACACACACACACACACACACACACACACACACACACACACACAGCTAGATCTGGCGCCTGGAGGTCTGGCATCACGCTGTGCAATCCCCGCAACGACACGCGCTGTGCTGAGGGCTAATTTTGGCGCCAAATAATTGACGTAAACAAACGAGCATGTGGTGCTCGCGTTGCCAACATTTGCATCCGATATTATTTGGCGAGCATGACGGGGCAGACGCGGGTCGCGGAGCCAGCGATGTGTATGCACTGGACGCCAGGGCGGAAAAACATCGTGCCCCTGCGAGGTTATATCACTGACCAATTTCTCACGAAGTATTTGTTCATAAACATGCTTCCGAGCCTCGTCGCTAATCTTCAGACGAGTCACACGGCAGTTACATATTCCTATTTGTAGCTGGGAGCTGACTCTTTGGCAAGAAGATGAATGCAGTGACCATCTGGCTTCACTGGCTGGGAGGGTCCGGCAGCGGTAAATCCGCCGCCTGGCATATGGCGCAACTTCGGCTACTTGTACATCTACAGGGGGCGCTCAAAATAGAAGTAACATCTTTTTTAATGTAGGGTTACCAAATCACCCGGTTTTTCCTGGGCCCCACCCGGTTTTAAGCTCTATTTCAGCCCCCCGATTCCAAACATCCAAAACAGTAAAAATCCGCCGAATTTTTGTTTGTTTGGAGTTTGTATAGTCTATGGGAGAATTTTTTGGTCCTCCACGTCAAACTGTTCTTTCGTGGTGTCAGGTGTGATTTGACGTAGTAATACTGGAGAGATAAAAAAAAAACTGGACGACTAGATGAGTGTCGTCTGTCGCGGTACACGGCATAATTACAAGTTTCTACATAGTGTCTCCAGTTACCTACACAAATAAAAATATTGCGTATTGAATGTGAAAAAAAGACTGTCGTAGAAGTGTATTCTGTCCTATCTGATACTGTGTCAAGTCTACAAGAGAGAGCTAAAAATAACTTCTTTGTCGGCCGCGGTGGCCGAGGGGACTGAGGCGCTCTAGTCACGGTCTGCAAGGCCACGGCAGTCAGCGGTTCGAATCCTCCCTCGGGCATGTATATTTGTGCCGTCCTTAGTATTAGTTAGTTCATAAGTAGCTCATAAGTAGTTTGTAAGTTTAGGGACCGATGACTCTGTAGTTAAGTCCCGTAAGCTATACAAACATTTGAACATTTGAGTTCTATTACCTTTGCTTCGGGACCATTCGTACCTAACCGCCAGAGCTCGAGTAGCCAAGAGCTGGTGTGTCTACCAGCTCCAACGCCATTGTTAAAGGCGGCGTTTCCCCTCGCCCCTCCCTGCCGCGGGAGCGCCCATATGCTGCTTCTAGTAGGGTTCCCAGATTGAACTCGAGGCAGGCCCGGAGACCAGACGTGCCCCCCTCCCCCTTGGCCAATGACTCACTCCGCCCAACTGCGACCAACTCCCCCATCCACCCACCCCCAACCAGAATTGCACGTGAATTCTATATATATATATATATATATATATATATATATATATATATATTAGTGTTTTGTTGCAATAAGAAATTGACATTTATATAAAGTTATTCATAATTACTAGAGACAAGCCGGCAGGGAATGGCCGAGCGCACTGAGGCGTCTTGCCACGGTGCGCGAGGCTGCTCCCGCCAGAGGTTCGAATTTTTCCCTAAGGCATGGATGTTGTGTTCGTCCTTGGTTTAAGTTAAGCTACATGAGCATAGTACTTAAAAAGCGTCTTAAAAACAAGTTAATATGAAGGTTACATTCAAGCCCGGAGATGAGTCATTGGCCCGTAGACTCGGAGAATTCATTCCAAACCCGGTCACTCCGGGCGGCACCCGGAGATCTGGCAACCCTAGCTTCTAGGGGGTTCAGAAGAGAACTTGAATCTCAGCCGCGCATGCGCATTGCAACGCTGCGGTCACTGTCGTCTAAATTAAGTGGCCGCGCTACAACCCGTATACGTGTTGTCTCCGCGAAGTAAAACGTTTCTCATGCGATAAATGTACTTTGAATGTGCATATAAAATGATCTGATAGAACAACTAAACGAATAATGATACTTTAAAAATACTTTTATTTTATTTATTTACTTTTTTCACGACGAACGTTTTTTCCGGGGTTTCACTCAACCAGTGAACACATAGGACGCGCCGTCATTGCAAGGAAAGCAAAGAGCAACGTACACTGTTCCGCACTTAAGATAGGTGGGCAATATATCGACCACTATCCTATAAGTTTCGGTTCAAATTTGATGACAGTTTGTTCATCTACACTGAAGGCTCAAAGACCAGGGTGTTGGGTGTGCCTTTGTACTTGGCAACGTCTCTTTTAAATATCGTCTTCCTGAATGGAGTTCCATTTTTACAGCTGAGCTGTATGCATTATATCAAGCCACCCAATACATCTGGCGAAACTCGCACAATAAGACTATTTGCTCGGACTCTCCGAGTGCTCTGTTGAGCCTTCGCACGCTATATCCGGCCCATCCCCTGGTACAAAGCATCCGCAATTGCCTTAATTCCCTTTCAACGAGCGGAACTACTGTGACGTTTCTGTGGGTCCCTGGCCACGTGGGAGTGTTGGGGAATGAGTCTGCGGATACGGCTGCCAAGGAGGCAGTTCTCCTTCCTCGGCTATCTACCATTTCTACTAGCTCTGATGACCTTCGCGCTGGTGTCTCCCAGCGTATTATCTCCCGTTGGTATTTACACTGGTCATCCCTGTCAGGGAACAAATTGCGAGCCATTAAACCTGTGCCTGATCTCTGGTCAACGTCATCTCGACCCTCCCGCCGAGAGGAGATTGTTCTGGCCCGGATTCGTATTGGCCACTGCCGTTATAGCCACCAGTATTTACTACGTGGTAATCCTACTCCCTTATGTGAGCACTATGATGAACTTTTTACTGTGAACCATCTTTTAGTGCAATGTCCGTTTTTTAATCATCTCCGTCATGATCTATGTTTACCATTTGAAATGTCTGATATCTTAGCTGATAACCCGCATTCTGTTAACAGAGTTTTACTTTTTATACATCGTGCAAATATGGCGAAAGCCATTTAAGTTCTAACCCCGGTTCTATCTTACTATGGGCAGTGTTGGGCGCTAATGACCACAGCAGTTGTGCGCCCTTAAACCACAAAAAAAAAAACCTATCCTATAAAAGGTTAAGAGCATCGGAGCGCAGGGAATATGCTCTTTATTTTTATAGTTCTTATACTCCTATGAAGCTTATCCCGGGTTCCATTTACACAGCACAGATGAATGTTGTGAACATTGTGAGACATAGATAGAGAGAGAGAGAGAGAGAGAGAGAGAGAGAGAGAGAGAGAGAGAGAGAGAGAGAGAGAGAGAGAGTAGAGTAGGTCGTGGAAACTGCACTGAAGGAAACCCTGCTGATGTTTTCTTTCTTCTACTTTTTTTATATCCACTTAATACGGCTTCCAGAGAAAGCAAGAGAGACGGAGAGAAACGTCAGTTGAAAGACCAACAAATCTCTCCCTGCACGCAAACGGGTCAATGCTGTAATCGCGATGTTTGTTTCGTGTCGCTGGAAGAGCGCCAGCGGAGAGGAAATTCGATTACAACTAATGGCTGAAAAAATAAAACACCCACTGGCGCTCATGAATATGTTATCAAGGCTGAAGCACCACCGGAAGCCGAACCGGCCAGCGTCTGCCGGCAGAGAATTACCGCTGATATTATTCGGCTGCACACAAACTCCTGCTGCGAAGCGGCGCCTCGCTTTTTTCTACTCTGCCGGCAGCTAACTTCATTGCTGTCTTTTTTTTATAACTGCATTGAGTGGGCTAATACAATCATGAGCGTGAAAATTACATGTGGGTGCAAAATCTCTCGCGAAACCCCTTTACAGAATTCCACCGTGAGAACGCTCGTATTTCAACCGTGTGTTGAGAGAAAGTGATTCCAAAATTGCTCACATGTTCACGTTATGTGGCTGTAATTAAAAAAAAAACACACACACACACATTTTTAGTTAGCATTTGATAGTCCTGATTTTCATTAAGATCTGTTAGAGCATAGGAACTTTTTTAATAATAATAATAATAATAATAATAATAATAAACATTGTGATTCTTCGTAAAGGAGCCCGCAGGCTAAGTGGGGGCAAGATCTGAAAGATAATGAGGAAACTAAGAAGTGACGGTAGGCCTACTATGAATATAGTTGGAATATTTTTAAAGGTAAGAAACGTTGTAAACAGTAAAAAGGAATTTTACAAGTTAGTAAAATGTAAAAAAAAAAAGTTAGTTGAAACACATTTACGTCGGTTTAGTTATTTTTAGTTTCTTTATTGTAAATTCTTCTAACATTGAAAGTCGAGAAGTTCCCCGTGGTCCATACTGTGACTAAAACTATAGTAGCGGAAGTAATAGTTGTTGTTACCATATAAATTGAAAATTTGTGTATCTAAGGCACCAGACTGCTAGAGTCATCGGTTCGTAGACACTACTTAAACTTATACTAAGGACAACTCTAGAACGCGCGGCCAACCTCGCGAATCTTCTTCGATCTCCTTCTTAGCGTCTCTCTCTCTCTCCCCTTTCTCAAATGTACAAATGTTTGTAGAACTTATGGGACTTAACTACGGTGTCATCAGTCCCTAAGCTTACAAACTACTTATGAACTAGCTAACACGAAGGACGGCACAAATATCCATCCTCGATGGGGGATTCGAACCCCCGGACCGTAGTGGCCGTGCAAATCGTGACTGGAGCGCCTCAGTCACCGCGTTAGCCCCCCCCCCCCGCCCCTTTCTCGCCCATACACACACTCGGCACAAGTCTATTTACCTAGTTTCGGCATACAACGCCTCGTCACACCCTTCTAACACATTACAGACATTAAAATGAAATATAAAATACAAACAATGAAATGATAACTGTTGTGAAACAAACCCACCTTATTATACAAAATAATGTGTCTGAAAAAATAACTTGAACCCATTTGTTTAAATAATTACAAATTGATTCAATAATTTCAAATGTTTGTGCAGCTATGAAATCAATCTGCAATTGTCTTCTGTCCCTAGACTTACAAAGTTCTTAAATTACCTTACAGCCGGCCGCGGTGGCCGAAGGGACTGCGGCGCGCCAGTTACAGTCTGCACGGCCACTACGGTCGGGGATTCGAATCCCCCTTCGGGCATGGATATTTGTGCCGTCCTTAGTATTAGCTAGTTCATAAGTAGTTTGTAAGTTTAGGGACTGATGACCCCGTAGTTCAGTCCCATAAGCTCTATAAACATTTGAACATTTGATTTGAACTAACTTACACTAAGGACGACACACACACATACATGTGTGTGTCCGAGGGAGAACGTGAACCTCCGACGGGGAACAGCCGCGCACTCCGCAGCAAAGCGCCTTAGTGCGCACGGCCACTCCCGCGCGGCTTTGACTAATTTATAGACTTCTGAAAGGCATGACGTCAGGCAATTATTCTGCTTAGAAAAATTCTACAATAAGTTAAAAAAAAATAATTTCCTTTATTACTTGATTATTAGTTTCGAGTTTAAGCTCATTAACAAACCGTCCAGTAAGATGTGAAGCTGCATCAAAATAGCGATATGACAGGACCATCCCTATAACGCACTGTGTGTTCAAATCTGTCTTCTCATTGTTGACTGCCTTACCTTTTTATGACTGCTCTTAGCGTAAAATCGTACAAAGCTGATTTTCATACCGTATAGCATTATGTCAAAGATGTGTCGCAACTACAGAGAGCATTCATGCGACTGTTATAATTTTTACGATTATAGATAAGGTGTCTGCTCTTTCGGATTGTGCTTCACACTAACACTCGTGAATTTATGAATTGGAAATATTCAACCCTCTCGATTTTTACAGTGCATTGAAAACACATTCATTGACGAAGTTGAAAATTTCTGCTGGACCTAAATTCAAATCAGGATTTTACGCTTCGGGCTAGAGGCCTCCTTAATCAATTAGGCTGTACAGACGTGCTTCCTCTCGCTCGCAGCCTCGACTGTATTCCTGCAAGGGATCGAGCAGGTTTGTGCATCCACAGAGAAATTGCCTGTTGAAGGCATTTATCCGATAATAGATGTAGTGTACATTCTTTAAGGTACATCCGAAAGAACGGAGACCATAACAATACAAATTTTTAATTTCATTTGATTTTATTTCAGTGCTTTGAACTGTTGACATATTTGAATGTTTCGAATTTCTCTGCGGATGCCCAAACACGCCAGATTCCTTTCAGGAATACAAGGCAGTGAGCACGAGGAAGAAATTGCCAGGGAGCGCTACCATTGAGGTGTGCGGTATGTAGAGAATTTGGACAGCACGCTAATTGGTTAAAGCGACCCATGGCCCGAAGCGGGAATTCCGGGTTCCAATTCCAGTCACACAAATTTCAAACTTTGCCATTGATTTTATACAAATGCCCTGTGACAGTTTTCATATCACGTTCGCTGCGGCTGACGCTTATAAGCGTGCCGGCCGCGGTGGCCGAGGAGACTGAGGCGCTTCAGTCACGGTCTGCACGGCCACTACGGTCGGGGGGTTCGAATCCCCCCTAGGGCATGGATATTTGTGCCGTCCTTAGTCTTAGCTAGTTTATAAGTAGTTTAGGGACTGATGACCCCGTAGTTAAGTCCCATAAGTTCTACAAACATTTGAACATTTTGCTTATAAGCGTTTCCGCGATCAACATGCCAGAGTTGACGAAGCTTATAAGCGGCGCGCTGGCTCAGTACTCGGTTTAGTTAGTTTGGCTGTGCACTCGTGTTAGTACAGGCCACCAAACTACATCACGTAACATTTTCCTGTCTGCAGTTGTGTGTTTTCGTCTTTAGTGGTTTGCTATATAAACATGGCCTTTATAAAACTTCCTGGCAGATTACAATTGTGTGCCGGAACCGGGACTCGAACCTGGGACCTTTGCTTTTCGCGGGCAAGCGCACTACCGACTGTGCTATCCCGACACGACTCACGATGTCGCCTCACAACTTTACTTCCGCCAGTACCTCGCCTCCTACTTTCCAAATTTCACAGAAGCTCTCCTGCGAACCATGCAAGACTAGCACTCCTGGAAGAAAGGATATGGTGGAGACATGGCTTAGCCACAGCCTAAGGGATGTTTCCAGAATGAAACTTCCACTCTGCAGCGGAGTGTGCGCTGATATGAAACTTCCTGGCAGATTAAAATTGTGTGCCGGAACCGGGACTCGAACCTGGGACCTTTGCCTTTCGCGGGCAAGCGCTCTACCATTGAGCTACCCCGACACGACTCACGATGCCGCCTCACAACTTTACTTCCGCCAGTACCTCGCCTCCTACTTTCCAAACTTCACAGAAGTTCTCCTGCGAAACTTGCAAGACTAGCACTCCTGGAAGAAATGATATGGTGGAGACATGGCTTAGCCACAGCCACTGGTACTGGCGGAAGTAGAGTTGTGAGGCGGCATCGTGAGTCGTGTCGGGATAGCACAGTCGGTAGTGCGCTTGCCCATGAAAGGCAAAGGTCCCAGGTTCGAGTCCCGGTTCCGGCACACAATTTTAATCTGCCAGGAAGTTTCATATAAGCGCACACTCCGCAGCAGAGTGAAGTTTCATTCATCGCCTTTATACCTTGCAAATTTGCTATATGGTATTAGATTTCCATAGCTCCACATAGCAGATGAGACGTGTTTCTTTTTCTCCATTTGATAAACCTTCTGGGGTTCTCAGAACAATTCTTTCTCGATTAAGCGGATCTAACGCTTGTTTCAATTAAATTTTCTTTCCAGTGTTCAATAAAATCAGTATATCAGAGGCGTTGTTAGAATTGTTTGTAATAAATGCATATGACGCTTATAAGTCAGAGAGCTTGTAGCATTTATCACTTAATCGGCATGCAGCTTTGCACCACCTCTTTTGCAGCCGTTATATTCGCTTTCAGTATTAAAGGTTTCGCAGGGCTATGATTTCACATCTCGGCGCAAGTGCGCTTACAGGCCCGCACTGGTGACCGCAGCGAACGTGATATTTGAATATTTGAAATTATGAATTATGTTTCTGTATAACATACTGGGCGATCTTGATACTGAGCTTAAGCGAGAAAATAAGTTGGCAAAGGTAATTAGTATTTGCATGTGGCGAATTTCTCCAATTCGTGACAATTTTTTGTTAACTATTGATCATTCTCTTCGCGGAAACTTTAGAATGACCTCAAAAATTTATAATTTCTCTTGATTCCAGAAATAGGTTGGTTACAACTCAAAAATGCACTTATATTGACGAAATTATTAATACACGGAAAGCTAGAAGCCAGTATAGTTTGGTTCGCACATCGCAACTTACGCAATTGTAGAGGCTTTACTTCCACTCTGTAGAGGTACTCGCTTAACCCTTTCATTCCCAGTGTTGTTCCTCAACAACAACCTATTAAAAGCTGATTTATACTGTAATTTGTGTATGGATCCTTAAAGTCACATTTTTTGTTGATGAACAGCATGCTTCTAGTACGACATTTTGCCGCTTGGTACGGCGTGTGGCCACTTCTGAGGCATTAATTTGTCCGTCTTTGACGTTCTGTTACGTTGCCGCCTGTACTTAGCCGCGAGTGTGAGAGAGATTCATGTTATTTCAGCAGGGAAATGTCTTGTTTTTAGTTCTGTGGCGAAGATTATGCTAGATTTAATGCTCTGAAGGTGTTGTTCAAACGGATGTGGGTTTCCATTCTTATAAGAGATGAAGAGGCTTGCTCAGAATAGAGTAGGTTGGAGAGCTGCATCACACCAGTCGCCAACTGAAGACAATAACAACAATGTTAACTATTACAACAAGCCTAGCGGAAATTAATTTTAAATGTCTCTTCTAATGAAATAAAAGAGTTTGTCAAGAGGGGAGAAAATAGTCACTGCCCGAGAGCAAGTCTTCATATATGATGTTAACACTGTCTAGTTGGAAAGTTCCTAACAGTCTCTCAGCGCAATCTTCCACCCTCTTATAAATTTCTCCTGCTTTACGCTCACTTCTATTACTAGCGATGTATGCACTTGTGGTCCTATTTGCACTAGGTAACTCATTTTGCATGAGGGGTTGTAGTTTTCACCAATTCTTCAGACTGCTGAACACAAAGTTCTTTATTACTGACCGTAGATCTCGAAGTAGATAATGTCCCACGCAGTTTCAGCACACAGGTCGCAGATTCTTGACGTGTGAAGCGAAAATGTTGAGAAAATAATTTAAGGGCTCTATGATTTTCTTCATAAAACACGGGATGCCAACAGATCATAAATTTATTCTTCCAACGTTTACACACGCTCAGCGAAATCCACAAATCTAAGCGGTACATTAAACGATAGTCACTTCAACGTAACGAATAGTTCCATGATGATAAATGTGCAAGTTTTATAATACTCCGTAATGAGACAAGGTACTACATGTTAACAGTTCTAAGGTCGGCACTGGACTGTGCTCGCCAGGTCTCTGTCTTTTTGGCGCCAAACGAACCTTCTATATTTGTCGCTAGTATTATGTTTTTATAAACTACAATGAACAAAGTAACAAATAGGTCTAAATGAGAGCTTATTAACAGAAAAGTGTTACATTGAATTTACGCTATTATCTAAGGTGTACTTTCTTAAATATTAATAATTGAAATGTAGGAATGGTAACACCGGGAGGGGAGGTGGCAGCCAATCCGATCACGTCTGCCGGCTGCAGTAGTCTGCGGCGCGCCAGTCACAGTCTGCACGGTTGCTACAGTTGGGGTTTCGAATCCCCCCTCGGGCATGGATGTTCGTGTCGTCTTTAGTATAAGGCAGTTCATAAGTAGTTTGTAAGTCTAGGGACTGATGACCCGCAGTCAAGTCCCATAAGCTTAACAAACATTTGAACATTTAGATCACGTCTATGCTTACACTGCCGTGCTTTCTCAGGTCCATACATGATCTGTACCATCTGTTATGCTTTCCCCACCCCTTCCATCGATTGCATCATGCTACTCTGCCTACTGCCAGCCAGCTGTTATTAAACTAATAAAGATATTGTCACTATGTCAACAAAATAACGTCCCTAGTAATAGAATACCTCGATACAAACGTCTGTGTTGTGCTTGAAATACATGACATAAAAAAAATAGTTCCATCAAAAATTCTAAAACTCGTATTTTGATGTTTAGTGAACTGTATTAAAGCAGAAAAGACTGAATTTTAATTTTTCAAAGCTGAAATTACAATGTGGGACTGAAAGGGTTAAACTGATACGCCATTGAATACCGGTGAGACTGAATGTAAATGCCTCGTTTTATGCGTGCGGCTGGTCTCGTTGCTGAAGTCAGTGCTGTTATTGTTGCAGGTGAGAGGATGCGGCCTTTTCTGCCAGCCGTTATGCTGTACAATGTAACAGTCTGTCCACATGGACAGCGCTGGTGGTTTCCTGCTCGACTGGATTCGTGGTCGTGAGTACAGCACACCACCTCCACTGTTGACAGAGGGTTGTCTCTGATGTTTCGGCCACGCCCAGTTATTTTATGTAATATTTCTTGTTTCGCTAACTACAGCCTATGCATGAGTGTTTTTAACTACAGGATCAAAGGTAAAAGATATCTCCAAGTAAGGTTGTTGCTGGGGCTTGAAAGTAGACATGTACGGTTCGACCCTAAGAGAACGTGAGCCAAACTTGAATCAGAACCGTACATAGCCCATTACGCAGGTTCTTACAGCGTATAGTCACCCTTGCTTTAATCTTAGCTGTGATAAATGCGGTGTAGGATACAGCGTAAATTATCAGCGATCAAGGGTGTTGCAAATGTTAAAAAAAAAAAAAAAAAAAAAAAAAAAAAAACAGAAAAACCAGACTAAAGAGAAAAAGCAAATGCGAAGCTCTGCTCGGTTCGGTAGTGAACCAGGGTTGCCATACGTACGAGATTCCTCGTAAAAATACGAAATTTGTGGTCTACTGTACGAGCTACGAGGAATTTTTGCAGTCCGCATCCGTAGTCTAGCGGTCAGCGTGCATTCTTATTCGACCTCAGTTTATAATACCCTATTGCAAATCCTTGATACTTGATACTTCCAAAAGCGAAGTTTCCAGCAAGCTGGCTGCGTATGCGTAGAGCTATCATCGAGTTTCAGCAGCATCTTTGCGCATGCGCATTTTGCTGGAGTCTGGCAACTGGCAGTTGCTTGACCTAACCTCTTATTACCAGGCGGCGTTGGCGAGGACGAGTAATGTGTGCAAACCAAGGTGGTTATCATGGAGGTAAAAGGGAGAGGGCTTGAGTGACAGACTTGAAGCTGACTAAACCTAGCTCCGCCATTACAGTTTGTTAAAAACATCAGTTTTCAGATGAGATGCTGTATAGAGTTATCGAAGTTTTGCAATTGATAATGCCTCTGTGGGTTCTTTATGGTCGTACTAACCGTTTGGTAACATAATAAGTTGTAATGATGTTCATTCCGGCCTGTGAGTCATTTAAACACACATGGCTGCCGACCGCCTTCAAACAGCACTACAGCAGACGCCCATTACCTCCATGGCGCAGAATTTGTGTTTAAAAATGGCCACTGTAACATTTTGTTTAGTTCAAAATTTGCAAATTAAGAAATACCTGCTAAATTCACGCTCATTAACCTGTCTCATTTTTTGGTTGAATAGCATTTTAAGTACTTGATATTACACAATCTTAAGGGCTCCTTTCACGTTCAGTATTTATTGAGCAATAATATTGTGTCAATATATTGTGCTAATGTGCGAGGCCAAGAACGACACAATATTTTTATTGTCCAATATTTATGCCCGGACGTGTCAGTTACAGTCCTGCCTCCGTAGCGAGCATGTCGGCGCTTCACGACGTTCATCTCGCATGTATTGCAATTGTGATTTGTACGTGCTGGGATCTTCAAACTGAAGATAGTATACTACATAATACAGTAGTACAGGATGTAATTCTGCAACAACTTATTCAAGGTTCTAAAATTAACAAACAGGTTCTGTGCCATTTTTCCACTCGAAATACTTTTACCAATTGTTTTTACTGCTAATAACTGAATAAGTATTCAACATAACGAAACTACTCACCTGAATGAACTTTAACAGATGATTCCTATCATCTGCCTTTCCTGTAAAATTCATTATACTTTTCGTTGTCATCACGTCTGCAATGCATAAAACCTTGATGGGAACTGCCGTGTACGCACATCTGTTCACAGATTAAACGAATGGTAGGGGTTTTATTTATAGACGTCGCCCTTCCTGGTACTTTAGTTCTACACATGACATTAAAATACAGGTTTTGGAGATATCTTTAATGCGCCGTTTCATTTACCCTACAGACTTTCGTACTGGCCAAGTAAGGTAAAAGATACAGCAGTCAACAATCCGAAGATTGGTTTGAACACCACAGTGCTTTACTAGGCGTGGTCCTGTTTGGAGATGGTATGCCATTGTCTTTCTCCGACCTCCGAACTGACTTACCCAGCCAGTTATAGGGGGACCTACAGTTCTTGGGTTCGGAACCACGGTGCTACTCGATATTTTTCACATTAGCAACAGTGTCAGAGGTGACAGATAAAAATCCTAGGACCTGGCGGGGAATAAAAACGAAATCTATCAAAAACGGCAGATTGTTGCGCCATAAGCCATAGCTTTAAGACAGTCCGTGTAGTCGCATTGGCTGCAACGTTGTGTTAGCTGAGTGGTCTAAAGCGCCTACCTGATAACTAGTAGGTCCCGGGTTTGAATCCCGGCCACAGCACAATTTTAATTCAATGCATCTCCTTATATTTAATACCTTTGATATAAACAGACAATTATTGTTGATATTAATAGTTTTAAAGCTCGGCAGTTTCCTTCCGCAAACCGTCAATACTGCTCACAGAGCGTCAATATTATTGTGCAATAGTAAGTGTTGCACAATAAATACTGAGGTGTCTAAGGGCCCCTGTAGAAACCAGGTGCAGTTGCTCTGCACAGCCGCCCCTCCCCCCCCCTCCCCCCCATCGGGCCCAATGTACGAGGGTAAGTTAATTATTATCTGTAATTTAGTTATATTTTTGTTTACGTTGGTAGTACTGTCGTTTTACGTTGGTGACGCATGCTTTGTTTATTTGTTGTTATGTCTTTGCAATTTTCAAACTGCTACGTTAGTTTCGTTGTCGCTGACGTGCCGTTAATCATGGCTGCTCCGCTGTCTATTTGCACCAAAGAAAAGCAACGTTCAGTGATACACTTTCCGCCCACAAAAAATTGCGAAATTCATAGAAGACTTCCAGTACAGTACGGGAGCAGTGTTTTGCCACAAGGAAGTGTGTACGAGTGGATTGAAAAATTCCGAAATGGTCGCACGAGTGTTAAGCACGATGAAGGAGCCGGACGACCGTTTACCGTCACAAATGAAGAAACCATTGAGCTATCACGTGAAATGATTCTCTTAGACAGACGATTAACTATTGATGAAGTGGCTCATCGTCTTCAAATTAGTCATGGTTCTGCCTACGAAATTATTCACAGCAGATTTGGGTTTCGTAAAGTTTGTGCAAGATGGGTCCCAAAACAACTCTCACAGTTGCATAAGCAAACGCGCCTCGACAACTGCTAAAAACATTTGGATCGCTATGGTAACGAAGGGGACATCATTACTTGTGACGAAACATGGATCCATCATTACGAGTCGGAGAGTAAACGGCAGAGTATGGAATGGAAACATCCAAATTCGTCGTGCAAGAAAAAGTTCAAGACCCAACCGTCCGCAGGAAAAGTGATGCTTACGTTTTTTTGGGATGCACGAGGTCCTGAACTGGAACATTATCGTGAAAGGGGCACAACAATAAACAGTGTACGTTCCATTGAGATGTTTACTGACAGGCTAAAGCCTGCAATTCTAAGCAAACGACGAGGATTGCTGTCAGAAGGTGTTGTGTTGTTTCGCGACAAGGCCGTCCGCACACTGCTGAAACGCTCCAGAAACTCAAATTCGAAGTCCTGGATCATCCTCCATATAGTCCCGATCTTGCCCCTTCTATCACTTGTTTGGTCCACTCAAACAGGCATTAAGGGGCCGTCGATTTGACTCGGACGAAGCAGTGAAGGAAGCGGTGCATTCCTCGCAGCTCAACCGAAAACCTTGTTTTATGAGGGCATAAGGAAGCTTGTAGAGCGATGGACGAAGTGTATTGAAAAGCAAGGAGACTATGTCGAAAAATTATGTTCTTGTAATTTTCGTATTTTATTACAATAAAATTTTATAACTACTTTGCAGATTGTAATTGACTTTCCCTCGTAGGAGGTTTGATAGCCAAAATAGAGGTTTTTAGTTGCTTATGTACGAGGAAAGAAGTTTTTCGGATGGCAACCCTGTAGTGTAGTAATAAGCTATAACTTGATGACCTTTTGCATACTACTGTTCGTCCACCTTTGAAACGTAACTCGGGTCGGTCACAGTTTTTAAAACATGGCAACAGTAGTTGGGTTAACATGTGAGACGCACCTAGTTTTGTGGCTGACCACTGCGGAGTAACAATACACCGCACGTGCCACATGAAGTGCAACCAAAGAGTAAAAAGAACACGCGTGACATTTCGAGTTGCTTGTTGTGTGGTGACTGAAAAACCCCATGAAAGTGTCGGAGTGCCCCGCTCTTCGTACCGCAGCTTGCGAACGAAAGCCGGCGCAGAAAGGTAACAGCGGTGTGAGGTGGCCGCGGTAAATGGAAAGCACGGGGCGTCAGATTACAGCCCGGGGGTTTCCCGCCTCTCGCGGGAGACAAGCGTGCCGGCGCTTTTTCCGCCCCTCTCCACCCTTTTTTTTTCTTTTTTGTAGGTTGGCTACAGTGACGCACGGTGAGTTCCGGCCTCCTGTAGCCGTCCGGTCTCGGCTCGGCTCGGCGCGACACGGCCTGGGAATTAATTAGAGCGGCGGCGCGCGCCTAATGACCACCCGGGGACTCCCCGGCTTCTTGTGTGCCCGCGCCGGCTACAGGGCTGCCAACCGCGCCGCGCCGAGCCTCGCTTCTTTGCAAACGCACCACCGTTTCGCCCGCATCCGCGGACGACATGCTCGGCACTCCCAAACTCACTCTCTCTCTCTCTCTCTCTCTCTCTCTCTCTCTCTCTCTCTCTCTCTCTCTCTCTCTCGTGTTCGGCTGAACTCTGATGAGCAAAAAGTACTCGACCTTTATCGTTTCTCGCCCTTGTTATCCGGTTTCCGTTCGGTGATACCAGATGGGAATTATTTTTGCAATATTCGGGAAATATATTTTTTAGGGGAGGTTTTGTGGAAACATTAGTCTTGGGGATAATTTCTTTGGAAAAACATTTCGCTTCTGGGAGAAGTGGGGAACTATTTTATCTCTCTAATAGATAAAACCCCGGCCTTGCCCAGGTATTTATTTATTTATTCTTGTCTTGAGTTAGTACTTCACCCATTCCTTCTCTCTCTGTCCATTTCCTTATTTCTACAAATCTATATCTATAAATGTGATTGTTTGTTCGGTGTATGGTTATCACGTCTGAACCACAAGACACAGAACTAAAAATTTGTACAGTTACTAATATCTACCTGGGGAAGGTTTTAGGCACTGTTTTATGGCGATCGGATAGCTATTTTTCTATACATATTAATGTGAATGTCTGTTCGGTGTACGCTTATCAAGTCCGAACGACAAGACGCAGAGACTGAAATATTTGTACAGTTACTAATTTATACCTGAGGAAGGATTTAGGCACGGTTTTATAGCGATCTGATAGATATTTAGTAATTTGAAGAATATAACGCGAAATTCGGATCAATAATTACTCTTTGAAAATGGTTTTATTGGTTGCATTGTTGCTTGAGGGTTGATAATGATAAAAGGGTGGAGTATATTTGAATGGAAAGTTATCGCTTTATATAAAATTGATTTGTTCCATGACCATGGAGTCTTGCTCCTCCATTAGGTCCTGCGGAACAGAAAACATTATTATTATTATTATTATTATTATTATTATTATTATTATTATTATTTTAGGGTCTTTCAGTGACATAGTACATGTCATTCAACTGGACGCCTCTCTGACGACTTGCGTATCCCAATCTACCCCACTTATCCATCCTGGGAAAGGGGACGTACAGTTTAACGTGGAATTCGAACCACATGTAGTTTCTGGTGATTCCTCATAGCCTTAAGAAGGTTAAAACGCAGACCGAAAAAAAAAAAATCAGAGCTCAGACCTGGTTTAGAAACCGCAACCCTTTTGTTTCCAAACAAGCGCTTTTTCCCCGAAAGCATTATTTCTATTTATTTATCCCCCCCCCCTCGCCCTTTTTCTGGTTCACTACCTATTTTTTCCGGTCAAGTCTTCTTCAGCTAGGTTGTTAGCTTTTTCGTTAATTCTGTTGTTGCAGGATAAGTTGTCATAAAATGGTCGTATATAATTGCTCATCTTACTTGCATGTCTTCTTAGAGCTATCTTCTTGAATAACGAAGGAAAATTGTAACCTAAAAACTTCTTCTGTGGAGCTTCACGGCTCTTCATCACAACTTTACTTCTGCCAGTACCTCAAGTCCAACTTTCCAAACTTCACAGAAGTTCTCCTGCGAACCTGTAAGAAAGGATATGGTCGAGACATGACAGTTCCCTATCAGCACAGACTCCGCTGCAGAGTGAAAGTTTCATTCTGAGTAGTGATCGCAGTGAAAATTATTTTCCACCATGGGAATCGCTGGAGAAAAGACGAGGGTTTTTTTTTTTTTTTTTTTCTTCGAAAAATTCTGTCTAGTAAATTTAGAGGGTTGGAATATGAAGCTGACTGTAAAACGATATTGCTGCCGCCCACTCACATTTCGCGTAAAGATCACAAATATAAGAGAAATTAGTTCTCGTTCAGGGGTATATAAAATATTATTACTATTTTTCGTGTCATTCAAGGGGACGCCTCTCCGACGACTTGCATGTCCTATTGTACCTCATGTATCCATATGGGCAAAGTGAACCTACAATTTAACATGGAATCCGAACTACATGTAGTTTCTGGTGATTATTCTCATGCCGCGGTGGTGCAGCCGAGCGGTCTAAAGCGTCTCGCTGCGGAGCGCGCGGTTGCTCGCCTTGGTCGGGGGGTTCGAATCCCACCTCGGGCATGGATATTTGTGTCATCCTTAGTGTTAGCTAGTTCATAAGTAGTTTGTAAGTTTAGGAAATGATGACCCCGTAGTTAAGTCCCATAATCTATACAAACATTTGAACATTTTTGCTCGCCTTGGAGGTTCGAGTCCTCCCTGGGGCATGGGTGTTTGTGTTTGTCCTTAGGTTAGTTTACCTAGGTCTAAGTAGTTTGTAAGCTACGGACTGATGACCACGCAGTTTGGTCCGATATATTTACAAACATTTGAACATTTTTTTCTTCTTCTCATGGTTAAGAGCTGAAGGCTGCGTCAAAAACGCAGAGGTCCGACCTGGTTTCGAAACGCAACCCTTCGGTTCCCAGTCAAGCGCTTTTCCCGAAAGCATTATTTTTATTTTTACTTATTTTTCGATTCATTTTTCCGTTGAAGTAGTCTTCTTCGGTTACCTTGAGCTATATTAAAATCTTCTTGAATAATGAAAGAAAGTATTAACCTAAAAGCTGATTCCGTTGAACACAAGTAAATAGGAAAAATGAATGTAATATGCTCTCTTAACGTACTGAAACAGAAGTTTTAATTCAGTTTTGTTAAACGTACTTATGTTGGTGAAATAAAGTCGTCTTAAATAATTTTTTTACTAGATGAAACCTCCCTATTAAACTTAATAGGCCGCAGCAGAGCGGCCGAGCGCATTGAGGCGCTATGCTGCGATGCGCGAGGCCGTTCCCCCTCGATCATGGACGTTTGTGCTGTCTTTAGTATAAGGTAGTACGTAAGTAGTTTGTAATTTTAGGGACTGATGACCCCGCAATTAAGTCCCATAAGCTTTAGAAACATTAGAAACAGGCCCGACCAGTCCATTACAAGACAGGTTTTAAATCCCGAAATTGGTATTGCACGATTGTGTCCAAATAAAGAATCTTATAAGTCTATCTTTAAATGAGCAATTCTTATATAACGGAAACGGCTCTAAAGCTACATCTACATAGATACTCTGCAAATCACATTTAAGTGCCTGGCAGAAGGTTCATAACCACTTTCATAACTTTTCTCTACCGTTTCATTCTTTAATACGCGCGGGAAGAAAGAATACCTACATCGTTCCGTTTTCGATCTGATTTCTCTTATTTTATTGGGATGGTCATGTCTCCCTAAGAAGGTGGGTGCTAGCAAAATATTTTCACATTCAGAAGTAAAAGTCTACATCTCATCTACAACCATAATCCGCAAGCCACCTGACGGTGTGTGGCGGAGGGTACCTTGAGTACCACTATCGATTTTCCTGCCTATTCCAGTCACGTATTGTTCGCGGAAAGGAGGATTGTCGGTATGCCTCTGTGTGGGCTCTAATCTCTCTGATTTTATCCTCACGGTCTCTTCGCGAGATATACGTAGGAGGGAGCAATATACTGCTAGACTCCTCGGTAAAGGTATGTTCTCGAAACTTTGACAAAAGCCCGTACCGAGCGACAGAGCGTCTCTCCTGCAGAGTCTTCCACTGCAGTTTATCGATCATCGCCGTAACGCTTTCACGATTACCAAATGATCCTGTAACGAAGAGCGCTGCTCTCCTTTGGATCTTCTCCATTTCCTCTATCAGTCCCACCTGGTACGGATCCCACACCGGTAAGCAGTATTCAAGCTGTGGGCGAATAAGTGTACTGTAACCTACTTCCTTTGTTTTCGGACTGAATTTCCTTAGGATTCTTCCAATGAATCTAAGTCTGGCATCTGCTTTACCGACGATTGATTTTATATCGTCGTTCCCTTTTAAGTCCCTCCTAATAACTACTCCCAGATACTTTATGGAATTAACTGCTTCCAGTTGCTGCCCTGCTATAGTGTAGCTAAATGATAAAGGATCTTTCCTTCTGTGTATTCGCAGCACAGTACACTTGTCTACATTGAGATATACTTGCCATTCCCTGCACCATGTGTCAATTCTATGCAGATCCTCCTGCATCTCAATACAATTTTCCATTGTTACAACCTCTCTATATACTACAGCATCATCCGCAAAAAGCCTCAGTGAGCTTCCGATGTTATCTGCAAGGTCATTTATATATATCGTGAACAGCAACGGACCCACGACACTCCCCTGTGGCACACCTGACATAACTCCTACTTCGGAAGACTTCTCTCCATTGAGAATGACCTGCTGCTTTCTGTTATCTAGGAATTCCTCAATCCACTCACACAATTTGTCTGATAGACCATATGCTCTTACTTTGTTCATTAAACGTTTGTGGGGAACTGTGTCGAAAGCCTAGCGGAAGTCGAGAAACACAGCATCTACCTGAGAACCGTGTCTATGGCCCTCCGAGTCTTGTGGACGAATAGCGCGAGCTGGGTTTCACACGAACGCCTTTTTCGAAACCCATGCTGATTCCTACAGAGCAGATTTCTAGTCTCGAGAAATGTCATTATATTCGAACATAATACATGTTCCAAAACTCTACAACTGACCGACGGTAGAGATATAGGCCTATAGATTTGCTCATCTGTTGGAGAACCTTCTTGAAAACGGGGATGACCTGAGCCATCTTCCAATCTTTCGGAACGATATGCTGTTCTAGAGATCTACGATACACCACTGCGAGAAGGGGGGGGGGGGGGGGGGGGCAATTCCTTCGTGTACTCTGTGTAAAAACGAACTGGTATCCCATCAGGCCATGCGGTCTTTCCTCTTTTGAGCGATTTTAATTGTTTTCCTATACCTCTGTCAGTTATTTCGATATCTGCCATTTTGTAATCTGTGCGGCAATCTAGGGAAGGAACTACAGAGCAATCTTCCTCTGCCGGCCGCGGTGGCCGAGGAGACTGAGGCACTCCAGTCACGGTCTGCACGGCCACTACGGTCGGGGGTTCGAATCCCCCCTTGGGCATGGATATTTGTGCCGTCCTTAGTCTTAGTAGTTCATAAGTAGTTTGTAAGCTTAGGGACTGATGACCCCCGTAGTTAAGTCCCATAACTTCTACAAACATTTGAACATTTGAACAATCTTCCTCTACATTTAGTAATTCTGCCTTTAGAGTGTCATCCTCTGTTTCAATTCCATTTACGTTACAGAGTGTCTGGACACTTTGTCGGTGATTGAAACTTCGCAAACAGATCAAGTCGTAATTAATAACGTCTTTCTTTTAGTGATTTCCACCCTAATTCGTGAAACATTTCTGTGACGCTACCCCCCCCCCCCCCTCTTAACGTGATAAAACAAAACGAGCTTCCCTTTTCTCAACCTTCTCAATATCTTCCGTCAGTCCCACCTGGTGAGGTTGGTTGGTTGGTAACACTGCGCCCGCGCGAACGTTTCGAGTATTTGCTCCAGTAAATAATTACAAAAATCGTTGTTTTTAAGCTATATTTAATCGTTTGCAGTTGTTATAAATATAAGTGTTGTTACATTAGTGGAAGTGTTAGTGTAGTGTTAAATAAGGAAAAATGGTGTAAAAAGTTTATTTTACCTGTCGCGCCTATAGCACGTATTTGTAGGCCTAATTTAACTCGCGCGAATCGTTGTAAACAGTGACTGAAACTTATTTCTAATTACCGATTGTTCTATTTTTCACTCGCGGCGTACAGTAGTTAGGATTTATAAAGTCTATCAGACGTAAATTTCGTGATTTATCAAAAGTGAATATAGTAATCCGTGTTTATAGGCCTAAATTTTGTTTTAGTGAGCGTATTTTTTTAGGCCGAATTTTTTGTTTTGGTGACCGAGTTTCTTTATATCCAGTGCCCTTTCAGTTAATTATATTTGCGTGAACAGATTTTAGTGTCTCTTGGTGTAACTTTTACGTTTTAGTCAGTACGTAATCAAATTTTTACGATTTCTATTTTTACCATGGGTGAGAAGTGCGTGACATGCCGTAGGATCGTTAATTCCGGGGTGTGGTGTGATGGTTGTAGTGGTTTTTTTCATTGGGGCGAATGTAGTGGCGTGGGAAATGGGGATGTAAATGAGGCTCACCAGTGGTTTTGTAGGATCTGCAATAGAGATAGGAAAATAATGGAATAGGAGGGGAAAATTGCAGCTCTTCAAGCTGAATTAGATAAGGCAAGGGAGACTCTGAGCAGGTTAAGGAGGGAGAAGGGTGAACGGCAGTGGGAAGTGGCAACAGGTAAGAGGGGGAACAGACTTAGGACAGTTTCAGACAGCTTTGTCCCTAATGTGAAAAATAGATTTGACCTGTTGCCTCAATCAGGATCGGATGAGCCTCATGTAGCTGTAACTGTAGAAAGGACACAACAGACTTTCAAAAAGGACTTGAAAAAGGTAGGGAAAACTGAGAAAAGAAAGAAAGTCTTGTTGTTAGGTAGTTCACATGGTAGAGGTGTTGGCCAACTACTGCAGGAAGAGCTAGGACCAGGGTACCAGGTCACAAACGTTTTCAAACCAAATGCGGGTCTGGGTCAGGTAACAGAGGATATAGGTTCTTTATGTAAGGATTTCACAATGGAGGATACCGTGGTTATAGTGGGTGGTCCGGGAAACAGCATTGACAGAAACTGTGAATATTCTATTGAGTGTGACCTGGTGAAGATATCATCGGCAACGAAGCATACTAGTGTGGGATTTGTATCTGTCTTGAGTCGCCATGATCGGCCTCATTTGAACTCTTCTGTCAGGAGAGTAAACTTGGAGTTGGAACGGCTACTCATGTCAGATATGGGGTCCCATATTGGTTTGATTCCTGTGGATGATATCTGTAGGTGGGACTACACTTCACCTCAACAGGAAAGGGAAGGGAAAATTGTCTGGGTTGATTGCAAGTAACTTACGGGGGGGGGGGGGGGGTGCACTGTCACAAATGGTAAAATACCAGTGGTTACAGGTGTCAGAGGGATGCCTTTTTTAGGATAGGGAGGGGGGGAAGAAAACCAGTTTTGAGAGAGCTTGTAAGACACCCTCAGTTTGGAAAAGCAGACAAACAGGAGATAGATTTTAGCAAACAATGTTTAACAGAAAGTACTCAGAAACTTCCAGTAAATCTTACTCAAGCCATTAGTATGCAATATCAGTTATCTTTATTACATCAAAATATTCCAGGACTCAGAAATAAACTTGATGAACTACTCATTTGTATTGATGAAATAGATTCCTCTAGCCCAATTGACATAATTTGCCTCTCTGAACATCATGTGGCCACTAGTATAGATATGTTAAACATTCCAGGATTTAATTTGGCTTCACACTTCTGTAGAGTAGATATGGAGGGAGGAGTTGCGACATTCATTAAAAACTGCTATAAATTCAAGAATATTGATATAAATAAATTCTGTCTAGAGCAGCATTTAGAAGCTTGTGCAACAGAAGTAAATTCCATAACAGATGCTATATAATAGTAACTATTTACCGAGCACATGCAGGAAATTATAATCTATTCCTAAATCATCTAGAAGTGACTTTAATACAGATTTTCTTATGCAGTCCTCCAGTAAAAATTTATTGCAGTCAGTAACTTTGTCTTTCAATCTAACACACACCGTAAACTTTCCAACTAGGGTAACTAAAACCTCTAGGACAGCAATTGATAATATTTTTATAGACAAATCAAAGGAACAAAATCATATCATAAAACCAATAATAAATGGCCTGTCAGATCATGATATGCAGCTCCTTGTTTTAGGTATAGATTCTAAACAGATTATGAAGATTGCAAAATGTACATACAGGAGAGTAGTCAACCCACCAAAAATTGAAAATTTTAGAAAACTCCTCAAAGACATGAACTGGAAAGATGTATATAGTGCTAATGGCATGAATGAAAAATATAATGTATTCATTAATAATGTTAGTATCATGTTTGAAAACTGTTTTCCTCTAAAAGTAATGCAAATTAAACAGAAGTCTATAATAACACCTTGGATTACACAAGGAATAAAGATTTCATGTAAGACAAAAAGGAAAATGTATCCATCAGCCAAGAGTAGTTGCAATGATGATGATTTAACTAAATATAAGGAATACTGTAAAATATTAAAAAAAGTTATTCAGGTATCTAAACAAATGCACTATGAAAAGAAGATAGCAACATCAGGAAACCAAATAAAAACAATATGGGATATAGTGAAAGAAGAGACTGGTAGAACCAGAAAGGAACAAGAGCAGGTACGATTAAGAGTAGCTGAGACATTAGTAACTGATGGGCATAGTGTGGCAAATCAATTTAACAAGTACTTTATATCCGTTACTGATAGTATGGGATTGTCTGGGTCAGTAAATAATGCGCTTGAATATTTGAAACTAGCATTTACAAATAACTTCACACACATGAATATGTCAGTCACTTCACCATAAGAAATATCTTCCATAATAAAATCTTTAAAAACAAAGAATTCCAGTGGTTACGATGAAATATCAACAAAGTTAATTAAAGCGTGTTCTTGTGAACTTAGCACAATCTTAAGTTATTTGTGTAACCAGTCTGTTATAACGGGAACATTTCCTGATTGGCTAAAATATGCAGATATTAAACCTCTCTTCAAGAAGGGGGATAAAGAGATACCATCAAACTACAGACCCATTTCACTTTTGCCAGCATTCTCAAAAATTATAGAAAAGGTAATGTACAAGCAGCTTCTCAACCACTTAACCGCAAATGGCATATTGTCTAGAACACAGTTTGGATTTCTGAAAGGTTCCGATATTGAGAAGGCTATTTACACTTTCAGTGAGAATGTACTTAATTTATTAGATCATAAATGGCAAGCAGCAGGTATTTTCTGTGATTTGTCAAAGGCATTTGATTGTGTGAACCATACCATCCTTTTAAGTAAATTAGAATTCTATGGGGTCACGGGAAATGCTGCAAAATGGTTCAAGTCGTACCTCTCGAACAGGAAACAAAGGGTGTCAGTGCAAGTGACTAGTGAATTAGGCCAACAGTCATCATCGGATTGGGAAGAAATTACATGTGGTGTTCCACAAGGATCCATCTTAGGGCCATTGCTTTTTCTTGTGTACATTAATGATCTCTCATCAGTTACACTACCAGAAGCAGTTCGTTTTGTTTGCAGATGATACAAGTATTGCAATAAAGAGTACGTCAAGTATAGTGATAGAAAAGTCTGCTAATGATATTTTCATGAACATTAATAAATGGTTTAAAGCCAACTCATTGTCATTAAACTTTGAAAAGACGCACTACATGCAGTTCAGAACATGTAAGAGAGTTCCTGACAGCATATGCATTAAGTGTGAAGAAGAGCAGATAGAAGAGGTTGACAGTATCAAATTCCTGGGATTACAGCTTGATAATAAATTTAGTTGGGAGGAGCACACCACAGAACTGCAGAAACGACTCAACAAATCTGTATTTTCAATCCGAGTGTTATCACACATAGGAGACATAAAAATAACAAAGCTTGCATACTTTGCTTACTTTCATTCCTTAATGTCATATGGTATAATATTTTGGGGTAACTCTTCAAGTCAGTCAAAAGTCTTCAGAGTCCAAAAACGTGTAATACGTATTATTTGTGGAGTAAATTCACGGACGTCTTGTAGAAGCCTCTTCAAAGAACTGGGTATATTAACTACTGCCTCTCAGTATATTTATTCCTTAATGAAATTTGTCATAAATAATATATCCCTTTTCCCAACAAACAGCTCAGTTCATACATACAATACTAGAAATAAAAATGATCTACACAAGGATTTAAAAGCACTTACTTTAGTTCAAAAAGGGGTCCACTACTCAGGAACACACATTTTCAATAATTTACCATCAAGTATGAAAAATTTAGCTACAAATAAAGATCAGTTTAAGAGGAACCTAAAGACTTTCTAGTGGCCAACTCCTTCTACTCCATTAGTGAATTTCTAAATTGTACCAAATGATGCATGCACTCATACTGTATTAATATTATTATATTATCAGAAAAAAACCTTAAAAATTATGTCTCTGTATTTATAATATAAGTGTATGTATTTGTATTTATATTATTAGTATTATCTGTTATTCAACTTGTAAATTTTGTTTCTTGACATGTTCCACATCCACGAGGATCCCCTCAATATGGATATACGGAACAAATAAATAATCTAATCTAATCTAGGGTCCCACAATAGGCAACAGTACTCCAGGAGAGGAGGCACAAGTTTGATGTAAGCAGTCTCTTTGGTGGAGCTGGTGCATCTTCGAAGCGTTTTGTCAATGAAACGTGACCTTAGGTTCGCCTTCTCCACAACATTTTCTGTGTGTTCTCTCCAGTTTAAGTTGTTCGTAATTGTAACTCCTACGTATTTGGTAAAATTTACGACCTGAAGGTTTGAGTGATTAATCGCGTAATTTAAGTTCAGCGGATTTCTTGTAGTGGTCATGTGTATTACTTCACACTTTGTTTAGTGTCATTTGCCATTTTTCGCACCATGTAGAAAGTTTGTCTAAATCGCTTTGCAGTTGCTTTTGATCCTCTGTTGACTTCACTAACCGATAAACGACAGCATCGTCTGCGAATAGTCTAAGGGAGCTATACAGATTGTCTCCTAAATCGTTTATAAACACAAGGAAGAGTAGGGGACCTATAACGCTTCCCTGGGGAACGCCAGATATCACTTCTCTTTTACTCGATGACTTACCGTCAATTACAAAGAACTGTGTTTTTTCTGATAGGAAATCGTGAATCCAACCCCACAATTGGGGGAGATATTCCATAAGCACGCAATATGATTAGAAGCCGCTGGTGAGGTACAGTGTCAAAAGCCTTCCGGAAATCCAGAAATACGGAATCGATTTGAGATCCCTTGTCGATGGCACTTATCACTTCATGTGAATAAAGGGCAAGCTGTGTTTCGCAAAAGCGATACTTTCTGAATCCGTGTTGACTTTTGGTTAATAGGTCGTTCTCTTCGAGGTAGTTCATAATGTTCGAGCAAAGTATATGTTACAAAATCTTGCTGTAAATCTACGTCAGTGAGATTGGCCTGTAATTTTCGATGAATTTTCGTATTTACAATGTTTTTTCTTTCTTTTCAAGTTCACATACATAGATGTTTTTTTTTTTTTTTTTTTTAAACCGCGTTTTTCCAAAATTATCTATTTGTATGTAAAAAAAATTCTAGTTTTTTGTATTATAGAAGATACGTTAGTCTCGAAAACGCGGTGACTAACATGACTAACACTATGTTCCACTATGTAACAGAAAAAATTCTCTACCAATGCTCGGTCACCAGATGTTTACAGTATTGCATCTGGAGCGAATTTATCCACCACGAGAAACATTGAAAAGCGGAACGCGTCCGGGGCCCTGTCTGTAGCCAAAGTAGGGTTGCGTTCAAATGCGGGGAGTTGTTTCGGACAAGCAGCCGGCAGACAGCGGGAGGGATGGACTGACAGCTAACGCGGACAGCCACGGCACGAGGTTACAGTCGGAAGCGAAGCAGAAGCGAGAAAGCAGAGTCCGCGCCGCGCTACGGCAGTTGGCGAAATTAGTTTGCGGGGTGCCCAGCGCGGGCGGCCGGGAAGAAAGCTCATTAGCAGAAGTTGCCACGAGGGCAGGCGGCAAGAAACGCGCACGGCTGCACAGCGCCCCCCCCCCCCCCCCAACACCTCGCTTCATTTCTTTTCCGCGCCGCTCCTGCACTTCCTTGGCGGCGCATGCAAAGTGGCACCGATCACCACCTCCTCCCTCCACCCCTCCATCAACGTCAGAGGCGGTGCAGCCTCCGTCTGGTGTATGCGCTGTTGCTTGACGTTCCGAACACGTCTGCGCTGCTAACGTTTGCCAAAATTGCAATACCAGCGGGGATGTGTGCAGCCGAAATGGATTGTCTAGTTTAGTCGATACCGGTACCCGGTGTAAAGACGGGTTCACACTGGCCGCAAAGCCAGTTTAACGTCCCGTCGACAGCGTGGTCATTAGAGACGGAGCTTACGCTCGGAATGTTTGGGTAAGGATATGGAAAGAAATCGGCCGTGCCCTTAGAAAGGAACCATCCCGGCATTTACCTGGATTTAGGGAAATCACGTAAAACCTAAATTCAAATGTTTGTAAATCTATCTGACCAAACTGCATGGTTTTCAGTCCGTAGCTTACAAACTACTTAAACCTAGGTAAACTAACCTAAAGACAAACACACACACACACGCTCCAGGGAGGTCTTGAAACCTCCACGGCGAGCAACCGCGCGCTCCGCAGCGAGACGCTTTAGACCGCTCAGCTACTCCACCGCGACGGAAAACCTAAATTAGGATGGCCGGAGGTGGATTTGAACCACCATCCTTCCGAATGCGAGTCCAGTGTGTTACCACTGCGCCACCTCGCTCGGTACTGGCCGCAAAGACGGCGCCACAGCATACAGCATTACTTACAGTAGAACCACTGTAATCCGACCTTGGATGGTCCGTCACTCATTTTAGTCCGACCATGGTTAGGTTCGCGAGCCTGTGACGACTTGTCACTGACTGGATGCCTGTCGAGCCGTTGTCGCGGTGTCTGTCGCTGTCCATATTGTTATACTGTACGCTATTATGCAGTTTTATCCTTTGTTTGGATTACAAAACGTCGTTGTTTGCTTTATTCTGTGTTCCCTATAGTACTTACTACATCCATTGTATGTACAGTTGTCTGTTTTTCAACATGTCTGGATTCAAACGTAAACGCGAAACTCTTTCACTAAATGAAAAATTAGCAGTGCTACAAAGACTGGACACAGGAGAACCGCTCTGAAAAAATTGCAAAGGAACTGAATGTAGGTGTTACGACAATTAAGGATTGGAGGAAGTATCGAAAAGATATTGAATTCTATACAGTTAAGATTCATAATGGGAACACTCTTAAGAATCACAAAACATTAAAAAATTCCTAAACTTGAACTGCTTCATAACGCACTGTGGATGCGGTTTAGTCACGAAATAAGGGAAGGAACTACAATATCCCAGCCAATTCTCAAAGAAAAAGCGATAGTTTTGCACAAAAAACTGCTGGAAGCCGAAATTAAATTTCCTGCCAGTGAAGGCTGGATTGATCGTTGGAAAACTCGTCACAGTGTCCGATTTGTTTCTACCGTAAGTACAGTACAGTACAGTACTGTGATTTGTTTGTCGTTTTCCTTTTAAAACCAATACTTGTTATAGTGTCTGCAGACGTTTTTTAGTTATATTGTTTAACACTGTGTAAAAAATATCTTTGTTACTGTAGACGTCATTTAGCTTTTAAATCGTTTAATTTTTTGTACTAAATATTTTTTATATTTTTTGCGATAAATATTAGATGTCGTTCCGACCATAGTTCCGGACCCGAAGAGGGGTTCTACTGTATACAGCTACATAAATATTCTGCAAGTCACACTGAAGTGCATGGCAGAGGGTTCATCGAACTACCTCTATACTATTTATCTCCCATTCCATTCTCGAATAGCGCGAGGAAAGAAAGAATACCTGGTTCTTTCCGTTCGAGCTATGATTTCTCGTATTTTATTCTAATGATCTTTTCTACCATTGTAAGTGGAAGTCAACAATATAAATAAATGCCTATCTGTCGTCGCTGTCTGTTTCCTTTACGGGGTATAATTAGCATACTGCATAACAGAAACTGGTTGGTAAAAAAAAAAATGCGAATTACAGTTTTAGGGCAAATCAGATGTTCACTATCGACTTAACTGAAATAAAACTGCTTCTTCAAGTTAAGCTCCACAGGTTTTGTAACGCCCTGAAAAGTGTAAATACTCAGCAAAAAATTTTATGTACGATGTGCAGTGTCTGTGTTCATTCCAGAAAAAATGCAAATGTGGCTTACACATGGTCATTAATTGAGCCATAGGAAGGCCTGCGGCAGTTGAAGGCTTGAGAGTGATAATTGGATAAAGACTAATTCATTTCTTCCGAGAAAATAAAGAAAAACTGTTTTAATCATTTTATTTCACCATTTAGAAATGTTTTATACTTCTACCAATGTTACCGGTACCTTTTAACATTTTTAGTAATAAAGCAAATATTATTTGACAATTAATTGTGTTATTAATAGAAAATGTCGATCTTATCCAGTTCTTATAGTCAATCAAAGATGTGAACTTTTTACTGCACTAAATCATTGATATGTGAACTGAAACACCACTGATTTGAATTATTTAACTTACATTGTGTTATAATATGCACCAGATAATATGTGGTATTTATACGCAATGCATTTCTAGCCCTCGGGACTCATCAGCTGCCTGTTAAATCATAACATTGATGGTAACAATATGATTAAAAACAGACTCATATAATTAAAAGGATTTAACAATTGTCTTATTTATTAAACAGTGGTGCATAACCGAGTCTGGTGCGGTATCCGAATTGTCAGCCCTGGAGCACACTTGTAGGTGTTAACGTCATCACAAACTGTTCCCATCTTGAAGCACAGTGTGGAATAACAACAATTCAAAGACTTAACAGCTATGAATATGTTCCACTTTTATATTACTAAGATGCTCTACACAAATAAGTGTTTAATTTTAAATACATAAAAATTGTAAACAAGGAAAAGAAACAGTTTTTTTATTAAACTTTCTACGTTATAAATTTATAAACTGGTATTACTTCATAAGAGGTTTGTAGAAACATTACTTATGGTTGTAGGTTGGCAACTGGTTTGTAATGCTAAGTATTTGTGTTATCAGGAAAAAATAAACTTTTAAAATAACTAAAAAATTGTGGATTCTAAATTCTATTTGTTCATTCCACAAGTTTTCAGTATATTCAGTATAATTATATGAACCTGTTTTGAAAATTTCTCCATATTGCTACCACCTATGTTTCGATCTTAACAGACCCAGTCCTTATAATTGGTGTAAAGAATCATAGAGGCACCTGATGAGCCCTCAGGTCTCAAAATGCATTGTTTACAAATAAAACACAATTTTTGTGACTGAAGGCGAGTTCGTTTTATTCTACAAAAGTAAAACAGTCACGGCAGAATAACTGACAATAATGGACAAAGTAAAGAAATATTATGTAGCTTTATGGAAAAAAAAATTGATTAGAAAATATAACGCACATCAGTGTTCATGCTAGTCTTTCCATTCATTCTTTTCTCTATACTCACCGAACTTTTCAATACTTTCAGAGTGACAACGTGATTTTACTGTCATTTCTACTTCTCATTCTCAATTAAATGTGGATATCTATGAGGTGATAACTTGCAGAGCTATCTAACGCCTTCTGTAGGAGGTATTTTAGTAGCATTCACCTACCTATATATGGAGCATGCGTTCTAAATGTATTTTGTGCTAACAACTTTAAATTGAAAAAAAGTGGTCTTTGTCGACTTATCACTGTCATGCATGCAATTGTTCCTGTGCGGACTTACGTAGTGAAATGTACAGACAGCCGCGCGGGAGTAGCCGAGCGGTCTGGAGCGCTACGTTAAGGATTGCGTGGCCTCCCGCACCGGAGGTTCGAATCCTCCCTCAGGCATGGGTGTGTGTGTGTGTGTGTGTGTGTGTGTGTGTGTGTGTGTGTGTGTGTGTGTGTGTGTGTGTGTGTGTGTGTGTATGTTGTCCTCGGGTTGGTTTGACTTAGTTTAAGTAGTCTGTACGACTAGGGACTGATGACCGACTTAACCCATAGGATTACTAACATTTGAACAATTTTTGAAATGTACAGACAGTCATTGGCAGCAGGCAACGTGTGGTATTTGGAAGTTCGGGGCGGTCCGGGAGACGTGGTCGGACAGCTTAATGGTTAACGCGAAAAGTGGGACGTCTGGGTTCGATTCTTGGCCAGGGAAAAATTTTCATATCTGACCTTTTAATCGTACAGCTGACGTTGATTCATATGCGCAGTACTACTATTCTCGTTTTAAAATTTTACGTCGTCATTCAGCAAATAATAATAATAATAATAATAATAATTTAAAATCGTGTAAACAACATGAACATAATTTTAAAGCGTGCTCCATATTCATAAACTATTAAGTCTGTTGGATGGTAACGTAAAACCAGTTACACCACATAAAATTGCTGTTTGCTCCACCTGTGTAAACAATTAGCGCTTCACTGCAGTGCGACAAGTTGGTTTCTTTATTATATTTTCGCAGTAACCAATCGCTGGCCGAGGCGCCAGAAATAAACGGGCTTCTGCACCGGATTCGATTCATCCAAGAAATTGTATTTTCCAGGAACACCGACGTGCACTTTGTTTCCTTTTTCTAGCCTCACACAAGGCGCGTTAGCTACATATCCGGGTCGCAGGCAAAAGAACAATAAGGATTGAGTCTTCCCTACATATGTCAGCGCCGCGGTGCAGTACTGCAGCTTTCCACACCTCGTTTTCAGCACGTCCGTCGCAGTAGGATCCGTTGGTCGTTAGCAGCAGGGAAAAAAAAAATGGGGTCGGACAAAGTATCTTCTTGGAGTTATTCTTCTTTTTCGCCACTATTTCATTCCCACCGCGTTTCTTTCACTCTCCTCTCTCTTCTTATTGGAACATAAATCTGTCTCGCCTGTGCGGGTGCTGTGTGTATGGGCGTAGGGGAGGGGTGCTTTTGTCTCAGCGCCAGTCCGTATTGAGACGTGATTTTGAAACCGCGCATGCGCAGAAAAGGAGTGCCGCTGCAATAAAAAGAACAAAGGGCCGGTGTGAGGGCGACGACCGGCAGGAAGGCTATGATTTACAGGGTTGATCCGTGGCCAGCGGGCCCTGATAGGTGGCGTTTCATTACTGCTGCTTTCTGGCTGCAGATGCCGGCGAACTCCTGCATTGCAGTGCTTTCACACCGCCCTACAACCCGCTTACAAATACAGTGTTGCTTACCAGTAATACTGGATAGTTAAGCCGGCCGCGGTGGCCGAGAGGACTGCGGCGCGTCAGTCACGGTCTGCACGGCCACTACGGTCGGTGGTTCTAATCCCCCCTCGGGCATGGATATTTGTGCCGTCCTTAGGATAAGCTAGTTGATAAGTAGTTTGTAAGCTTAGGGACTGATAACTCCGTAGTTTAGTCCCATAAGCTATACAAACATTTGAACATTTGGAAAGTTAATTATTTCATTTTGTTGTTGTCTTCAGTCCGGAGACTGGTTCGATGCAGATCTCCACCCTACTCTATCCTGAGCAATTCTCTTCATCTCCTCATGAGAACGGCAACGCACATCCATCTGAATCTGCTTACTATATTCGTCTCTTGGTCTCCTCCTGGGATTTTCTCCCCACACACAATTTGTGCAATGTTGTTGTATTTTGGAAGGGACTAAACTACAACGGTTCGGCCAATGCCGAATTTACGATTCCTTGATGCCTTGATGCAGTGGTTGGGAAGGGAATAAGACACGGTTGTAGCCTTTCTCCAATGTTATTCAATTTGTACATTGAGCAAGCTATAAAGGAAAGCAAAGAGAAATTTGGAGAAGGAATTAAAGTTCAGGGTGAAGAATTAAAAACATTGCGTTCTGCCGATGACACAGTAATTCTGTCAGAGACAGTTAAGGACCTAGAAGAGAAGTTGAAAGGAATGGACAGTGTGCTGAAAGCTGCATAGAAGATGAAGCTTAACAAGAGCAAAACTAGGGTGTAAGAAAATCAGGTGATGCTGAAGGAATTAGATTGGGAAACGAAGCAATAAAGGAAGTAGATGAGTTTTGTTATTTGGGAAGTAAAATAAAAAATGATTGTCGCAGTACAGAGGATATAAAATGCAGAATGGCAATGGGTAGAAAAGCGTTCTTGAAAAAGAGAAATTTGTTAACATCGAATATTAATTTAAGCTTAAGGAAGTCCTTTCTGAAGGCATTTGTGTGGAGTGTTGCCTTATACGGGGGTGAAACATGGACGATAGACAGTGCGGACAGGAAGAGGATAAAGGCTTTTGAAATATGGTGCTACAGAAGAATGCTGAAGATTAGATGGGTGGATCGCGTAACTAATGAGGAGGTACTGAACATAATTGGGGAGAGAAGGAATTTTAGGCATACCTTGACTAAAAGAAGGGATCGATCGGTAGGACACCTTCTTAGACATCAAGGAATTGTGAATTTAGTGTTAGAGGGTAGTGTGTGGGGTAAAAACCGCAGAGGAAGACTAAGAGATGGATACAGTAAGCAGATTCAAACAGATGTAGGTTGCCGTTCTTTTGTGGAGTTGAAGAGGCTTGCTCAGGATAGGGTATTGTGGAGAGCTGCATCAAACCAGTCTCCAAACTGAAGACCACGACAACAATAACATGTTGCCTAAGAATGTGTCCTACCAATCGATCCCTTCTTTTAGTCAAGGTATGCCAAAAATTCCTCTTCTCTCCAATCCTGTCCAGTACCTCTTCATTAGTTTCGCTATATACCCACATAATCTTCAGCATTCTTCTGTAGCATCACATTTCAAAAGCCTCTATCCTCCTCCTGTCCGCACTGTTTATCGTCCATGTTTCACTCACAGAGAAACTACGTGCCACTAAAGACCAAAGTATAACATACATTTATTCGTAAAGCAAAAATTCCGGGAAAAATCTTTTCAAATTGTAGGTTTGCCTTTCCTTAATCTATCTTCAAAGATAAGTCGCAAGATTAGTATTGCCTCCCGTTTTCCTACATTTCTCCTAAATCCAAACAGATCCTCTCCGAGGTCTGCTTGTAACAGACTTTCCATTCTTCCGTAAATAATTCGTGTTGAAATTTTGCAACCATGACTTATTAGACTAATGGTTCTTTAATTTTCGCACCTGGCTGCGCCTGCTTTTTGTGGAATGAGGGTTATTACATTTTTCTTAAAGTCTGAGGGTACTTCGCCTGTCTCATACATCTTACACGCCAGGTGAAACAGTTTTGTCAGGGCTGGTTCTACCAGAGACTTCAGTAGTTCTGAGGGAATGTCATCTACTCCTTGTTTCAACTTAGGTCTTTCAGTGCTCTGTCAAATTATTTATTTTATTTTGTTTTACAAAGAAGTGTTGTATCAACTTGATTTCAAGGCCTTCTGAAGACTGACGTCAAATATGTGTATACCAACCAGAACACAGTTCTATGGATAGTCTATAGACGTTACTGAACCCGCACAAAGACGTAAACACCCACGCATGAGCACTGCCAATGCCACGGATTGGCTAAGACGGCCGAACAGTTCCAGTTATAACACCAGGAATGAAGTATAGTCCTTGTATTGACTATAGTTGTGCTATGCCTAGAAAGTCAATTTCGAAGCTTGACCGTATCCTGACTTTGTGTCAGGAGGGACTCTCATAAACTGAAGTTTCCACGCGTCTCTAAATGAACAAAAGCGATTTTGTTCTGGCATGGAGGATGTTCAAATATTTGTAAATCTATTGGACTCAACTGAATGGCAGCAGTCCTTAGCTTACAAACTACGTAAACTGAGGTAAACTAACCTAAGGATAACAGAAACACCCATGCCCGAGGGGGAATTCGAACCCCCGACGGCGAACGGCCGCGCACACTGCATCATGCACCCAATGCGCACAGCTAATCCGCCGCAGCGGACGTGGAGAAGGGACATAGATACAGACTTTCCTCATTCTGACCACCCAAAGGCTACCACAGCAGCTAATGACAGCTATTTACGTATTTAATCTTGGAGGAACCCTAGAGAGTAACACTACCATCCCGAATAACAATTTTCGTGCAGCCACAGGACGCCTTGTTTGGACTCGAACAATACATAAATAAGCTGCATAACTTGCTACTTCACTCCTGACATGCATGGCGAGGCCCAGCATTACACCTGGAGACCATGGGCCCAACAGCAGGCTAAATGAACTCGTCAGAATTAACATCGAGTGAGCTTCACAGATGAGACTCGTATGTGCCGTCAACCAATCGTTGGATAGTTTTTGGAGGCAGACTCGTCGGCCTGAAGGTCTTATACACACCGTCCAGCAAATGCAGCAAGGTGTTTGTTCTCTGATGTTTTTGTGTGGCATTATGCGGGGCCTCAGTAGGTCAGTGGTGGTGGTGGTGATGGTGGTGGTGGTGGTGGTGGTGGTGGTGGTAGAGGCAATCAAACGGCTATGCGGTACAGTGGAACCATATCGGCGGCATTTCGGTGAGGGATTCGCCGTAATGACAGTTCTCACGCTCATCGCGAAAATCTTTTGAATCCGTTCCTTCACTATAAAATCGCAAGTTTAGAATAGCCAGCACGTTTCCAGGCATGAACCCTATTGAACAAGCCTCGGATGAATGGTAAACGGCTATTCTTGGACAAGACCATCCACCAACTAATTTGACGTGTATACGCTGAATCACCGTGGAGGTGTGGTACAATCTGTGCTAACAGTCTATTGATGTGGATATTATGCGACGACAAATACAAGCAAGCAACAGTGCTAGAAGACATCTTACTGGATATTAGGGTACTGGTGTATGCTAGAAGACAAATTCGGAATATCCAGGTGACTGTCGTACAATTTATCAACTTCTGTTTTCGTGAGCAATAAAGAGAACTGAAATGTTGGTTTTGTGTATCTCTATTAAATTTTTATGTAAAGAGTCATGAACCCCCAGAATAGTCGTGATGCAGCAGTTACTTTGATGAGCGGTTTTTTTTTTCTTTTAGAAACCGTCGGAGGTTCGAGTCCTCACTGGGGCATTGGTGTGTCTGTGTTGTCGTTAGCGTAAGTTAGTTTGTAAGTCTAGGGACCGATGGCCAGAGTAGTTTGGTTCCCTGGAATTACAAACATCTGAACACTTGCTTTGCGGCAGAGAGGGGAAATATTGTTAATTGCGAGGTAGACGTTTGAAAGTTTTTCTCACATCCTTTTCTCCTTTCCCTGACCTCCACGGATTTCGAGTAACAATTTCTTTGTAACGAAAGAGCAGTATTCCCGAGATGCCCTAGTTACTTTACCGCCATGAAGGACTACAGTCTCTAAACAAAATGTTGAGCAAACTGCCGTGTTCACAAGTTGCGTCTCCAGCGCAGAAGACGGCGCGCAGGTCGTTGTTTCTTGGTCTTGGGGCTTTTAGGTTAATTAGCGAGGAACTAGTCTGGTAAAACAAATTATGAAAAGGATGCCAGTTTGTTTCATTCACGCTGAAACAAAGCTACTGCCCAATTAACGAAGTGGTTTTTCATTGAAACTGTATCTAATTAACATTGAGAATTTGTTGGCTTTACAGTGCCAAAATGTACTTTTGTATAATCAACTGCTGTTCTATAAACGACCGCATCGGACAGGGGGTCTGCTCGTGATGACTGCCGAAACTGGACTGAACAGACAGCGCGACACAGAAAAAATTATCCCGAAAATTGAGATATAACTATCAATAACTTAGATGGAAAACCAGTACTAGGCAAAGAAGGGAAAGCTGAAAGGTGGAAGGAATATATAGAGGGCCCGTACAAAGGAAATTAACTTCAATACAGTATTCTAAAAATGGAAGACGAAGTAGAGGAGATAGGAGATACGATACTGCGAGAAGAATTTGACAGAGCACTAAAAGATTAGAGTAGAAACAAGGACCATGGAGTAGATGATGTTATGTCTGAAATGCTATTATAGTTAGCAGAGCTAGTCATGAAGAAATTGCTCCACCTGGTATGCAACATGTATGAGACAGGGGAAAGACTCTCAGACATCAAGAAGAATATAGTGATTCCAATTCCGAAGAAAACATGTGCATACAAAAGTGAAAATTACAGAACAATCGGTTTAACAAGTCATGGTTGCAAAATACTATAGTTGGCGTCGAGTAGGAAGGCGCTTCCGCGCATAGAGGCAGAGCGGAAGGGGAAAACGTTGAGGGAAACTACGGCCGAGCATCAACTGTTGTGCCTGCGAGAGAAAGGTTGGGTTGGGTTGTTCGATTGGGGAGGGGAAGGAGTGAGGAGAGGAGAGGAGGGGAAGGGGAAAGGGAAAGGAAATGCAGTCCTGGAAGTAAAGACGGCAGGAAGACTGCATTAGCTCGGTCCCCGTGCTCGCCACGCACGTACACACGAAAGAATCGTGAGCTCCCTGAGGGTGGAGGGGGTGTGCGGGAGAAGCTGCGCATAACTCGTGACCAGCCACGCGTATAGAGAGTGAATATTGTTGGCTGCCAGATGCGTAGAAAGGCTGAAAACTGGGCCGCCTTCGTACGTGACGCCGACTATAACTTTAATAACGTGAATCCGACCTTGGGGATGATCAGTTTGGATTTAGGAGAAATGTAGCAACACGCGAGGCAATACTGACATTATGAATTATCTTAGAAGAAAGGATATGCAAAAGGAAACCTACATTTTTAGCAGTTGTGCATCTGGAGAAAGTTTTTGACAATGTTGAGTGAAATATACTATTTCAAATTCTGAAGGTAGCAGGGATAAAATATAGGGAGCAAAGAGTCAACAAAAACCAGACAGCAATTACGAGATGTCAAATTAAATATAAATTCAGTAACCCTGAGACGGTTTTTCGTCTCGAATATGTCGAAAACATTGCAGATAGAGGAGAAGCTTGTGACCTGGAGGGAAGTCGTGCTTAGACAACTCCGAGGCGACTTAATCGTGATGTGGTGGTCTAACAGTAAGACGTCTGCCTAGTAAGCATGGAGGTCCGGGTTCGATTCCCAGTCGCATCACAAATTTTAATTCATTGCTTCTTCTTTATCTGCACTTATTAGAGTCGAAGGGCATGAAAGGGTCGCAGTGGTTAGGGAGGGAGTAAGAAATGGTTGTAGCCTTTCCCCAATGATATTCAATCTGCATATTGAGCAGGCTCTGAAGGAATGCAAGGAGACATTTGGAGAAGGAATTGAAGTTCAGGGAGAGGGAATAAAAACCTTGCGCTTTGCTGACAATGTCGTAATTCTGTCAGAGACAGCAAAGGACCTGGAAGAGTGATTAAATGGAATGGACAGTGTCTTGAAACGAAGATATAAGATGATCATTAACAAGAGTAAAACGAGGGTAATGGAATGTACTGACGGAAATCAGGCTATGCTGAAATAATTAGATTGTTATAGACGATAAAAGTAGTAGATGAATTTTGGTATTTGGTTAGCAAGATAACTTCTTATGGCCGAAGTAAAGAAGGTATAAAATGCAGACTGGCTATGGGAAGAAAAGCGTTTCTGAAGAAGCGAGATGACATCGAATATTAGCTCAAATGTTTAAAGTCAATTCTGAAAGCATTTGTCTGGAGTGTAGCATTGAATGGTAGTGAGACATGGACGATAAGGGGTTCAGACAAAAAGATTACAGACGCTTTCGAAATGTTGTGCTACAGATGAATGATGAAGATTAGATGGGTAGATCACGTAACTAATGAGGTCTTCTACAGAATTGGAAAGAAAAGATTTTTGGCATATGCTGACTAAGAGAAGGGATGGTTGGCTGGGACACACTCTGAGACATCAAGGAATGGTTAGCAGATTCAAAAGGATGTAGGTTGCCGTTTGTATTCTCAGATGAAGAGACTTGCACAGGACAGGGTAGCGTGCAGAGCTGCATCAAACCAGTCTGTGGACTGAAGACAGCAACACAAATGTACTGATCAGTTTCAAGGAAATTTTTTGTCATTACGCATTCATTACTACTACCATTATTATTATTATTATTATTATTATTATTACTTCTAACAGGAAGTTTATTAAATTCAGATTCCATTCACCACATGATGTAGTTCACGGCACTGTATTTCGTTTTCCTCTTCATCCTGTAGTTGAGTGCCTTTAATCTTGCGTGTCCTCTACTGAAGTACTGAGCCTGGGTGTACAAAATACCTGTAGCGTATGCTCTCGTGGTACAGATTTCTCTAAGAACATTCTCCGACAGCTCTTAATCGTGATAGCATTTAACAACCAGCACTTATTGTTATAATGGAGTTCAGCATAGTAGTAGTAAGTTTATTCTGGAGAGACGTCTTCATCAAATTTAGTTCAATAAAGGCCCTTCCCACCTATGCATTGGACCATGGTAGAACCAAAAGTATTATACCCAGCAATTGCACAGAAATTGCACTGGCAAAAATGTACAGATGCGAAATGATCATACTTCAAATATTTTAAGTTGCTGAATTTATCAAATCTATAACTTTCTTTTAATGACTTATTGTATTTGTGTGGTGATTGTTGTATGGGACGTCCGAAAGAACAGACACCACACCAATACAATAAGTATTTAAAAGCGATGACGGCGTTAGCTTCAGCTATTTCACCGCAGATGCGGTCATACGTCCGACCTCGCACGGGAATCCGTAATGGCGAGTGTAAGAGGGCGTGGACGTTAGGGGAGCTACCAACATAGCGTGCGACTTGCGAGAATTTGAGACGGACGGGAGGCGAGTACGGGTGGCCAAGTGGTTAAGGCGACCGCTGGCCCAAAGCGGGAGACCCGGGTTCGATTCCCGGCTCACATTTTCACTTGTCGCCATTGCTTAATATCAATGCCCAAATGCGGCCACTGTCAATCCTTTCTTTCCTATCCTTCTTTCTTCCTTCCCTTCCTTTACCAATCATTTGCAAATTCTTTTAATTATTTTCTGAACAAACGATGTATATCTCGAGGTTGAAGATGAAACTGCAGCTAGGCCTCACCAAGGCACCCCCCCCCCCCCCAGCGCGCGGTCCAATCTCGGCGCGGCTGAGCGTATGTAAATGGCCGACCAGTGCCTCATTGCGCCCGTCACCCTGAGCCGGCCGCCTGCCGGAATTGGATCCCGATGCAAATGCCTCAGTTGGAGGCCGCCTATTACCAGGCACCCCCTACCCGTCCTGTGTTCGCCACTGCCGTTACCCCCTGTGGCACCTCTCGCCACTTTTGTTCAAAATGTTCAAATGTTTGTAAAGCTTATGGGACTTAACTACGGGGTCATCAGTCCCTAAACTTACAAACAACTTATGAACTACTTACGAACTAGGACGGCACAAATATCCATGCCCGAGGGGGGATTCGAACCCCCGACCGTAGTGGCCGTGCAGACCGTGACTGAAGCGCCTTAGTCCCCTCGGCCACCGCGGCCGGCCGCCACTTTTGCTTATTTACTTCACCGAGCCTATTAAGGCATCTCCGCGGAGTTGCAAACCGGTGTCGGTGCCAAAGAGGTGATGCGAGACCGTCATTGCTATTTGAGACTAGACTTATAGTTGGCGTCATGTAGGATGGCGCTTCCGCGCATAAAGGCGGAGCGTTAGGGGAAGTGTGGAGGGGAGGAGCTACGGCTGAGCGCTAACAAGTGGTGCCTGCGAGAGAAACATTGCGCAACTCACAGCCAGCCACGCGCCTACAGAATGAATATTATTGGCTGCCAGTGTGGTAATGGACAGCTCAAAACTGGCCCGCCTTCCTACGAGACGCGGACTATAGTACCCAGCGATGCCCGGATACCGGTTTCCTACTTATGCCCCCTCCCCGTCACCACTCTATACATCCCCCCCTGTTATATACAATGATACGTGTAATTCACATCATTTCCTCCCTTACGTGTTTATTATAATTTTCCATTACTGCATCCTTCCCCCTCTCTCTCTTCACCTGCTCATGTCACCCTCCCCCTTCTTTTTCTATTAGTCTCCTCCTGCCCTTTTGTCCAGTTCCTCAAAATGTTCAAATGTTTGTTAAGATTAAGGGACTTAACTGCGGGGTCATACTTCATACTTCGTTACAAATTGACCATAAATAAAGTGTTATCTCATCCATCGCAATACTAAAAGAAATTCGTCAAGTTTTGATTACACGATAAATTCCATAAATCTCAAGGCTGTCAATTCAACTAAACAGTTGGTAGAACAGAAGATGCAACAAATCAACTAAAGAGACTGCCTACACTAGCCTTGTCCGTCCTCTGGTGGAGTAGTGCTGCGCTGTATGGGATCCTCGCCATATGGGACTGACATGACATCGAAAAAAGTTATTCAGAGGAGAGAGAGTGTGGCGCAAATGATACGCAATGTGGGATGACAACAATTCAAACAAAGGCTGTTTCTTGTTGCAGCGAGAGCTATTTATTGACTTTCAAACACTGATGTCCACCTCCAAAAGCGAAAATGTTTGGTTAACCCACATCTACAAAGGGAGAAATGATGATGATGATGATGATGATGAAATATCAGATCTTGAACGGGATGATTTAGATGTCCCTTTTTATCCGCACGCTGCTTGATTTTCGAAAGGAATTTCACACAATGCCACACCGCAGACTGTTAACAAATGTAAAAATAGCTACCCAGGTATGAGACTGGCTGGAAGACGTTTTAAGTAATAGAACCCAGTACGTTGGCCTCGACGGCGAGTATTCATAGCAGAAAGGGTGTTGTTAGCAGTGGCCTAGGAAAGTATGATAGGTCTATTATTATTTTCTTTCTACGTAATGATGCGACGGACAGAACAGCAATCTGCGGCTGTTGGCTGATGATGCTGTGGTGTACGGGAAGATGTCGTCACTGAATGACTGTAGTAGGATGCAAGATGACTTACGAAGAGAGGACGCCTACTCGTCATCGCCGAATTCGTCTAAATCTATGGTACATTTAGATATGAAAGATACGCAGCAATTGGGAACTCCAGATGGCGAATCGTTTAGGAAATAAATGGAATTTTGATACAGATCTATCACCACATTCATCTTATCAACTGCCCCTGAGAGAGTCTGTTTAGAAAAGGAATACGAAGAATTTATAAAGGGAGAATTCTATAAACTATACAGATGGAAGGATCATAAAAAGAAATTTGGCAACATGTTAAAAATGTTACTCCTCGAACATAAAATAACATAAAGGCCTAAACTGAAGTCGGATAGCCTGATTATAGCTTCAATGCCAAAGTAGGGGATTGCTGCTGAGGGTGAAGTACGGTGGGGACTTCGTGTGCCCCGTGGCCGCTACGGTAGCCGTGAAGACCTCAACAGAACCCTGAAACAGCGTTGTAAGCTATGATTAGGCGAACATCATACATCGATAAATGCCTTCGATATAATAGTATTAACATGAAAAAAAGAAAATAAGAATTACGGTTTGTCAAGGGAAATTGAATATACGGAAATGTATGAAAAAAATGTGGTTAAGCCGTTGGAATGCTTATCGAAGGTGCTCTGCAAGTGTGGTCCACGAAGCTGGGGACAACATTTGCGACAAACAGTAGCCAAGTAATCCTTGTTACCAAGGAGGAAACAAGTGAGGAAGAGTACATGGTTCTTGTATGTCAAATGTTAACATAAAAGTTATGAAACCAATGTTATAATTAATGTAATTCAAATGTTTAATAAATGTACTTTTAAGAAAGCGGTATAAGATCGGATTCGTATCGTGAAGGTCGCGGGTTCAATTCCACCCGGTGGCAATTTTTTTTCTGTTATTACATTGAATTCCGATAGAAAAATATATGTTGCATAACGAGGTTTCGCATTGCAGGTGAAGCTCAGAAGCGCGTTATGCTCGATGAGCTATGTCTAACTGTATAGTAAATTTGTAAACAATAGAATTTCTTAAAAATGTTTTGTACCTTGTAATGTTAGATGGATACAGTAAGCAGATTCAGACAGATGTAGGTTGTCGTTCTTATGTGGAGATGAAGAGGCTTGCTCAGGATAGAGTAGGGTGGAGAGCTGCATCAAACCAGTCTCCGGACTGAAGACCACAACAACAACAACAACAATGTTAGCTATGGCCTGGTACTTGAAAACTGTTTTCAAGCATTCAACTGACAACAGAGCATCAACAAGGAATCGCGTAAAATTAATATAAAATACATTTCAGTTTTCTTAGGCATATGTTTTTGCATTACGGAACACCTAGTATTCAGGCATGCTCCTGGCTGAGTGTCTTGTGGTGCAACTACCGTATTTCCTCCAGTGACGGTGACCGGCGAACAAGACTTTGCAACCCCCTTATTGGTCGCGACACACAGTTTGAAAAAACACTGGTTTTAAGGAAGACAGAAGGAATTGAGGAGGCAAAAATGGTTGTAGAGTCTATGGGACTTAACTACGGGGTCATCAGTCCCTAAACTTACAAACTACTTATGAGGAGGCTTGAGGAGGCAGACAGTTAGGTTTGCAACTGGTAGGTTGGATCAATGCGCGAGTGTTACAGGTACGCAAATGGAAATCGCTGGAGGGAACCATTGTTGAGGAAATATAGCTGGCCGGAACTTGGAGTTTACTGCAAAACGATTCTACTGCCGCTTACTTACCTGCGGAGTTCAGGGATAATACATAAACGAACAGGCAATCTTTTCCCCTCGATCTAATGAAATTGCGTGCTTATGGAATATCTCCCCAATTGTGCGATTGGATTCACGATTTCCTATCAGAAAGGACACAGTTTTTTGCAATTGACGGTAAGTCATCGAGTGAAACAGAAGTGATATCTGACGTTTCTCAGGGAAGCGTTATAGGTCCTCCACTCTTCCTTGTGTTTATAAATGATTTAGGAGACAATCTGAATAGCTCTCTTAGACTGTTCGCGGATGATGCTGTCTTTTATCGGTTGGTGAAGTCAACAGAGGATCAAAAGCAACTGCTAAGTGATTTAGACTAAATTTCTACATGGTGCGAAAATTGGCAATTGACACTAAATAAAGTGTGAAGTAATACACATGACCACTAAAAGAAATCAGCTGAACTTTAATTACGCGATAAATCAGTCAAACCTTAAGGTCGTAGATTCTACCAAATACCTAAATACCTAGAAGTTACAATTAAGAACAAAGACTGGAGAGAACTGGGGAAGGCGAAGCAAAGGTTACGTTTCATTGCCAGAACGCTTCGAAGATGCACCAGCTCCACTAAAGAGACTGCCTACATCATGTGCATCCTCTTCTGGAGTACTGTTGCCCATTGTGGGACACTCACAAGATGGGACTGACGGAAGATATTGAAAAGGTTTAGAGGTCAGTTGGTTTTGTTTTATCATGTTACGGGGGGGAGAGGGGGGGGAGGGAAGCGTCAAGGAAATGTTGCACGAATTGGGGTGGAACCATTTAAAGAAAGACGTTATTCACTGCCGCGTGATCTGTTTGCGAAGTTTCAAACACAGACTTTTACTTCTGAATGTGAAAATCTTTTGCTAGCACCCATCTACTTAGGGAGACATGACCACCCCAATAAAGTAAGAGAAATCAGATCGAAAACGGAACGATTTAGGTGTCCTTTCTTCCCGCACGCTACTACAGAATGGAACGGTGGAGAAATGTTATGAAAGTGGTTAATTAACCCTTTGCCAAGCACTTAAATGTGATTTGCAGAGTATCTATGTAGATGTAGAAGGAATTGAGAGGCAGGCAGTTACGTTTGGAACTGGTAGGTTGGATCAGTACGCGAGTGTTACAGAGATAATAAGGGAACGCAAATGGAAATCGCCGGAGAAAACCACTGTTGAGGAAATGTAGCTGGCCTGAACTTCGAGCTGACTGCAAAAAGATTCTACTGCCGCTTACTTATTGGCGTAAACACAACAAAGATACGATAATGGAGATTAGGGATAATATATAGGCCAACAAGCAATCTTTTTCCCTCGTCTGGGAGTGGAATCCTCTGCCACTCAATTTACAGTGAAATGCAGATTATTTATGTAGATGTATATTCGAGAGTGGAACTGTAGAGAAATGGGCTGAAAATGGTTCGATGAACTGTCTGTCAGACACTTAAGAGTTGATTACAGAGCAGTAATGCAGTGACAATGGTAAACACTGTACACTGATGAAAAGCAAAATCTTCACGAGTGAATATCCCGAGGAAAATAGAGACGAGTTGCTGGGGCGTTGGATGGGGTATTTAAAAAAAAAAAAAAAAAAGAATAGAGGGACGAGCGAGAACCTGTGGTCGAAACTGAAACTGGCGACATGAGCAATTTAAATTGCAGCAACATTAATTAAATGAAGAATTCACCCAGCGCCATTAGCGTTAGTAATTATGTTAGAATAATAAAGCGCAGCCGGTCCTAATGGAGTTAATTAGCGGGACGTTATGGCAGTCGACACTGCGGAATGGTGCTATCCGCACAGCGGTGGGAATGGAAATTTAAAAACTGGCGAGGAGGGAATTGAAGCGGGGAACGAAGTGCGCTGCGCTCTGCGAGTGAATTGGGAGCACAGCAGACGCGGTGCGGCCGGCAGGGAACGGGGTGCTCAGTTCCATCATTACCGCTGCCTCTCAATGCGCCTCGATGCCAGCGTAGTATGTTGCACATATTGTGCTGTCCTGTGAATGGCCGGTTGCATTTTTGTATTGATTTGACAACTATCAACGGCGGTATTGCACCGTCTACGTATACATCTACATGGGATACTCTGCAAATCACATTTAAGTCCCTGGCAGAGCGTTTATCGAACCACCTTTATACTATTTATCTCCCAATCCATTCTCGAATAGCGCGCGGGAAGAACGAACACTTGAATCTCTCCGTTCGAGCTCTGATTTCTCGTATTTTATTCTTATGATCATTTCTACCTATGTACGTGGGAGTCAACAATATATTTTCGCATTCGGAGGAGAATGTTGGCATTTGGAGTTTCGTAAGTAGCCCACGCCGCAACGATAAGCGTCGTTGTTGTAATGATTCCCGTCTCAGATCCTGTATTATTTCCGTAATGCTGTCTCCCCTGTATTGTGACAATACGGAACGAGCTGTCCTCCTTTGGACTCTTTCGATGTCCTCCGTCAAACCCACCTGATAAGGATCCCATACTGGGCAACAATACTCCAAAAATGGACGGACAAGCGCAGTGTATGCAGTTTCTTTTGTAGTTCTGTTGCATGTTTTAAGGGTTCTGCCAATAAAACGCAGTCTCTGGTTCGCCTTTCCCACGACAAAAAATGTTCAAATGTTTGTAAATCTATCGGACCAGACTGCGTGGTCATCAGTCCGTAGCTTACAAACTACTTAAACCTAGGTAAACTAACCTAAGAACAACACACACACACACACACACACACACACACACACACACACACACACACACACGCCCCAGGGAGGACTCGAACCTCAACGGCGAGCAACCGCGCGCTCCGCAGCGAGACGCTTTAGGCCGCTCGGCTATTCCACCGCGGCAAGTTGTCGCGACTGCATATGTCAGACTGTGCTTATACATCCAGGTTATACAGGGTGTTACATAAAGGTACGGCCAAACTTTCAGGAAACATTCCTCACGCACAAAGAAAGAAAATGTGTTAGGTGGACATTGTCCGGAAACGCTTAATTTCCATGTTAGATTAATCATGGAATGGAAACACACAGCAACAGAATGTACCAGCGTGACTTCAAACACTTTGTTACAGGAAATGTTCAAAATGTTCTCCGTTAGTGAGGATACATGCATCCACCCTCCGTCGCATGGAATCCCTGATGCGCTGATGCAGCCCTGGAGAATGGCGTATTGTATCACAGTCATCCACAATACGAGCACGAAGAGTCTCTACATTTGGTACCGCGGTTGCGTAGACAAGAGCTTTCAAATGCCCCATAAATGAAAGTCAACAGGGTTGAAGTCAGGAGAGCGTGGAGGCCATGGAATTGGTCCGCCTCTACCAATCCATCGGTCACCGAATCTGTTGTTGAGAAGCGTACGAACACGTCGACTGAAATGTGCAGGAGTTCGATCGTGCATAAACCACATGTTGTGTCGTACTTGTAAAGGCACAAGTTCTAGCAGCACAGGTTAATATCCCGTATGAAATCATGATAACGTGCTCCAGTGAGTGTAGGTGGAAGAACATGAGGCCCAATCAAAAAATCACCAACAATTCCTGCCGAAACGTGCACAGAAAAATTTGTGTTGATGACGTGATTGCACAATTGCGTGCGGATTCTCGTCAGCCTACACATGTTGATTGTGAAAATTTACAATTTGATCACGTTGGAATGAAGCCTCATCCGTAATACTAAAATGAGATCTAACATGGAGATTAAGCGTTTCCGGACACATGTCCACATAACACATTTTCTTTCTTTGTGTGTGAGGAATGTTTCCTGAAAGTTTGGCCGTACCTTTTTTGTAACACCCTGTATAGAGACCACTGGTGCACATGGTAAAAAGTCCAGTTCATGACTCAACCTTTCCTCTTTTGTTTGCCGTTCACTTGTGCCAACAGGAGGAAAAGGGGGGGAGGGAGGAGGAAAGTCTCTCGTTCAGCTTGAGCCGCCATCTTTTTCATAAATTATCACACGTCGGCCCGGCTAGTGGGGGTGCCGCTGCATATGTAAAGTAATTGCAATTGAATACAAATAACGGAGGAACGCACGCGCTGAAACGCGGCCGCAAATCATTTTAATCAAAAACGAGAACACGCCCTGCCGCCGCTTGCCATAAATATTAATGCCGCCCTCCGGATCCCCACCCTCCACCGCCCTGCCCGTCCCTACCTCCACACTCCCACTGGTACGGATAGCGGCTACGCTCCAGCACTCCAATAAAGGCCAAAAATCAGACAATCGCTCTCAGCGCCACGAATCTGTGACGCGCTCGCCGTGGGACATTTTAAAAATCTAATTCTGTTGGCGAATTTATGTTTTCAGCAGGCTGGCCTTTCTGTGGGTACGCCCATAAAAGCTCTGTGAAACACGCGAATGTGAGCGCGTGGCTGAAACGGAAGTGACACTGTTGTGATAAAAGCTGCCGTTCTTTTTTCGCCGCGGCTCTCTCTCTGTAATCAGTGGTGCTGTCGTGAAACTTTTGTATTACTTACTGACAAGAGAACGATAATACTTGGCACATTGAATCCTGGCAGGTGTTTTTTAAACCCTTGCAGGGTGGTTGTTGTTGTTATCTTCAGTCCGGAGACTGGTTTGATGCAGCTCTCCACAATACCCTATCCTGAGCAAGCCTCTTCATCTCCACATAAGAACGGCAACCTACATCTGTCTGAATCTGCTTACTGTATCCATCTCTTGGTCTTCCTCTGCGGTTTTTACCCCACACACTCCCCTCCAACGCTAAATTCACAATTCCTGGATGTCTAAGAATGTGTCCTACCAATCTAACCTTTCTTTTAGTCAAGGTATGCCAGAAATTTCTTCTCTCCCCAATTCTGTTCAGTCCTTGCAGGGCACGCCTCTTGAAATACACGTGGTAAAATTTCGGTGTCGGCAGACAGTGGCAGTACTATTTAATGAAGAACGATATCCAGTATTTTATGATTTGCCGCCAGCAACTAGAGTAAGAGGTAGATTAAGATCGCTGATCTTTTCCCTTTAATTGAAACTGAAAACAAGCTATCAGCGTGAAATAAATGTTATGATTCAGAAAAAAGTATTTGTAATTTGAAAGAATCGTTGTTTATCGAACAAGCGACCATCGTGGTCAAAGATGTTTCAGAATGGCAGCCACCAAAAATGGTTGTAACATAATTTTTTTTTTTAAATTTTTGCTTGATAATTGTCAGCTACAATTTTTAGTTAAGAGCGAAAGTGATTTTGGCGTCTAGCATTGAGGATGGTCAATGAATGAAATCTATTAATAGACCATGCCCCCCTTTTTCTTGTACACGCGAAATAGAAGACACAAAATATTACAGTTTGTGGGATACTATACGTTATATAGAATTCATCTAGGGCAATGACCTATACATTCACTTATCAATAGATTGTACATATAAGCTCTTGTTGCCATTTTCTGCCACACAAAGGGTAGAATGTGATTAGCACATTCTATGCAGTTGTTTCCTTTTCACATGGGAACTATTTTCCAGGATATATTAATTTATATGTAATCTGGTTTTATTCACAGCTTAAAAATATTGTAATATAACAATTTTAAATTTCAAATGTTCAAACTGTTTGTTAAGCTTATGGGACTTAACTACGGGGTCATCAGTCCCTAAACTTACAAACTACTTATGAACTACTTACAAACTAGGACGGCACAAATATCCATGCCCGAGGGGGGATTCGAACCCCCGACCGTAGTGGCCGTGCTGACCGTGACTGGAGCGCCTCAGTCACCTCGGCCACCGCGGCCGGCATTTTAAATTTCCTTTTACTTCTACTGACATGGCACTTACTTCCATATTTGATAACTGACCAGGCACTCCATACTCTGTGGTGCATACCATTGTACTTTATACAAATTATTTATGTGTGACAAGCAATGTATAAGAAATGGTATTTCATATAATCATGTAATTTGTGTATATGCGATATTTAATGTAAAAAAAAAATGTTTGCCTTAGAGGCAATGACCATATATTATATATATTCTATTGTACATGTAACATCTTTGTATATGGTTTCCCGTCTAATAGTCAATATTGTGCTTCACTTCAGTCAGTACTGAATTTTGATTCTGAAGTGCCTCTGATTTAGACCTTGAGAAAGATTGGTGCAATCGTTTTATTATTGACGTGTAAATTTTATTTGGATGAAACATCAATGTGGATGTACACCATTTTGCTCTGTTAAGCATTGTTGTAAAAGCAGTGAAGTCATGTAAAAAGTACTACAGGTATGTTACTATCTAATTGTAGATAAATAAGATCTTTTGGCTATATGTAATGCAGCACATTTTGTAAAAAAAAAAAAAAAAATAAAAAAAAAATAAAAACTAAAAATAAACTTGATGTATTAGGTATGAAGATGGCGTCTAGCACGCCGAAACCGGTCATGTAATTAAAAGAAAGAAAGCGATATTGGCTGAAAACCTCTTATTAAAACATCAATTTACTATTTAATAAAAGAATAATAATAATACAACCAATGCAGCTTTTCATTCCAGATTATTAAAACAAAAATTTAAAGTAACTCTCTAATTTTTAATCTCTTAATTTTGAAAAGTTACGAAGAGAGAGACAGGAATTGTAAAAAGAGGGTAACAACCAATAAAAATAAATTAATTTCTATCTGTCATTTCATTCCACATTGCCACAGAAAAGCAAAGCAGGGTATTTTTATTGATTTACGTATTTCCTTGGTGTGTCTATAGTTGTGAGAATTCTTTGTTACTCTCCCGTTCATTAATTTCATATCAGTCATCAGTCATCGACATTAATACGTGTCAGGTTTCGCTAGTACGTAATTAAATTGGTACGCAGCTCTCAGTTCTGATTGTACTAGCCCAGTTTTTATATACGAATAACTTATTTAGAAAAAGAGATACGATGCTTTTTCTACGTACACTCCTCACAGCGACCTTTGTTACCACACGTCTACGAAAAGTTAGCGTAATTTATTTCTTGCGACGTGAGGAATCTTCCCACATAAATTTCTCTTTTAACCCGAGAATTACCTTCGTGGCTCTTTCTGGAAAATGGACGAGTGATTTCCGTCCAGCTGCCCTCACTCTCCCTGCCGCCCCCACCTCGCAAAATCCTCTTCCTGGCCGCCATTTTTATCTGGTCCGTTCTCAAGGGGATGCTCCATATAAGCCGCTCCCTCGATTGTGTAGCTTCCTGGATTCACAACAGTTCTTCATCACTCGCCAAATAGCGCCGACGGCGAAAGAGGAGGGCAGGAAGGATGGGGGAAGGGGGGGGGGGAGAAGACGAGACTAAAGGATGGAGAAATAACAATAGATGGTCAAGGACTGCTGGAAATGGCTATTCTTCGCCGCCTGCGCTACAACTGCTGTGGATGCTGCTTCAGAGTAAAAGATAGTGGACTGACTCTGCAGAGAGTATAGCTTAAGAAATATAAGGGATAAAACTTACTTTCAGTATATTTGAGCACCATAAAAATGTACGACTGATTCCAAAGCTCTGGCGGTCCGCTTCGTGAGTTTGGCACTTAATCGGAGAGGTCTCAGCCAAGATATTTCCGAAGAAGGCTATTTCCACTGTTTTCCACTCACATTTTATATATTTGTTCGTTGACAGTGCGCTCCGTGGAGTTTAGAAGCAGTTCCAAGGCCATCTTCCTCCGCGTCCGTTTCTAGGGTATTAAGCAACTCTGATCGATCTGCAAAGCCAATTTTGCAAATTATTGATGAAGGAGGAAAAGGAAGAAGGATTATGAAGGAAAGGATTGACAGTGGCTGCACTGGGGCATTGAAATTAAACAATGGAGACAAGTGAAAATGTGATCCGGTCCGGGAATCGAACCCGGGTTTCCAGCTTCGGGCCAGCGGTCACCTTAACCACTTGGCTACCCGTGCTCGCCTCCCGTCCGTCCCAAAATTCCACAAGTCGCACGCTATGACTGTAGTATCCCTATCGTTACTTGCCATTACGGATTCCAGTGCGAGATCGAACGTATGACCACATCTATGGCGAAGTAAGTGAAGCTAACGCCGTCTTCGTGTGTAAATTCTTATTAGGTATATTGATTTGGGACGGACGGGAGGCGAGAACGGGTAGCCAAGTGGTTAAGGTGACCGCTGGCCCGAAGTGGGAGACCCGGGTTTGATTCCTGGTCCAGCTCACATTTTCACTTGTTACCCTTGTTTAGTTTCAATGCCCCAATGTAGCCACTGTCAATCCATACCGCATTTTTCGGAAGATTTTACCTTATTCAGCAAGTTTTTTTCCCTCTTTACGTACTTATAAAGCAGCATGGCCGCGTGGTCTAAGGCGTTTGCACGGATTGCGTGGCCGCTCTCCTTCGTAGGTTCGTGTCCTCCCTCTGTCATGGGTGTGTGTGTGTGTGTGTGTGTGTGTGTGTGTGTGTGTGTTGTACATAGCGTAAATTACTTTAAGTAGTTTGTAAGTCTACGGTCTGATGACTTCAGCAAGGACAGATTTTAGCCATAAGAAGAGATGAAAGTCGCTAGGAGAGAGGTCCGGGCTGTACTGAGAATGTTCAAACACGTCCCATTGAAGTTCCCGTAAGTGTGGTTTGGTCGTGCCGTGCCGTGTGCGGTCGTGCATTGTCGTGGAAAGAAACAACACCTTTTGACGGTAATCCTCGGTGCTTGTCCTGTATTGATTATCGCGTTATTTTAAAGGTCTCGCAGTAACCATGTGCGTAAGAAATCAATCAGCAAAAATGCCTTTCTGTCACAAAAACGTTGCACATGACTTTTCGAGGTGTCAAGATTTGCTTTGGCTTAACCTTCGTTAGTGATAAAGTGTACCTCCATTCTGTTGACTGCCGATTTGTTTCATGGGTGTCGTACGATACCAAAGTTTCATCCCCTGTGACTATCCGAGAAAGAAAACCTTCTTCACTGTAGCGTGTCACACACTGAAGTGCACTACCGATCCGTTGTTTTTTTGTGTTGTTCAGTAAGAATTTTGGAAACCCAACGTGAGCAAATTTTCCGAAATATCAGGTTTTCAGTAACAATTTCATGAATTAGAGATCATGAAATTTGCGGAACTTCCATAGCAAGGGCACGAATTGTAAACTTGGTTGTGTTTAATCTTCTCAATTGTATGGACCAGTTCATGATTAATCACAGACGGGCGTTCACTTGGTTCTTCATTGTGCACTCGATGACGTCCTTCATTGAACAGTCTGACCCATCTTCTAACCAGTGAATCACGCTATAACGATACACTGAGAGTTTTATTTATTTTTTGTTTATCTCTGATCAGCGATACTTATCGCTTCCGGTTCCCTCTGACTCGCAATGCAACTAATTTAATTTCGTTCGTCATTTTTTACTCCCAAACAAGCGAGAAGACGGAACCGAGATAGTAGATTTTTTTTACTCACTCTCTTGTCTATGTTCGTTCCGTACGGACGTCTTCCATTTATGTATCTATTCAGGTATTGTCATGCAAGTTGTAAAAATATATTACTTAAATTTAAAATCATCCCTTCTCTTTGGCTTTTATTTAAATGAATCCCTCCACGTCAAATACTTACTTTCTATTGTTTTCAGCTCATCTACGTCCGTAATAGTTTAATGTTCAGACCCCATTGCAATCGCTTCGCATTGTCTGCAAAATTTCAATCATCCATCCTTATACTATACATTGCTTGATTTTAGAACCTGCAGTCATTTCTTTTGTAATTTCACGAAGTCCGATCATTTTTTTTTTTTTAATTTTTTTTATCATTACCAGTAACTTCATGTTCCACCCACGGTCACACAACAATGAAAAGCGAAGTGAACAATCTGAACATTGATCTCCTACGGAAAGTATCTCGAACATTCATTTATTAAATAAGACATAAAAGTTATCATTTCCAGCTTCTACAATACGAAGTGCAGGATCCAGCTAGATGCTTTCCATAAGTTTTATAACGTGCTGTTGCTTGTATGGTGCCCAACTTTAATATGCAATCCGCGGTTTATTTGCTTTAATGTTCATTTTGTGCTGTACTTTAACTAACTTATTTCAAAATTCAAACATTCGGTACCATCAATTCTTTGTCCAAAAAATATAATCGCGGAATCTACTTTTAACAATTATGGCATCATACGAAGCAAGGGCAACGTTATAACGCGTAGCATTTTGTCTGTAAACCTGGCAGATTTGTCGGCGAATATCCTTTGGATTAACTCTCTTTGCATTTATAAAACGAATTACAGATCTGATTTCACATGCGGCGGTATTTTCAATTACAGCTGCCATTATAAAGTACACGTTGGCAGCAGCGATCTGAAAACGGCATACATATCTTCTCCCTTTGTCATAGTAACTGCCGCGAATGCCGCGGTGGAGTAGCCGAGCGGTCTAAAGCGCCTCGCTGCTGAGCGCGCGGTTGCTCCCCGTCGGAGGTTCGAGTCCTCCCTGGGGCATGGTGAGTGTGTGTTGTCCTTAGGTTAGTTTACCTTAGTTTAACCAGTTTGTAAGCTACGGACTGATGACCACGCAGTTTGGTCCGATAGATTTACAAACATTTGAATATTTCTGCCGCGAATGCTGGGAACTTGCGATCGTAGCGCTGCGGCGGATAGAAACAGAAACGGAACTTACTTTGTGGACGACCCTCGTATAGCTCGCGGGAAGATGACGGGGATACAATTAGAGTCCAGTCATTATAGCCCATACGGAGGCGTATTTGCAGTCTTCTTTCCTGCGAACGTACGCTATTGGAACGGGAAATGACAGTGTAGATAGTACACAATGTACTCTGCACCACACGCCCTGAGGTGACTTGCGCAGTATGCACGTAGATGTAAATTTGCCGCATACACATTTTGTTTCTTTGAGGCGGAAGACTGTCTGTAACAAAACAATATAGGTGTGTGTGTGTGTGTGTGAGAGAGAGAGAGAGAGAGAGAGAGAGAGAGAGAGAGAGAGAGAGAGAGAGAGAGGGGGGGGGGGGAGAAGCTCTCTGAGCACAGAGAAAATGTAAAAGAGAGAAAGATGAGAAAGCGACTTTCCAGGGAGACACGAAATTGCAATAACAGGCTGGAAAAAACGGAAGGAGGCCACTTCGGTACGGCGGAGGCAAAACTCTGTTCCCGGTGCCGTAGGCAGCGTAATTATTATTGAAATTCGCTTTCGATTGCGCGGCTCCGAGAAGAGGGTGGAAAACGAACCGAGCGTTGCGGAAATCAGAACAGCGCCTGCCGAAGTTGATTCCTATTTATTTTCTTAAATTTCGTTTCCGTGTGCTCCTCCTCCTGCTTATCGTATTTGCTACCCAAAGTGCGCGGCGTTGTAGGCTTCCGGTTAAGACCTCCCCCTAACTTTTCGCCTCTCTCTCTCTCTCTCTCTCTTCTTAGTTTCTCTCTCTTCTTAGTTTCTCTTTCTTCGTGCTATAGCCATCCACTTCATTTGCATCATAATAATTTTGCATATACTATAGCAGTAGCAATTGTTATTGTCTTCGTCGCCAATCGGAATAGTAGTTTCCTGCAACTCTCCATAAATACTGCAGCCTACATCCACTTGAATTTGCTTGCTGTGGTCAAAAGACCGTCTCACCCGGCAATTTTCAAACTCCCTTCTACTGATGCCTTTGTACGTCACCTACCTACTCGATCTCTTCTTCCAGACAAGTTGTGTCGTAAATTACTTCTCTCCTTAGTTGGATCATTTGTTTCCTACATTAGAGATCCGGTTTACCCATCTAATATACGATACCACATCTCAGAAATGGAAACGGTGTTCCCACAGGAGCGATATAATAAGCAATACGCAGTGCGACTCGTATTCGGTAATACACAAGACAGCCTGGTTGTGTTTCAGTTTCGAACATGAGATCTCCTGAGGAGAACGTTGTTGTGGTTTTATCATAATTATTTGCTCAAAATAGTTGAAAAAGATTACTACTTGGCGCACTAGAACATTGCTATTAATTCTTATTCACGGAATGTATGACATTAACTGCAAAAGGGTAAAGTTGAAACTGTGAACCCAGCCGAGACCCGAACCCGGTCTCCTGGTTTCTAGGCAGTTGCAGTGACCCATACACCACAGCCTTCAACATAACTGCACGGATTACCCGGGTACACCTTCCGTCAGATACAAATTCTCAACTTTATCCTACCCACTACTACTCGACCCCTACACCACAGCGATCAACATAACTACACGGATTACCCGGGTACAGATACAACTTTATCCTACCCACTACTACTCGAACGCGTAGTTTTGAAAACTGATTCCCGTAAGAGTAAGTGCCTTCCTGCCTCCACACTGAAGGCATACAATATAAGTTATATGTGGTGTCTGTTCTTTCGGATACACGGATATACATTCATATTTACGGAATGTATGACATTAACTGTGAGTATGAACCGTGAGTATGATTATAACTGTAGGATCAAAATGTGGTGTCTGGACTCTCGGACATATCCGAAAGAACAAAAGACCACTCGTATACAACTTGTAACTATTAATATCAAATATTATTCGGCTATGCTTTGTAGTGATGTCCCTTAACCCTAACACGAATTCCTCGAATTCTACAGAATGATTCCACTGTTTCCACACTTCGAAACAACCAGTATCGCCACTATGACAAAATAGGACAAGAATTTTCTAACTGCTACTTCTTCTCCTGATAAGCAACTCTTCATAGTGATTTAAGTGTGTGAATGATGTTATAAATGCCACCATGAAAAGTTTTATTTTTTGTAAAACCATTCGCTAACTTCAGTGCTAATTAAATCGGAAACGGCTTAACGCAATGACTTTTTTTATTTTGCTTTTTTATAAACAACTATTTCTCAACACAACCTGCGCTGCTACAGCCGTACGAGTTTTTCGAACTGTTTCAGGCCTTCCTGTATACCGAGTATCCCATTTAACGTAACAAATAGAAATAACAGTAAAAATACGTATTGTACACAAAAATGTCCCAGACACAAAATGAATACCACCGTAGGGGTCATGTACCTGACCTGAAATCAAACCACTATCCGCGCCCCTTATGGGGGACCGGGGGGGGGGCAACTTTGAAATTTTAAATAGTAACCCCCTTTTTTATTGCATATTCGGATTCATCACCAGGAAATACCTCGTGTGTGCTCGATATATCGTGCTACAGTCGTGGTATATGGTGCTGTATTCGCTAAATAAATAAAATAAAAATAAATAAATAATGTGTCCGGTTATTATCATGAAGTAGGTAACACTTTAGATTTAATAATAAAGAAACAAACAGTTCAATGAGTCTTCAGAAAAGTACTTAACGATACCAGTGAAGCCCCCACCTCTACGTCCCGTTGCGAGTTCGTGAAGTCCGACCACAGTGTTCTGCGTTTAATCATGAGCCGCAGTGCACCGTATTGCTTCCGAGTGGCCGCATTACACCGCCATGTACACCATAATGCAGCGAGTATACGGAAGGATATAACATTCATGGATAGTGCACCCTGTACTTGTCTTTCAACTGGTCTGTAGTATGTTTCTTTGATGTGCATTTTTCTAGAGATTCTAAGACAGTTCATCACGATTAATTATTAATTTACCAACCTTAGCATTCTCCGCAGGTAGGATGATTTTCAATTGAGGACCGTTGCGTGACTTGTATTACTAACTGAAAAATACGTTTATTTGCCTACTTTACTGTGTAATGTTTCGAAACGTACGATAAATACTATTTAACTGATACAGCGTCATCTGCCCCAAGTAGAAAATAGTGTGTCGAGCAAATCCTAGGTATTTGGCGATGAATCCGAAACTGCAATAAAAATGGAAGTTTTATTTAAGATTTGAAAGTTGCGTCCCTCCCTTCGGAGAGCGGGGAAGGAGGTTGATTGCAGCTCGGGTAGATACCCCCTTGGATATATTCATTTTGTTTCTGGGACATTTTTGGGTATGATGCATATTTTTCGACGTATTGGGGACACCCTGTATATAGCACTGACACAGGTGATATTTATTATAGATTAGTGTGATGTCTGTACTATCGGACGCGTGTGTGTTTTTTGTCCTTAAAGTAGTTTGTAAACCTAGTAACTGATGATTAAAGAAGTTAAGCCTCTTATATTTACAAACATTTGAACATTCTCCGGAACTACGTGTAGTACAGTTTGCAGGTACATTCGGTGATTCAAATGTTTGTATATCTATTATATGTCCTTAGGCTTACCACTACTTTAACGTAACTTATGCTAAGGACAACACACCCACCCATGTCCGGTGGAGGACTCGAACCCCCAACGGCGAGCAACCGCTTGCTCCGCAGCAAGGCGCCTTAAACACTCGGCCTCTCCATTCGGTGGTATATGGTAATGCCGTTTGAAATGTGTGTGCGCATAGAGTAAACAGTAAAGAAGTGATAAGTTGAAACACCATGTTTTCTTATGATCTTCAGTTTGGAGACTGATTTGATGCAGCACTCCACACTACTGTCCTTCAACTCCTAAGAACGTCGACGCACATCTGTTTCAACCCACTTACTGTATTCATCTCTTGGTGACCCTCCCTTCATTTCACCATTTTACCACATGAATAGCTAAAATTAAGTAAGCTGTAACATATTTCCTCTCCACCTTACTCCATCCTGAGCAAGCCTTTTCATCTCCTCTTATAAACGACAACCCACATCTATTTGAACCTGCTTATTATATTCATCTCTTGGTCACCCTCCCTTCATATCTGATATTTTACCACATGAACAGCGAAAAATAAGTAAGCTATGAAGTTTATTTTTTCAATGGAATAATTTTGTGGGGAAATGTGTAGTGGGGAGGGGGGGGGATGTTGAGAGAAAAAGATTCCAAATCGTTCGAAATTATTTATAAAAATTATTCAAAATTCATATGTTTGTAAATCTATGGGACTTAACGAGGCGCTCCAGTCACGGTCTGCACGGCCACTACGGTCGGGAGTTCCAATCCCCCCTCGGGCATGGATATCTGTGCTGTCCTTAGTGTTAGCTAGTTCGTAAGTAGTTTGTAAGTTTAGGGACTGATGACCCCGTAGTTAACTCCCATAAGCTATACAAACATTTGAACGAGTGAGGTTATCAGTCCCTCGGCTTACAAGCTACTTAAACTAACCTAAGGGTAAAACACACACACACACACACACACACACACACACACACACACACACATGCCCGATGGAGGACTCGAATCTCCGACAGGCAGCAACCGCTCGCTCCGCACAGCAAGACACCGTACAGCGCTCAGCCATTCCATTGCGGCTAAAATTTAGAAAATCGTTAAGTATCCTCCTTAATTCTCAATTACTGGACGAATAAACTCTGAGTAATTTACGTGCCGATAGTTGAGGTGCCTCAAGGAATACCTAGTTTCCATGTTTAAAGCTTTTCTTATTGTGGTATATTTTCAAAGTAGTATTACACATCTTCTTCAGTAGGCCTACGATATGACAACCTTTTGAATATTTAAATTCACTCAGTAATTTTGCGAAGTAGACAAAATAAAAATATTATTGATTCGGAAAGCCGTTACTTTGCGTCCTAACCTGCGTTTGAGTGACTGTTAGAGCAATTTAGTAATATAGATCGTTTCCGGTGCAGTCTGTGAATACGGTTCGGGATGACCATCCATTGCCGGCTCGCACGTAGCGCGCCGTTTGCGGTTTTGTAGTGGAAGGACTTGGATTAGCTGGGATGGAGTGGGGGCGGGGAGAGTTGGCTACCCTGATTTAGGGTTATGGCCGGCCTGACGAGCCCAGCTCCGGGGGTTGCAATGGGCCGTCGAGTTTGGCGCGCCTCTGTTCTACCGCCCTCCTGGTTAAGTCGCACGCATTTGCCTCCATTAATAGTGCCTTTCGTTGCACATTAACGGCAGATGCCGGATTCTGCAGCTTTCCCTCCCCAGTCAATACAGATAATTACTTCATTTTAATAGTTACTTTATTGCGAGAACGGTCTTTCCGTTTGTCTCGAGTTTCTCTTCTGTGCTAGGTATCCCTATTACGGCTTCCGCACCCAGTCACGTAATATTTCACTTGATTTGTTACTAATGACCCCAGTTCAGCAAGGAGTGCCCTAACAAGAAAATCTTTTCATTCTCCACTCTGAGGAGTGGAGCGGGCTGTTTGAGATCCGGCCCATAAAGAGTCGCGGTTCTATTCAGCCAATTATCAGACAAGCAGAGAATGGCAGGGTGTACTCCTGCCGAAATATCGGCCGACGCCTGCTTTCATACTTGACTGCATACCCGTAAGTATTGGCCCACTTTAGGTTACGTTAGTAACACTAAAAGTGGGCCTTTGCGATCGTCTTTTGACTGCTCGAAATTTAAATGAAAATAACTGCTTAACTATTGATCTGACACGAATATTGAATAATCTAAGTGGCAGAGGAGAAAATTCTCTACAACTTAGCTCCCTTATGTTTTTTTCATATCTCGTATCGTTTGAGACATATTTGCAAAAATAACAGAGATTTGACACCCTTCATTGAATTAACGAAAAACAGCCGTTCGGAGATGTCACGTGACATTCCTCGCCCAGAACTCTATCTGGCATACGCCATCTTGCGTTGTGTATTTGATGATTGTCTTATTGTAACTTACACGTTGCCGTTTCAAAGCAATAGCGCACTGAAGAATTAACAAAAACACATCGTTCTTCGTACGATAAATGATAATCTAGTGTCTGCAAATGCCATATTAGCATCAGTTACCAACGGCCATCAATAGTATGAGATTAAAGTACTCGACCTTTAGCTGATAGCCGTAGTGTAGTTGGCAAGGCGTTGGGCTATGACGCTAAAGGGCGGTGGTTCGGAACCCGCCAATACCTTTTTTTTTTTTTTTTTTTTTTTTTTTTCCCTAATAGGATTTCGGACCCTTATTAATTTTTAATTATTTAGATTATTATTTTGGTCCAAAATGTTTGCAAAAACTTATAAAACTACAAATTTAAAGTGGGCCGTACATCACGGCAGTGCGATATTTTTTCCTTGTTATGTTAAAAAACACTTACAGGTATGCAGTCAAGTATGAAAGCAGGCGTCGGCCGATATTTCGGCAAGAGTGCAACCTGCCATTCTCAATGCAATACTGCAGCGAGGGAGCAATGTGCAACGACGTTTAAAACTTCGGTTCTCAATGGCAACAAGAAGACAACACACAACGAGTGAGCAAGCACACAGCGCCATCAACGCGCGACGCTAAGCCAATTTCTCGAGAAATTCTCGAGTACTCTCGAGAAGTTGTCGACAGTGCTGCTCTACAACGAAACATTGCGACAGTGCAGTCGTAATCGTCTTCCGTACGTGCAAGAAAGAAACTGAATTGTTTCTATTATTATTATTATTATTATTATTATTATTATTATTAGTAGTAGTAGTAGTAGTAGTAGTAGTGGTAGAACGTTTCGCAGAAGACAAAAATCATAGGATTATTACATTATTATTAATCGATATTTCGCCGTGGGCTGTCCCGTTTAGGTTAGAATATATTATAATAACAATAAGCCGTCTTGAGTCACAATAATTTTATTGTTTTATTATTTATTTCACAAATGCAGGAGATAATTTCATCTCGACAACTGCAGGTAACAATTCACATTACTTCACTGTATGTTTATTATAAGATCCTTGCATTAACGCCTGCTGTAACTTTCTCGCAAAAAACTAATAACTGTGTCCTACCGTTACGTGAAAAACAAAAGCAGATATAACACAAAAATACAGTAATAAAGTTCTTAAAAATGGAGCTATAGCTCCGAAACGCGTCGGACATAAAAACAATAAAATTATTGTGACTGAAGAGGCTTACCGTGACTGGCGCGCTGCAGTGCCCTCGCCTACCGCGGCCGGCGAAATGTGGAAAAATCGCTAAAATTACTGCAGCAAACAGGTGTATCTAAAAATGTTCAAATGTTTGTATAGTCTATGGGACTTAACTACGGGGTCATCAGTCCCTGAACTTACAAACTACTTATGAACTACTTACTAACTAGGACTGCATAAATATCCATGTCTGAGGGGGGATTCGAACCCCCGACCGTAGTGGCCGTGCAGACTGTGACTGGAGCGCCTTAGTCTCCTCGGCCACCGTGGCCGGCCAGGTGTTTCTGCACGACTCGTAGAAGAGCTATCACGAATATAAAAAAACTATTTTATACAGCACTTCGACTGGGATTTGGGAACAAGAATGATCGGTCTGCGGTTTGTGTGGCACGACCTTTCGGGCGATGTAAAACATGGCACATTCCTTAATTATATCCATTATTGGTTTGAGGTCGTGGTTGTATGTTTAATTATTTTGTCAAGTAGGCTCAACTACATATAACGTGTATAAAACACTAAAATATGACGCGTTTCAAGGGTCAAGCGTCATCATCAGATAAAATATACAAGAATCTTTAAAACCCGAGACAAATAAAATCTAAAACGTAATAAAAGAAAACGTGGTTACAAGGTAAGTAACCACGTTTTCTTTTATTACGTTTTAGATTTTATTTGTCTCGGATTTTAAAGATTCTTGTATATTTTATCTGATGATGAGGGCTTGCCGGCCGCGGTGGCCGAGGGGCCTGAGGCTCTCCAGTCACGATCTGCACGGCCACTACGGTCGGGGGTTCGAATCCCCCATCGGGCATGAATATTTGTGCCGTCCTTAGGATTAGTTAGTTCATAAGTAGTTTGTAAGTTTAGGGACTGATGACCCCGTAGTTAAGTCCCACAAGCTATACAAACATTTGAATTTTTTGATGAGGGCTTGACCCTTGAAACGCGTCATATTTTAGTGTTTTATACACGATATATGTGGCTGAGCCTACTTGACAAAATAATTAATGGCACATTCCGACACTGCAAAGACTTGTTAAAGGTGGTCCAAAGCGATACCAATCACGACAGTGATTCTGCACAGTGTGCTCCTTCACTCGTAGATCTTGTGGAAGGTCTCTCCATAGGCTCAGTGCGCCTCCCGCCTTCCTTACACGCCGTGTTTGTGGCCGCACCTGGGCTGCCATAGCTCAGAGGCAGACTTACAGGAACGCTTGCTTCTCCACGGCTTACTCTGCGATCCTTTATCAGGAGAGCATTACGTATCAGCAAGGTCTTCTCAGGCAGCCAACGAAGAAGCGTTCTTCCCACCATTTACCCACTCCACCTTCAATCCTCCCTACATCCACTCCTAACATATATCAGTCGTTGTTACCTTGACCTCACATTACCGTTATTCTTTCCTTTATCACTTCGTTCACCTTCCATAAACTTTAGAGTGTCCGGTATCTAACGTTCCGAAGTAACTGTTCAATACAGAATAAAGTTCCACAGTTTTCAAAATAAAATAAGTTCGATAATCTTTGGCTATTATTAAAATTTATTAATTCATTTACTTGATCCAGATAGCGTAGACACTCCCCGTCGTCGATTTGAGTCCTCCCTAGAATTACAAACTGCTTAAAGTAATTTATGCAAAGAATAAAAAGAACAAAAAACACACACGCCCGAGGGAGGACTTGAACTTCAGACGGGGAGAGACTGCGTAATCCGTGCAAGGCACCTTAGATCGAGCGACCATTCTTGCTTGGATTTTCTGTTACGTCCTAATATCACTGGCTATATTTTGTTCCCAAATAAATTCCTGTTATGTGTGTCCATCATGTAGAAGTTCACTTCTTTGAGGTCATTTAGTGTCCAGTTGTCCTTTAGGCTATACAGTTTTACTAAGGATTTGATTCGACATTCTTTCATCACACACTTTACCAGATGTCCAAGGGCAATATTCTTATTTTGCTCAGTATGCATATTATCCACTCCGATGAACCACAGACATTGCCGAGGTGGGGTGGCTTGCGTGCCTCAACGATGCAGATAGCCGTACCGTAGGTGCAACCACAGCGGAGGGGTATCTGTGGAGAGGCCAGACAAACGTGTGGTTCCTGAAGAGGGGCAGCAGCCTTTTCAGTAGTTACAGGGGCAACAGCCTGGATGATTGACTGAGCTGGCCTTGTAACATCAGCTAACGTGACTTTGCCACACAGCTACTGCGAACGGCTGAAAGCAAGGGGAAACTACAGCCGTTATTTTTCCCGAGGACATGCAGCTCTACTGTATGAACATATGATGATGGCATCCTCTCGGGTAAAATATTCCGGAGGTAAAATAGTCCCCCATTCGGATCTCCGGGCGGGGACTACTCAGGAGGATGTTACCATCAGGAAAGACAACACTGGCATTCTACGGATCGGAGCGTGGAATGTTAGATCCCTTAATCGGGTAGGAAAATTAGAAAATTTAAAAAGAGAAATGGATAGGTTGAAGTTGGATATAGTGGGGATTAGTGAAGTTCGGTGGCAGGATGAACAGGATTTCTGGTCAGGTGAGTACAGGATTATAAATACAAAATCAGTTGGGGGTATCACAGGAGTAGGATTGATAATGAATAAGAAAATAGGAATGCGGGTAAACTACTATGAGCAGCACAGTGATCGCATTATCATTGTCAAGATAGATACGAAGCCAACACCGACAACAGTAGTACAGGTTTATATGCCAACTAGCTCTGCCGATGATGAGGATATAGAAGAAATATATGAGGAGCTAAAGGAAATTATTCAGACCGTTAAGGGAGAGGAAAACTTAATTGTGATGGGAGACTGGAATTCGGTAGTAGGAAAAGGAAGAGAAGGAAAAATAATAGGTGAATATGGACTGGGCAGAAGGAATGAAAGAGGAAGCCGCCTGGTAGAATTTTGCACGGAACATAATTTAGTTATAACAAACACCTGGCTTAAGAATCACAAAAGAAGGTTGTATACGTGGAAGAGACCAGGAGACACCGGGAGATACCAGATAGATCTTATAATGGTAAGACATAGATTTCGGAACCAGGTTTTGAAGTGTAGAACATACCCAGGGGCAGACATAGACTCTGACCATAACTTGTTGATTATGAACTGTAGGCTGAAACTGAAGAAACTACAGAAAGGTAGGAAAATAAGGAGATGGGACCTAGATAAATTGAAGGAACCCGAAGTTCTTAAGAATTTCAGAGGGAGCTTCAGGCAACAATTGATAGAAACAGAGGAAAATAAAACAGTTGAGGAGGAATGGGTAAAATTGAGAGATGAAATAGTGAAGGCAGCAGAGGACAAAATAGGTAGGAAGGCAAGACCTACAAAGAATCCTTGGATATCACAGGAGATACTAAATTTTATCGATAAAAGGAGAAGGTATAAAAATGCAGTAAATGAAACAGGCAAAATGGAGTACAGACGACTAAGAAATGAGATTGTCAGGAAGTGCAAAATGGCTAAGCAGGAGTGGCTAGAAGGCAAATGCAAGGATGTAGAAGAATGTATAAATAGGGGAAAAATAGATACAGCCTACCGGAAAATAAAAGAAACATTTGGCGATAAGAAAAACAGCTCTCTGAATATCAAGGACACTGATGGAAAACCAGTTCTCAGCAAAGAAGGGAAAGCTGAAAGGTGGAAAGAGTATATAGAGAGGCTCTACAAAGGAAATGAACTTCGAGACATTATTGTAAGGAGGGAAGATGATGTAGATGATGATGAAATAGGAGATACTATACTGAGAGATGAATTTGACAGAGCACTGAAAGATCTAAGTCGAAACAAGGCCCCTGGAGTAGATGATATTCCCTCAGAGCTACTGAAGTCTCTGGGAGAAGCAGCCATGACAAAATTGTTTCACCTGGTGTGTAAGATATATGAGACAGGTGAAATACCCTCAGATTTTAAGAAAAATGTTATAATCCCCATCCCTAAGAAAGCAGGTGCAGACAGGTGTGAAAACTACAGAACCATCAGTTTAATAAGTCATGGTTGCAAAATATTAACGCGAATTATATACAGAAGGATGGAAAAGCTGGTAGAAGCCGACCTCGGGGAAGATCAGTTTGGGTTCAGGAGAAATGAAGGAACACGAGAGGCAATACTCACTTTACGGCTTATCCTAGAAGATAGATTAAGAAAAGGCAAACGTACATTTCTAGCTTTTGTAGACTTGGAGAAGGCTTTTGACAATGTTGATTGGAATAAACTCTTTCAAGATCTGAAGCAAGCAGGAGTAAAATATAGGGAGCGTAAGGTTATTTACAACTTGTACAAAAACCAGACAGCGGTTGTCATAGTTGAAGGGCATGAAAGGGATGCAGTGGTTGGAAAGGGAGTAAGACAGGGTTGTAGCCTTTCCCCACTGTTGTTCAATTTGTACATTGAGCAAGCTATAAAGGAAAGCAAGGAGAAATTTGGAGAAGGAATTAAAGTTCAGGGTGAAGAATTAAAAACATTGCGTTTTGCCGACGACATAGTAATTCTGTCAGATACAGCAAAGGACCTGGAAGAGCAATTGAACGGAATGGACATTGTGCTGAAAGGTGCATATAAGATGAATATTAACAAGAGCAAAACTAGGGTAATGGAGTGCAGTGTAAGAAAATCAGGTGATGCTGAAGGAATTAGATTAGGTAACGAAACAATAAAGGAGGTAGAGGAGTTTTGTTACTTGGGCAGTAAAATAACAAATGAAGGTCGCAGTACAGAGGATATAAAATACAGAATGGCAATGGGTAGAAAGGCGTTTTTGAAAAAGAGAAATTTGTTAACATCGAATATTGATTTAAGCCTAAGGAAGGCCTTTCTGAAGGCATTTGTATGGAGTGTTGCCTTGTATGGGAGTGAAACATGGACGATAAGCAGTGTGGACAGAAAGAGGATAGAGGCTTTTGAAATGTGGTGCTACAGAAGAATGCTGAAGATTAGGTTGGTGGATCGTGTAACTAATGAGGTACTGAACCGAATTGGGGAGAAAAGAAATTTCTGGCATACCTTGACTAAAAGAAGGGATAGATTGGTAGGACACATTCTTAGACATCAAGGAATTGTGAATTTAGCATTGGAGGGAAGTGTGTGGGGTAAAAATCGCAGAGGGAGACCAAGAGACGCGTATAGTAAGCAGATTCAAGTGGATGTGGGTTGTCGTTCTTATGAGGAGATGAAAAGGCTTGCTCAGGATAGAGTAGGGTGGAGAGCTGCATCAAACCAGTCTCTGGACTGAAGACCACAACAACATGCATATTATGTTCTCTTCATTTACGTAGACATCTTTTTCAGGCTGTAGACGTTTTCTGTTGTTCTTTGACCAATTAATCTTATTTTTATCTAGTTATACCACCAACTAAGATGATTCCGAAAGTTGCATAGCAAGCTGGGAGCTATCGAATGGAGCCAGCATTTGTTTACAGTTATTTTATTACTCGACGTGACATGTAACGAGATCGCCGGTGGTGTTGGTCAAGCCCAACGAGCTTAAATTTCTTTGGCTCAGCCCACTCGAAGCGCTTACTGCGAACCATTCCTACTATCTTTGGTTGCCCATATAGTTCACTCAGTTCTTCTTTGTGTGAATCTTCCATTTGCCAGTTGTTGCGTGTTGCACGAGCCAAATATTTTACGCTGAACTTTCAAATACAAATAGCTTTTTTTGTACTCTTGTTTCCGAGTGCTCTATGTTCAACATCTGTGTTAGCGTCTTGTACAGTTTAACCGCTGTTAGTTACGAGCCTTGAGCAATTGGCCAACGCTGTGATAACCAATCTATGTTCAAATGTTCGTAAACCTATTGGACTAAACTGCTATGGCCATCAGTCCCAAGACGTAAATCCTGCAATCTACCACAGTCATGCAATGACGACACCATCCTGTACTTGTCATAAAACAGCCGCAGATTGCAACCTACTCTGTCAATCAGATCATTTATATAGATAGAAAATAATGGCGATTCTATCACACTTCCCTGGGACACTCCTGACGATACCCTAGTTCGCCATCGAGGACAACTTACTGGGTTCTATTACTTAAGTAGTCTTCGTGCCTCTCTCATATTTGGGTACGTATTTCATATGCTCGTTCCTTCGTTAGCAGTATGTAGTACGGCGCCGCGTGAAATAGCCGCGTGGTCTAAGACGTCATGCTAAGGAGTGAGTAGCAGTTCCCGCCGGAAGTTCGAGTCCTCCCTCGGGCATGCGGGTGTAAGTTACTTTAAGTAGTTTGTAAGTATATAGCCTGATGACCATAGCAGTTTGGTCCAATAAATCAACATATCGTGTCAAATGCCTTTCGAAAATCGAGAAATACGCAGTCTGCCCTACCTGTTGACCTTCGTCCATAGCTCACGAAAGTGACGAGAGAAAAGAAAAGCTGAGTTTCGGACAATCGATGCTTCCTTCAGTCGAGCCGATGCACGGACAGAAGCTATGCACCGGCCGCGGTGGCCGAGGGGACTGAGGCGCTGCAGTCACGGTCTGCACGGCCACTACAGTCGGGGGTTCGAATCCCCCCTCGGGCATGCATATTTGTGCCGTCCTTAGTATTAGGTAGTTCATAAGTAGTTTGTAAGTTTAGGGACTGATGACCCCGTAGTTAATTCCCATAAGCCATACAAACATTTGAACATTTTTTTTAGAAGCTATGCCGTCTCAAGGAAATTTACTATATTAGAATTGAGAATATGTTCAAGAAATCTACAGCAATCTGATGTTAATTATATTGGTCTTTAATTACGTGGGTCCGTTCTTTTGCCTTTTCTTATAAACAGGAGTCACCTTGGAACTTTGCGCTGGATTACACAATAATGCCGTAAATTTACTTCTTTAGAAAAATGCATTGAACATATCTTTCAGTTATACGGTAATACGAGGGTAAGTCAATTATTATCCGCAAAGCAGTTATAAAATTTTATTATAATAAATACGAAACTTACAAGAACATAATTTTTCGACATAGTCTCCTTGCTTTTCAATGCACTTCGTCCATCGCTCTACAAGCTTCCTTATGCCCTCATAACAGGTTTCCGGTTAAGCTGCGAGCCAGGAATGCACCGCTTTTTTCACTGCTTCGTCCGAGTCAAATCAACGGCCCCTTAATGCCTGTTTGCGTGGACCAAACATGTGATAGAAGGGGCAAGATCGGGACTATATGGAGGATGATCCAGGACTTCGAATTTAAGTTTCTGGAGCGTTTCAGCAGTGTGGACAGCAGTATGCGGACGGGCATTGTCGTGCAACAACACAACACCTTCTGACTGCCATCCTCGGCATTTGCTTCGAATTGCAGGCTTTAGCCTGTCAGTAAGCATCTCGCTGTAACGTACACTGTTTATTGTTGTGCCTCTTTCACCATAATGTTCCAGTTCAGGACCTCGTGCATCCCAAAAAAAAGTAAGCATCAGTTTTCCTGCGGACGGTTGGGTCTTGATCTTTTTCTTGCACGGCGAATTTGGAGGTTTCCAGTCCATACTCTGCCGTTTACTCTCCGGCTCGTAATGATGGATCCATGTTTCGTCACCAGTAATGATTCTGTCCAAGAAGTTGTCCCCTTCGTTACGATAGCGATCCAAATGTTTTTAGCAGATGTCGAGGCGCGTTTGCTTATGCAACTGTGCGAGTTGTTTTGGGACCCATCTTGCACAAACTTTACGAAACCCAAGTCTGCTGTGAATAATTTCGTAGGCAGAACCATGACTAATTTGAAGACGATGAGTCACTTCATCAATAGTTAATCGTCTGTCTAAGAGAATCATTTCACGTGATCGCTCAATTGTTTCTTCACAGAAGCTCTCCTGAGAACCAATTTTACAATTTTAATCAGCCAAGAAGTTTCATATCAGCGCACACTCCGCTGCAGAGTGAAAGTTTCATTCTTGAAACATCCCTTACGCTGTGGCTAAGCAATATCTCCGCCATATCCTTTCTTCCAGGAGTGCTAGTCTTGCATGGTTCGCAGGAGAGTTTCTGTGAAATTTGGAAAGTAGGAGGCGAGGTACTGGCGGAAGTAAAGTTGTGAGGCGGCATCGTGAGTCGTGTCGGGATAGCACAGTCAGTAGTGCGCTTGCCCGCGAAAGGCAAGGGTCCCAGGTTCGAGTCCCGGTTCCGGCACACAATTTTAATCTACCAGGAAGTTTCAATAATTGACTTCCCCTCGTAGTATTATTTTTGCACTTTCACGGTTGACAAGTGTGGTGTGGTGTACTGAGATCTGTTTCTGTTGCAGGTGCTCAGTCGACGACGACGACGGTGCATCCCCGCGAGCAAGTGGTTCTGCCCGGCCAGCCCGTCAGCCTCATGTGCCGGACGGGTGTGCCGATAGCCTACTGCCGCATGGAGCCCCCCAGGGCCGACAAACCCTTCTTCCTGAATCCCGAGGTAAGTACACCAGCATATCTTCTTTACGGGACGTGGGTCATTAGTTCCATGGTTTGACAAGGGCCATTAAGCGTTCCTCTCCCGTCCACACCACGATAACCCCGCGCGGTGCAAGGCAACTTACTCAGGGAGGTCGCCCGGTATCCCTGAGGCTCCGTTCGAGGCACATCCACCCATGTGCCACGCACCCCTCAGCACGGGTCGCACCACACCTTGGGTTGGGGCAGAGACTCCATTTATTGGCCCGGAACCTGTCCTGACAATCACCAAGGCAATGATCAAACTGGAGCTACGTAACTGGCTCAGAAGACAGCACGTAGAATATTGGACCAAAGTCCATCAACAAAAACATGGCAAGGTAATGATGCCAAAGCCATGTTTTAAAAGAAGCTCTGCAATCCTGGGTCTGAACAGGAGAGAGATTAGACTCATGGTTGAATTGCTGACAGGCCATGGGAATTTCAAAAAACACCTACATACAATGGGAATAACAGAAGATGACCCTAAATGTAGGATCTGTGATGACGGTGATGAAACTGCATCACATCTTCGAATGCATTGCATTGGAGAGTAAAAGGAACAGAAAGTTTGGGACAACCAGACCCGAAGAAATTGTGTCTAATAAAGAACTGGTAAAGGGACTCCTTGCACTGTTCAAGGGCATTGGTTGGCTTTACTAGATAAACATGGAGCGATACCGCACAATAAACTTAGTTTCGGTGCGGGCAGTGGCGGGTTGGTCCAAGACTGTTTTGGCTTCCCTGGAAAAATCAATCAATCCTCTCCCGTACCAATCACAGTCGCATTTACAAGGAGAGGGGCCTCACATATGGGTCACCGATTTCGGTCGAATTTTGCATGGACGTTCTATATATTTGATACGCATTTCACAGGGAACATGAGGCAGAATTAAAGTATGTGGTGTGGAGGAAGACATGCTTTAAGACAGTCCATGTAATAGCTTTGGCTGCAACGCTGTGTTACTTGAGCCTTGGCTCGGTGCGCCCGGTCAGGGAACCAAACGCCCACTGTAATAAAAAAAAAAAAAAATAAAAAAAAAAAAATAAAAAAAAGCTGAGCCAACGACTCAACGAACAAATTGAACGAATGACCGCGAACTATAGATCTACCAGATGAACAAAACAAAAAAAATAGTGGTCTAAAGCAACTACCTAGTAAGTAGGAGGTCCCGGGTTCGAATCCTGGCCACAGCACAAATTTTAATTCAATGCCTCTCTTTATGTTTAATACTTTTCTATGTATTTATACTAGCAGAAAACCCGGCGTTGCCCGGGTATTTATTTATTCCTGACATTTTTAAGGTATATATTCATTTTTTATCAGGGCTGTATATCTATAAAACCTCTTGGGAATACAATTAGTAGTACAGACGTAATAGATTAAAACTTGGTGCGTGATGGGGTGGTTTTCCTTTAACGTTACTGTTTATGTGCTCATATCTCATAAACTACATGTCATACTGCGATACAACTTCGAAGGTACATTCAGCTATATGTGTTTACATTGTCTGTAAAACTTGCTGCGGCTACAATTTGCAGTGCAGAAATTATAAATTGTAACGTCATGACCAATGCCGTAGCCTTAGACCATGAACAGCGGAACGTTACTGTTTATGTGCTCATATCTCATGAACTACGTGTCGGAATGTGATACAATTTAGAAGCTACATTCAACTATATATGTGTATACTGCCTGAAAAATTTCCTGTCGCTACAATTTGTAGTGTTCAAATTATAAATTGTAACGTCATACCGAGAGCGGTAGTTTCACTCAATAAACAGCAGAAAAGTAGTAAGCGAGAAACATTTTTCCTTTCATCATTTTTATGGTTCTCAGCGAGAGAAAGTTTAATAAAAGCTTGAAAATATGTATAAAGTTTGTTGTAAGTCGCTATTTTAATTCTCGTATAGCGTATTTATAAAGTCTCGCCATATTATGTAGCAGTTTCTTGCAAATCCTATTATTTATGACGCCATATCTTCTGAATCATGTGTCGTATATGATTCTTAACTCTGCAGCAATTGAACCTCACGGTAAGGAATGTGTGTACCAAATTTGGTTGAAATCGGTCCAGTGGTTTAGGAGAAAATGAGCAAAATTGTCGCTGAATGCAGCAGTTTTCTACGCATCTCATTGTTTATGACGTCATATCTCGTGAACTATGTATCGTACGTGATTCTTACACTTACGGCGACCGTTCTCATGGATTGAAGCTTACGTGTACAAAATTTCAAAAAAGATTGGTACAAAACTGTAGAGTTGTATGCAACACGTATAAATATACGGACACTCTGCTTTACATCTCTATATATAAAAGGAAGTGTCCCGATTGACTGACTGACTGACTTATCATCGCCCAGCCCAAACCACTGAAGATAAAAACTTGAAATTTGTGGAGGATGTTGATCTTACTCTATAGGCGTCATTTAAGAAGCGATTTTTCAATATTCCGTTCGTAAGGGGGTGAAATAGGGGATGAAACGTTTTTTGAAAATACGTAGCTATTTAGGCAATTTTGAAGCTAGAACTACAAAATTTCGGATTTTAATTCAGGGTTCGAATTTAAAAGACACGTGTTTCGGCATTTTTTAAATTCGACAAATAAGGGGGTGAAATAGGTGACGCAAAAAATTGATTTTCAAAAATATGTTGCTGTTAACTCAAATTTTAAGATACAACTACGAAACTTCAGATATGGAGTCTTGGTCAGGAGTAAAATCCATGATTTTTAGTATTTTTGGAAATTCAAGAAGAGGGTTAAATAGTGGATCAAAAATTATTTTTGAAAACAAGTTGCTATTGATACAATTTTGAAGCTAGATCGTCAAAAATTGATATTTGTATAGTTGGTTAGACTTTAAAAAAATACGTGTTTCGGTATTTTTGGAAATTCAACCATCAAGGGGGTTAAATTGGAGTGAGGTGTTTTTCGAAAATCTGTTGCTATTTAGACAATTTTAAAGTTAAAATTACAAATTTTCGGATTTGGGTTCGAGGTTCAAATTTAAAAGACACGTGTTTCGGTATTTTTGGAAATTCGACCAATAAGGGGGTGAAATACGAGATGAAAAATTGATTTTCAAAAGTATGGTTCTGTTAACTCATAACTACGAAACTTAAGATATGGATTCTTCATCAGGATTAAAACGAAACAACTGGTGCAGACCAACCAGCCTACGCATGCGAAGCAGCGGGGGTTCAGCTAGTATTAGATTTAAAACAGTGTGTCCGTGTGTTTATGTGTACGTGTTGCATACAAATCTACAGTTTTGTTCCAATCCTCATGAAATTTTGCAGATGTTAGCTTCAATCCATGAGGTCGCTCGTCGTAAGTGTAAGGATCACGCACTACACGTAGTCATAAACAATGAGATGCGAGAAAAACTGCTACATCACGCGACAATGTTGCAGCCGCGGCGGAGAGGCCAAAGCGCATTGAAGCGCTATGCTCCGAAGCGCGAGGCCGTTCCCCGTCGGGTGTTCGAGTCCCCCCTCGGGCATGGATGTTTGTACTGTCTTTAGTATAAGTTAGTTCTTAAGTAGTTCGTAAGTTTAGGGACTGGTGACCCCGCAGTTAAGTCCCTTAGGCTTAACAAACATTTGACTATGTTGCACATTTCCTCTTAAACCACTGGACCGATGTTAACCAAATTTGATACACACATTCCTTACCGTGAGATAACAATTGTTGCAGGGTTAAGAATAACATACGGCACAGGGTTCAGAACATATGACGTCATAAAAATAGGAATCGCAAAAAACTGCCATATAATGCGACGAGACTTTCATTCTCAAACAGTGTATGAATAGAGTACCTAGCGTCTTGCAACCAACGTTAAACATAATTTCAAACCTTTATTATATTTTTTCTCGCTGACAACCACAGTAAAATGACGAAATGAAAGAAGTTTCTCGCTTACTACTTTTCCGCTGTTCGTGGACTAAAACAACGGCATTCGGTATGACGTTACAGTTTATAATTTCTACAGTACAAACTGTAGCCGCAAGAAATTTTACAGTCAGTTTACACACTTATAGCTGAATGTAACTTCGAAATTGTGTCACAGTACGACACGTAGATCATGCGGTATTAGAACATAAACAGTATCGTTCATGGAAAACCGTCCCGTCACGCACCAAGTTATAATCTGTTACTTCTTTACTACTACAGTAGAAGTTCGATAGTCCGGCATGCAATAGTCCGGAATGCCCGATGGTCCGGCAACACGATCCAAAGGGATTTGTTATTCCTTTGATGCAACCGCTACTACTGCAGTTGCGCTGACGTCGCCGACCGACTGTTCACATGTAGGTATGCATACGATATATCGAAGTTTTGGAAGCATCGACGTTGTGTCCAAAATCATCGATGATTTGAACCGCGATATATCGTAGATGCATCGGTGACAGAAGTCCAAAACTACCTACATCGTTCAACAAGTAATTCCGTCATTACTAGCTCAGCCAGACAGGTCGAGTGCATTACTTCTGCCCGTCATCTGTTTATCATCTTAGCATTTTTAAGACGTTCTAAGCCTATTAACTGTATTACAAGGATTGGAACTTAAAATAGTGGTAACTATTTATTCACATCCGATACAGAAGCGTTGCATGTTTGCAACTGTTACTGTCCTTCAAAGTACTCACCAGCGATGTGTAGAACCCGTTGCCAGCGATGTGGAAGGCGTAGTATACTGTTAGGAGAGCCTGTTCTGAAGCAAGTGATTATTTAATCTTTGGAATCAAATAAGTCACATGACTTACGTCCGGGGAGTATGCTGAATGGTACAGTACTTCCCAGTCCCATCGACCGAACAGAGCAGCGACAGCTTGCGCTGTATGCACCCACGCAAATCTGGTCGCAGGTAATGCTTCAAAAACGAAAAGTAATATTGTGCATTGACGGTCTGTCGTGGAGGAACGTAATGCATTGGGATAACACCATCACAGTCGTACACGAGAATCACCATAACCTTGACCTTACTGGGCATTTTACTATATTAAAAGAATGCTCTACAATATTGCATGTTATTTACAATTCCATCTGATTAGGAAACTAAGGACGAAACAATTTTTGGTTGTTTATTTCCGAACATGTGACAATTTACGAATGTGTGTCTAACAGTGAATAATAAATTACTGTCCTCATAACAGAGGCGAAGTCGTTAGTAAATAAAAATTTCGCCATCCTAATCGATTTTTGTCTGAGTAATCTGTGCATAACAGGATTTCATGTGCGGCTTTTTGTTCAGCTACAAAGAAGTGACACTGAAGTGAAATGTTGAATGAAACAGTGCGCATTAGATTTTTTTCTTGTACCGATCGTTACTAGAATCATCACTGTAGAAATTTCTGGTCCTTCACGACACTGAAGAATGCAGTTATTGCGAAGATGAATCCCTACAACTGCGTATCAACTGGGGGGGGGGGGGGGGGGGAGGGGGGGCAGAAGGGAGGGTCACTCCCCCCCTCCCGAACTTCAAACTTTGAAGAGGCAAGAAACCGTTTCTGCCCCCCCCCCCCTCCCCTCCCTGTTCACTTGGTTTTATTCTATCTTTAGGCAGAGTCAGTGAATAAACTATGCAACCGTCAGTAATTATGAGACAGTATTTTTGACGGCAACCATTTTAGCCTTTGAAGCATCTCGTAACACCTACTACATTCTGTCCTCTCCTTTAGTCACATTTTTCAGTGTATGACTGCTAATAGGGGACAACATCTGGAAATTTCCAACTTGTAAAATGGAATTGGGAACACCTTTACCAAACTTTCGTTCCATGATCTGCCGCCCCCCCCCCCTCTTTAATGTTCATATGTTCGTAAATCTAAGGGACTTAACTGCGTTGGCCATCGGTCCCTAGGCTTACAAACTACTTACACTAACTTAAAGTAACTTATTGTAAGGACAACACAAACACCCATGCCCGAGGGAAGACTCGACCCCCGACGGCGAACGGCCACGCGCATCGCAGCAGGGCGCTTAAGTGCACCGCAGTTCTGCCCCGGCCCTCGCCCCTCCCTCAGACCTGGATCTATATGTTACTCTGTGCCTGGATTCACCACTGTGAAAGACATAATGTTCGTTCGAGTGGCCCAAACGCCGATAGTTCCTGATAGTTACTGACGATTTGGTAGGCCTCCACTGTGCATGCGCGCTTTTTGACAGTTTCCAACTCCGAAGCCAACTCGAACGCCTATTTCACCTCCATCGGTCCCTAGGCTTACAAACTACTTACACTAACTTAAAGTAACTTATTGTAAGGACAACACAAACACCCATGCCCGAGGGAAGACTCGACCCCCGACGGCGAACGGCCACGCGCATCGCAGCAGGGCGCTTAAGTGCACCGCAGTTCTGCCCCGGCCCTCGCCCCTCCCTCAGACCTGGATCTATATGTTACTCTGTGCCTGGATTCACCACTGTGAAAGACATAATGTTCGTTCGAGTGGCCCAAACGCCGATAGTTCCTGATAGTTACTGACGATTTGGTAGGCCTCCACTGTGCATGCGCGCTTTTTGACAGTTTCCAACTCCGAAGCCAACTCGAACGCCTATTTCACCTGTTTCGCAGTTTGGCCACCCATAGCGCTAGTTGGCATCTTTGCTGTCTACCGATGTTGAAAGTGAGGTTATGACTGGCGATATGTTATGTAGGAGCACGCTCAATTGAGAAAACTATTTAAGTCGTCATGAAACATTTGCAATTTACCGTTAAATCAAAGTATAATAATAAAGATTAACAAGACACATTTGCGTGCAAACCGTGTATCTGTCCAGTATAATATGAAAATCGCGTGACGAAACTAGGTTAACTTGCGAGTCGCAATGTTACCAGACGACCGTTCCATCAAAACATTCTTCTTGAGAAAGCTCACGTTGACGTGAGGTGACGGACCGGCGACGGACAGTGTGAATTCCGTCATTAGAAATACATTGTAGGATACATTCTGATCATAAACTTCGACAAAACGCAAAATATACGTAAACATGTCCCCCATTTATAAATAATGTAGCCAATTCAACCTTACAAAACCTCATACAAAAGTGAGGTAAATTAGGATAGTGGTGTGTGAAAGGAATATTCGGTAACATACAACGTCATATGCATTTTATCCCATTATTATGAGTTACAATAAAATTTAAAAAAAATGAAATATACAAATTAATATACATAAATTTGCAGGTGTTGTGCAAGAATTATCATTTTACATGATTTTCCCAAAAGTTACACATTTAGTGTAGAAACGCCCACATTGGCACTAATAGATTTCTATAATAAATAACCACAAGGAGAAACAGACGGAACAGTAATTGTAAGACGCTATAGTGGCACATATAAAGCTAGATGTGGGTTATAAAAATCTATCAGTGCTAATGCCTATTGTGAACTAAATTATTCTTATGTGACAATCACTTCATTTACAGACAGCACAGAAAATCTCAGTAGGGCTATTTTGACTTCATTTTCAGGCGAATATATCACAATCCAAACTGTAAAAACATACGCATTCATCTTTCAATTCGTATGTTATGAAAATTTCCACACCTTTCATTTATAGTATGTATGGGTGTAATAAAAAGGGGACGTACTGTATTAGAAGGCCACGTAAGTTGAAAGAATGCCTGTCTAATATACAAAGCTCAGCCTCAATTAAGAGAAAATGGAAGACTTGGAACACAAACCTCTTCGTCAATATGCAGGCTTGTCTTTTGGAGGAGGCTTCTTAAACGCTTTGGAGTCAGTCAGAAAACAGTTTAACGAAAATCAGCTTATTTGAAATAAACGATCTCAAACTATCAGCTCCGCCGCACGAACACCTGATTGGTCAGTCAGATATCGTCAGAATGAGTCAAAAGTGCCACTCGAACGCCTCAAACCGTTTCAGATCGTCAGCAGCGCCACTCGAACGAACCTATAGTCAGTAAATAGGTTTTCTTGCCCCCCCCCCCCCCCCTCTAAAGAAATCGTTGGTACGCCACTGGTTGCGAAACCTCATTCCTAACTTCGTTTTCATTCTAAACCACCATTTCGCTGTGTATTCGTAGCCTAATCGAAGACCACCTAGAGGTAGATACTTCACATTTAATACCAAATTGTAGACACCCCAGTTGATCTTTTTCCGTGATAACGTCATGTGTAGGTAGATGTATGTAGGGTTTTGTGGAGATAGAGGTGTCGTGTGGGAATTTTAAAATGTCTCTGACGACACAACTTTCTTTCAGTTATTATGATACTGTAGTCCCGAAAACTCGGTCTAATGTCAGTGACGTAGCCAGGATATTGTCAAAGTGGGGGTCCGCATGGTTAAAGAGAAATTTACAAAGGCTCATGTTTTTCATTTATGCTAAAAACAAACTTAGGCTACCATTTATTTTTTATATATATATATATATATATATATATATATATATATATATATATTTATTTATTTATTTTATGCGCATAGTTTGGATTTGTGAGAACTTCTTACAAATACTACAACATTTTATATACAAAATTGAGGAAAACCTTTCTTAAAAATAGTTTCAATATACGCCAGCAGTCGTTATTCCAAACGAAGTCAGATTATCAGAATGAGAAGCATGTCGCCAAGCTCGCTGCCTGTCAGCCACGATTGTAGCTTGGTGTTTTACAAAATCTGCATTAAATTTTGCATCAGTATAAATACCTTGCATATTGATTTAGGAAGCGTAAGTCTATAATTTTATTGCCAAGATTATTGATTCCTTTACTCTTGATGGCATTGCAACGTATCTATCCTCGAGATAAAATATTACTCTTTAACCTAACTTTAAAAAGTATTGTACATAATGAGTGCGGTGCCTTATGATATGCTAAAATATTGCTACTCCAAATAACGACTCCACTGCCGTAAATAGATAAATAAGCTATTATAGTAGTACGTATTTTAACTTACAATAACGCTAGTGGACAAATGAAGGTCAGTTTTTCTCTTTTTTCTTGTTATGAAATTACTCATAATTGGAAACTTAACAAAACAAAAGAAATAAACGGCAGCATTCCACTGTAGTGCTTAACATAGCAATAATGGAGTAAGGCCAACAATGGACAACGACAAAAGGAGGACTGGGCAATAGCCGATGCTGTTATCGATAATTAAAATCTAATATCTATAGATGGCTTTCTTGACTATCGATAGTGCGTATCCCTTTTCGGCGTATGACTGATATCATTCAGTTTCACTACATGGTAGCTAGATCGTGTCTTACTTCATTTAGTGCCTTCGGAGGTTCGAGTCCATCATCAAGCATGGGTGTGTGTGTGTTGTCCTTAGCATAAGTTTGAGTAGTATTTAATCATTTAGGTGATGGGGGGGGGGGGTTTCGGACCCCAAGACCCCCCCTTTGACTACGTCCTTGCTAAAGTGGACCGAAGGTTGGCCAAGTTTGTGATAATGCCAGGTAATCGGGAATGGCGTTAAAAAATATTGGTAACATTTTTGTTACAAAATACTTTCAATTGTCATTTTACAGCCGAGGTGGACTAGCCGAGCGGTCTAAAGCGTCTCGCTGCGGAGCGCGCGGTTGCTCGCCGTGGAGGTTCGAGTCCTCCCTGGGGCATGGGTTACAAGCTTCCTAGGGTTTAATTTGCGGACGGAGAAGTTAGTACTGCTTCCTCTAGGGTTGCCAGACCTCTGGACGCCGCCCGGAGTGCCCGGGTTTGGAATGAATTCTCCGGGTCTACGGGCCAATCACTCTCATCTCCGGGCTTGAATGTAACCTTCATCTTAACTTTTTTTTTTACGACGCTTTTTAAGTACTATGCTCATATAGCTGTATAGTAACTTAAACTAAGGACGAACACAACATCCATGTCCTATGGGGGGATTCGAACCTCATGAGGGAGCAGCCTCGTGCACCGTGGCAAGACGCCTCAGTGCGCTCGGCCATTCCCGGCCGGCTCCTCTCTAGTAATTATGAATAACTTTACATAAATGTCAATTTCTTATTGTAACAAAACGCTACTTTTCTATTCTTCCTCTGAAAACATTTCGCTGTTGCGTCGGTAGTAACCGGCCAGCGCATTTTTAAGCAAACACTGTTGCGGCCGCGTGTCAACTGGCGACGTGTATTATTTGTGTTCGTTCGTTCATTGTTTATCAGTTTACCGGCAATTTTTGGAATACTCGGATCGTGTGTGAACAGACAAGCTTACATTAACTCAGATTAGTGAGTAATAACAGTGTAATGAAGAGACGATATCTAAGTTCGTTCAGTGAAGAATGGTTGCAGGAAGAAAATTATAAAGAGTGGCTACAAAAGTTTATTAGGTATTTGGCGCTCTTCTTGGTGACCAGTTTGCGGAGCCTCAAGCGGCAACTCTTGGAAGGCGCAGCTGTCGATGTGAGCAGCTTTGATGCTGCCGCCACGCCGACTGAAGTGTGCCGATTCTTGATCCACAGCAACTGGCGGCATGGCCGGTCAGCTGCGGCATGTGAAGGCCACCCCTAGAAATGTTCCACCGGGGGTGAGGGGGGATACTTGCTGGGAGGGAAGAGATAATTAAGGTGTGTTTTTTTTTTAGAATTCACGTGTAATCCTTGTTGGGGGGGGGGGGGGGGAGTTGGTGTTTTTTTTTAGAATTCACGTGTAATCCTTGTTGGGGGGGGGGGGGGAGTTGGTCGCAGTTGGGGGAGGGGGGCATGTCAGGTCTCCGGGCCTGCCTCGAGTTCAATCTGACAACCCTAGCTTCCTCCCACAAATCCTTTAAAACCTCCACATCCTTGCGAATGCTGTTGCGTAGCAGTGTGCGTTTGTACCGCCCTACAGTACGCACGAGGTGCCGTAGTTGCTGTCCAAGTCTTTATGGAGAGCATAGAGTTCTGACTAACCTGTTGTCTTCTATAGTGCAGAAGACAGCACACAGGTCGTTGGTTCTTATACAGCATACAAGTGAGGCTAAAATAAGTTCTGTATGATGGAAGCATAAGCAGCGACTCGCGAGATTTTTTAATTGTCGGGGATGCCATTTATTAAATAAATAAATTATGAACAACTATTTTTAATACGACACGGCCTATGCTTCTCGTAGTTCATGTTGAGACCTCGACTGTTATCACAATTATACACAACTTTACTCATTACCGGTGTGGTCCGGCACGTATATTGGTCAGCTCGAGACTGAAACTGCGGCGCGTTGCGAGAGGGCACCTGACGCTCTATTTCGCGCCAAAACAGGGCCGTCGCGCGCCTTCTGCAAAATCGCTCTACTCTTGTTGCAATAAGAGAAGGCGCCTTAAACTTTTTAAACTGTCAAAACCTAGCCTGTCCTTGAGAGATATTTATTACAAATTCTCAGCTCTGAATAATTAATATTTAGTTTATAATAAACAAAAGTAATTTCAAAAGAAATCACGTGAAATGCAGTAGCCAATGCGAGGAGAGTACCAGTAACATAGGCGGGCTTTCCCATGGGAACCAGCACCTACTGTGCCATATGCTACTGCTCCCCACCCCAAATTTCAACATATGCTGCACTTCTGTCGTTCTTCCGCGTTGAAGACACGTACGATGTTAGCAAAGAAACGGATAGCGGCCAGAAATATGAAGTGGCCATAGGCCAGGAATATCACAGGGTGTGTGTGTTGTCCTTAGGTTAGTTTAAGTAGTTTGTAAGCTACAGACTGATGACCACGCAGTTTGGTCCGATAGATTTACAAACATTTTGTTACTTTACAATACAAATGATGGAATACAGTAACACACAGTAAATGTGAGACAATAGCTAACACAGGAAATTCGGTACTTACACTTACATGGACTTCACGTAACACGGTTAAGAAAAGACAAAGGCCTACTTAACGTCAGAGCGCGCGCGGCTCCGTACATGTGTGTCACTGTCGTCTCCAATAACAAAGTTCACCAAGCCTAGGCTGACTGTTGACGACACTGTGAAAAAATGCACTCCCGTAGTTTTGATCACGACTGTTTTTAGTATGAAAAACGATCTACATACTGCTTTAATGAAACTCAAAGGATTCATAAAAAGAATGTAGGTGGCACAAGAAAAGATTATTTCTGGGCCCATACATAGCCTGTAACTGCTACACGCTACCATTTCAGTTCTATCCTGCATTCCGCGAGCACGGAATATTTCCAAGGGGTGTGCCGGGACCGGCCGTGGTGGCCGGGCGGTGTGCAGCGCGCCAGTCATGTTCTGCACGGCCACTACTGTCGGGAGTTCGAATCCCCCCCCCCCCCTCGGGCATGGATATTTGTGCCGTCCTTAGTATTAGCTAGTTCATAAGTAGTTTGTAAGTTTAGGGACTGATGCCCCCGTAGTTAAGTCCCATAAGCTCTACAAACATTTGAATTTTTTTGCCGGGGTGTGGCCGAGTTATCCGGACTGCCGGGTTACCGACTGACGAGTTTTCGGGACTCTACTGTACTGAAAAAAAAAAAAAAAAATCATTTGTGTTTTTTTTTTTTCCTAATACGAGGGCTATCCACAAAGTACATTACGTTTTGGAATTAAAAATAAAGTATTGGAAATTTTTTTGTATTATATGCAGATGAAAGCCACATTTAAATACTACTTTTCTACATAGTTGCCATTTCAATTAAGGCACTTATCGTAGCGATGGACGAGCTTAGAAATTCCTTCTTCGTAAAATTCGGCCGCCTGCGCCATCAACCACGTGGTTACCTCTTCTTGAAGCTGTGCGTCGTCATCAAAACGCTGCATAGCCAACCACTACTTCATTGCTAGGAACAAGTGGAAGTCGCTCGGTGCCAGGTCGGGACAGTACGGCGGATGAGGAAACAACTCCCACTTAAAAGATTCGAGAACTTCACGAGTGGCATTTGCCGTGTGGGCCCGGGCGTTGTCGTGAATCAGCAAGATCTTTGAGCCCAACTTTCTCCTGCGCTTGTTTTGTATTGCTCTTCTGAGGTTGTGCAGAGTTTGGCAATACCTTTGAGAGTTTATTGTAGTGCCTCTTTCCAGGAAACCCACAAAAATCGCACCTTTTCTGTCCCAAAAGACAATTGCCGTCACCTTCCTTGCCGACATTGTCTGCATGCATTTCTTGAGTTTTTTTGGGGGGAATTTGTGTGTCCCCACTGCATTGACTTCAATTTTGTCTCGCAGTTCACATGCTTAACCCATGTTCCGTCACCAGTAACGATGCGATAGAGTAATGAGTCGCCATCTTTCTCCTAAGCGTCCAAAAACGTTAACGCTGTAGCCACTCGCTAATTTTTGTGAATCTGTCAAGATTTTTGGTATTCATCTTGCACAAAACTTGTGGTAACCAAGCTTTTCGGTAATGATTTCGTGCAACAAACTTCGTGAAATTTGAGGAAAATTCCTAGAGAGTTCCGTTATTGTGAAATTACGGTTCTCACGGACCGCGGCATCGACTTTTTTCGACAAGTTCGGCAGTCACTATTCTGGGTCTTCCACTTCGTCGTGAACGTTAATTCGGCCATTTTGAAATTGTATGACCCCATTGATGCAATCCACCTTCAGTGATTATGTTGTCCCAAAAATTGTTCAAATGTTTGTTAAGATTATGGGACTTAACTACGGGGTCATCAGTCCCTAAACTTACAAACTACTTATGAACTACTTACGAACTAGGACGGCACAAATAGCCATGCCCGAGGAGGGGATTCGAACCCCCGACCGTAGTGGCCGTGCTGACCGTGACTGGAGCGCCTCTGTCAACTCGGCCACCGCGGCCTATGTTGTCCCCATAGACTTCATAAAGCTGCCGATAGATTTCTATCGGTGTACAGTTTATTTTTTCAGTCAGAAACCTCATTACAGCACGCACTTAACACTTCGCGGCATTCTCAATTAATGCTGACATTTCAAACTGTCACAGTAACTCAACGGAGTACAGCACGAACCTCTCACTAGCACGGCAGGATGCCGACCGAGCGGCGGAATGCCATAACACCAAGATGGCGTTAGCCCCGCCCCTAACGGACACAAACGAAAACGTAACGTACTTTGTGGATAGCCCTCGTATTTCGAAAACAGAGTAGTATCGTTTTTCAGAATGATGTTTTTCAATATCGATGTCTCAACAATGTTCCGCCAGCAGTCGACAATGACGCTACGCCATTGTTGGCGTCAGCAGATCTCGGCTGTTACTGAACCAGAGCGTAACTAGGACTTGGCTTTGGGGGGGGGGGGGGGGGGAGAATAGATCTGCTTGACAAGCAAAATTTGTCAGTTTCAAGACAGACTACCATTTACCACACCCGTTGAAGAAACTAATTCACTCCCAACCAATGAAAGTTTATGGTAAAACACCGCAAGTTTTCAAACTTTACCTTTACCCGATTGCTGTTAAACGATTTCTTTCCCCCTATTTTTATTTTTATTATTTTTTTTTTTGGGGGGGGGGAAGGGGTGTTCTATCCCCCTCATCCCCCCCATAGTTACGGCCACTGTACTGAACTGTAAAGTGTTTCCTTTCATTGTTTTGATTGCCTGCATTTTTCGCAATTTAACAGCGGTGTCTGTCATATCTGTGGAAGTTTTATTAACATTTAAGCAGTGAGAATGTTCTTGAAACCCAAACCTTCTTCAACCTCGAAATCAGGAGTGAAGTGCCGGCCGCGGTGGCCGAGGAGACTAAGGCGCTCCAGTCACGGTCTACACGGCCACTTCGGTCGGTGGTTCGAATCTCCCCTCGGGCATGGATATTTGTGCCGTCCTAGTTCGTAAGTAGTTCATAAGTAGTTTGTAAGTTTAGGGACTGATGATCCCGTATTTAAGTTACATACACTTTACAAACATGTTGAACGTTTTTTTTTTCAGAGGAAAGTGTAAACACGCACTTTGTCCATAAACTATAATACAATCACACTCAGTTTCTTTTGAACTTGAGCACATCATGTTGCAATTCATTTCTGCTCTCTACGTTTCCCTTCGCAGGCTCCTTCCAGGCGTAGCTCCTCCTCTCCGCCTCTATGCACGGTCGCGCCGTCCTACATGACCACAACTTGTAGTGTAACAGCTTACATAGCATGTTTCCTGCTAGAGGCTCAAGAAATTCGAGTATAATAATTAAATAAAATCATTTTTTTAAAAGAATAAATGAAGAGTGGGATACTGTACCAGTGATGTGATCACTCCATGTTGAAAAGTTCTGTGTTTTGTTTCCCATCCTCGTCGCCACTTTTGTGTCTCGTTGCCGCCGGTTGTCCTAGGTGTCGGTGGCCGAGTAGAGAGAGACCGACACAGGGAAGTAGGATGCACGCATGTGCGGGTACAGAATCTGAGGTGACCAGCAGTGGGACTGCAGAAACTAGAAATACTAAGCTAGATTAGAACAAGATATATATTCGTAGAAATATTACAATACTCAACTTGGAGGGCAGCAGACTTGTGGAATGCCCGGTACATAGTTAACTAGGAAGAGGTCTGCCTACTGATGAGTCTTATCGGTGTGCATGTCCTAATCCCAAGTACTCGATGCAGTTAAGTGCTGGCCACGAGCGGGATTGCAGCAGATGGCGGCTCGTGGCTGACGTCGTAAGAATGCCGCGGCGTGCTTGCATGGCGGCACGCGGCGAAAGTATGTGGCGCGCACTTCTAGACATGTGCGACACACACTGTGTTTCGTATGTATATGTATAATCAAATGTTCAATGTTTGTACAGTCTATGGACTTAACTACGGGGTCATCAGTCCCTAAACTTGCAAACTACTTATCAAATACTTACGAACTAGGACCCCGAGGGGGATTCGAACCCTCGGACCGTAGTGGCCGTGCAGACCGTGACTGGAGCGCCTTACTCCCCTCGGCCACCGCAGCCGGCATATATGTATATTGTATGGAAAATGACATTGTTATTAATTATCTTAGTCTGAATTGGTTGAAAGAACATTTTGTTCTGAGAGTTGAATTCCAATAAGCATGTAATTCAGTGATTTAATAAAAGGTTATTTGTGTTACCTTAAAGTCACTGTTTACTTGAATTCAAACTTATCCGACTAAAAGGTAATTCCAAATGATATTTATTATGATTGGGAAATGAAAGTATCATCAAGAGAAAGTCGTCAGAAGCAGTTGTTATATTAGCAGGTACGGACTAGCCGGTCCTTCTGCAGAGAACAACAGTAATTTATTTGAACAATTTTTATCAAGAGACAGTACCATCAAGAAATGGTAATGGGTTTGTTTTCGACACACACGGTTGGCGTTGGACTTCATCAGTAACGGCTGTCGGAACAACTCAAACTATAACAGAAGAAGTAATACCACAGCCTGATACTACTTTAGGAGCCTAGCGTCGTTTTCCTATTTTATACTAGAAAATTCATCATCAAGTCTCGTAACTATGAAAACGAAAGTGAAATAATTAAAAATAGCACCTTATCAGTTTGCATCATGCCATTCTTCTGTCACTGTGTTGCCATGTCCGATTTTTCCCCCCGAAAGATGAAGAATTCAAAATATCGGAAGATGCTTTGAAAATCAAAAGAAATGCCATACTAAAAGGTAAAGCAGTCAACAATCCAGACAGATTGGTTTGAACACCACAGTGCTCTACTAGGCATGGTCCTGTTTGGAGGTGGTATGCCGTTGCCTTCCTCCTACCTTCGAACTGACTTACCCAGCCAGTTACAGAGGGGCGCCGGCCGCGGTGGCCGCGGGGGACTAAGGCGCTCCAGTCACTGTCTGCACGGGCCACTACGGTCGGGGGTTCGAATCCCCCTTCGGGCATGGATATTTGTGCCGTCCTAGTTTGTACGTAGTTCATAAGTAGTTTGTAAGTTTAGGGACTGATGACCCCGTAGTTAAGTCCCATAGACTATACAAACATTTGAACATTATAGAGGGACCTACAGTTTAACGTGGATTCCGAACCACGGTGCTACTCGGTATTTTCACATGAAAGAAGTGGAGAGTGACACACAAAAATCCCTGGACCTGGCGTGGATCGAACCCGGGACCCTTGGATTTGCAGTCTGGCACTCTACAACTGTGCAACCGAGGCGCATCTAAAAAGAGAAAAAGAGTGTGAGAGACCGCAGTCATTTGGTAGCTTTGTCGACTCTTGCACCCAAGCTATATTGTAGCAGTGCAGCGGTAGTCATGTTATTGGAGCGGACGTGGGAGGGGGCAGTCTATGGAGGCTCAGTGTTACCAACTCGTACGATAATTATATGGGGGCATACGATAATTTCAGTGCTTGTACATTGTACGATAGTACCTTCTACGATACTGGCCAGATGTTCGATAATTTCTTTTCGGCTGGAGATACCATTTAAACCCGTTCATATCAAGTACACTTAAGGAATAAGAATTGTCGATACAACTAAGGTAGTGAAATTAAGCTAATCATAAGACTTACGTTACTATAATATGACTACTACTTGATAGTGCTGTTGCTGCCACCAACTACTACTACTACTACTACTACTACTTCACATATGTCTTGCCGCGATTATTTAATAACCTAAAGTGTCACTTTTCCAAATAACATTTTGGTAATTTACAAAGAACGGTGTACATGAAGTAACGGCATCACGTGTAGCGTAATACTTCCTGTTTGTTTAAAAAAAATCTCTCGGGATACTATGTGGATGGGTCTAAATGGATCAGTTTTTACTGTAAAAGTAATGACATGTTAGTCAAATGTGCCATATATATCGCTGGCACTGATGCCGGTACTTCGATGTACATCATTCCATGGAAATTACCATAATTTTTTATTTACTAATTTATTTGCTTTTTAAACTTTTTTGTGTGATGTACGATAATTCTGAGTCAAAATCTAAAATTTCGAGTGTGTAGTACGATGTTTTCGCATTTACGAGTTGGTAACACTGATGAGGCTTCAACCCCCGAAACAAGGGCCGGAAACATGACGGAATGTGAAGTCTCGTTTGTGTTTGAAGTATTAATAGAAAACGCAGCGGCGTAACTATGAGGGGAGGGGGGGGGGTGAGGGGGATAGAACCCCGTCCAAAAAAGAAAAGAAAGAAAGAAAGAAAGAAAGAAACGTATACAGCAATCTGGTAAAGGTAAATGATTGAAAACTTGGGGTGTTTTACCTTAATCTTTCATTGGATGGGAGTGAATTAGTTTCTTCAATGGGAGTGGTAGATGGTAGTTTGTCTGGAAACTAACTAATATTTTGCTCGTCAAGCAGATCTATCCCCCCCCCCCCCAAAGCCAAGTCGTAGTTACGCCACTGAGAAAACGTAAAATACGAGGAAAGGTGTGAAATACGTAGGGATTACTATATAGCTTGCTTTTATTCACTGCAAAAGACACAGGAGCATGGAAACGTTTTCTTCATTCATATACATACGTACAGGTGGTGCAAAAGGGGTGGCACCGAACAGATTTTGGTCTTCCTCCGTTTGAGTACCATTAAATTTGTTTATACAGTAATATTGTGAAATCACACAAAATTGCAGGAACATGAATTGAGGATTCTTTATACATACAGTATCTATTCTTGTACAGTAATTGTAATCGATCTGGCAGTCTTTCTATTTGAGTTTCGTAACTTTATCAGTAAAACGGAACTCTTATAGGGTCACATTGTTGTCTGTCTCACACTGACCGTTAAGAACCCCTTTCCCACTATAACATGTATATAGAGCTAGGAAATTTATGTCACATACGGTACCAAAGTTTATGGACCCTTGGCGATGTATAACATTTCGGCTTCCAAGTCAATGAAAGTACTTTTGACTCGTTCCACATCTCGTGTGACCTGCTCACGAATAGAGATCAACAGTACATGAATAAAATAAATAAATTAAATAAATGATCAAAAGTTCGGCCATATTTTTTTACTCGCAAACTCATCATCAAAACTTACAGCTGACCTAGATTCATTAAATATGAAAAGAAGCAAGGTTTTAAAGTGTAAGTAGGGGGGGGGGGGGCAAAATCACACAATTTTTGTTTACCATTACAAACGTACGTTGCATTGGTTTATCCGTGAGAAATCCCAGGAACTTCCGCACTGTAAGGATTTTAAACTGGTTTTCAGTAATAGGTAGGCTATAGTCGTTCACGAATAACATTTGTGCATATGTATCTTGCTAAAACTGACTGGGGAAGTCCCTGCCCTCCCCCCCCCCCCCCACGGAAATAATGAATAGGCTATAAAGAAAAAAAAAAAAAAAAAATAGCTGTACCGGTATTTAAGTAAGTTTTATCTTGGTAAAGTAAAAGGGGCTTCAGTGCAAATTATCCTCTGAATATGTGCAGCAAAATTGATACTAAATATCATGGGGCGCCTACTTTTCCTTATATTTACATTAATAAAAATGCCCTACATTCGTTACCATACTGAAAGTGTCAGTTACCATCTCTCATATGATTCTATTTTTAATGGTACCCTTGTAGACAGAAATGGATAAGTTGTAAGTTACAGTTTTTCTTCATATTGGTACTTTGTTTCAGAAAAAAATCTCGATGTTATATTTCTTCAAATATTTGACTTAAAGGAATGTTAATAAAGTTAGATATTACGAAATAATCCTGATTTTTAGTATGTATCAGTATACTTGTATTTGTTTAATCTACGACCAGTAGAATGATCCACCCTGAATAATGTTAATACTGTTTATTTTCAGGAATTAACCTTACCTATGGAGTTAAAGTATTGTACGTAGGCTGTAACTTTAGATGTTAAGTCTTTCCTAGTTATATTGAGAAAAATCGTGTATTTTGAAACTAGAATTGTTTTTTTTTTTTATTTTATTTAACTTTGAGTATTTAATGTTTTTAAGAACATTTATTTCCATAGTCGATTAGACGTTGCACTTAGTCTGTGTTTCTAAATGTTTGTTTATAGTTTTTGTGCGTTTTTATGTTTTGTACATTCAATTTTTTCTACGTTTTTGTGTGTATTAATGTATGATTTAATGCGTATTCCGCCTGTCTCCTGCCGTGTAATAAAAGAATTTAACACAATTTTGTGTGTGTGTGTGTGTGTGTGTGTGTGTGTGTGTGTGTGTGTGTGTGTGTGTGTGTGTGTGTGTGTGTGAGAGAGAGAGAGAGAGAGGAGAGAGAGAGAGAGAGAGAGAGAGAGAGAGATCATACATCGTCATTGTGGTGGTAAGACGTGACGTACGGTACAGGAGATGTGTGTTTGTGGGGCGGGGGGAGGGGGGGGGGAAGAGGTCGTGTCAATTTACTATGTTGCCCTGAGTATTGGAAAGCTTACGTGCATCTTGTATGTGAAAATAAACCTATGCCTTCAAAAAGAATTTTTCTTGTAAACATAGGCTTCAGTCAAAAAGAATTTTTCTTGTAAACATAGGCTTCAGCATTCATTATCACTGTCAATTAAATTTTTTGGGCGTTGGACCTCATCATCAACTGTAAACCTGACACCCAGAAGAACAGTGGCCAAGACATCGATGGATTTTGATACATTGACATTACGGTCCAATGCTCAGAAGAATTTTACTGACAGATTTTTCTTACAAACTCCATTTAAAAAAATATTTTTATACCTTTCTAACTTCTATGAATGCAATTATAAACTCCTACAAGACTTTGATCAGTAGCCTATTAGGTTTTGTTTCACCTGCAAAATTTTGTGTGTTTCATAGTGCATATTAGTATCACAACCACCTGCTACAAGGGTACTCTTTTTTTGGCAGATGGAAAAGATGGACCCTGGGAAACCTGTGTACGATGGCGAAGGATACCAGACGGGCCAGTGCGGCATGATACTACAACGGACGTCGGACCGTGACAACGGTGTCTGGAAGTGCACCATGGCAACTTCCAAGAGTGCGGAGGAGTTAGTAGAAACTGCCATCATCACTGTTGCCCGTGAGTAATCCCCAATAGTTCTTATCCTCCTCACATTCTATAAGTCTGCATCAATACTTAGAAGGGGAGGTTGGCCAGGCCTCACGGATTTTCATATCTAAATACATACTCGGCAATCCATTGCGATATGCATGGTGGAGGGTACCTCATACCACTACTAACCATTTCCTTTTCCGTTCCATTCCCAAACAGAATGAGGAAAAAGCAAATGCTTGTATGCCTCTGTACAAGCTGTATTTTTTCCTATCTTATCATTTGTGGTCTTTACATGAAATGTAAGTGGGCAGTAATAGAATTGTTATGCAATAAACTTCAGATTCTGGCCCTCTGAATTTCCTCAGTAGTTTTTTCTTGAAAAGATGGCACCTTCCATTCAGTGATTTCCACTTCAGTCCTAAAGTATCTCTGTAACACTCATATACTGATTAACAAACCTAGCTGCCCCCCCCCCCCCTCTGAATTGCATCTATGTCTTCCTTCAGACTGGATGAAGAAGCTGCAGACTGGCCAATCACTTATTGGTCCCATGGCTATTGGCTTGGCCCATGTTACTGCTATGTTTTTACCACTGCTAATATCAGAAAATTGCAAAAGCTGTGTTGTTGACATGGCGGATGCCCATCAGTGGCAGATCTATTAGAGTGGAATTTGGTATTCACCAATACAAGTTATAGTGGTGTCTTACACATAAGATGCTATCACTTTAAGACAAAAATTTGATACTGTACCAGCATTCACTTGTCCTTTGCATTTTGGGAGTTTGGCATTACTGGGAACCTGTCTAACACAAATGCATGTGTACCATCAGCACAATCCACAACAGATACTATTGATGCTGACAGGTCCATACCATTATGCATACCCATTATGAAGTTAATAAAGAAGGTCTGTAACACTGGTCAACATACAAATTATTGTTTTATTTTATTTTTCCAGTAACAATAAAATACACTCTTTTTGTAACATAATTTGCCCCAGCACCCAGATTTCATTTCAGAATTTTCAGAAGTGACGGCTGTATTTCAGGAGCACCAGTGCAGCCGCAGATCTACCTGATTCCAACAGAGTCATTGTCAGGAGATGGCAACCGGTATGAGCTAATCGCGGGGCATTCCGTCCACGCGTCGTGTAGCATCCCTAATGGTCGGCCGCCTGCCAACCTGACCTGGTTCATTGGTGAGTGTCTCCATTTGGCTGCTGCCACATGTCTTACATTAGACCTATCATGCATGGAAATAATGAATTGTTTAGTTCTCTCAAAACATGTAATAGTCATTTTAAGAGTTCAGGAAAAACTTTGTATGGTAGTAAATTACAAATTATTTTAATCCATAGGAATAGAGCCAAGTTTATCAATGTGCAATTTATATTACTATTCCAACAACATTATGAAAAGGGAGTCACAGATTGGCACAATTAAAAAACTGCTTGACAGTTTAGTTTTTTAGCAATAAAACTTTATCCCATAATAGAAACTTGAGTCACACCAACAAAACTCTCACATGTGACCACTACCTCCAGCTGCTGTTGCCAGACTTTGACTGTGATGGGAGCAGCAGTCAGGGGACAGAAGAGGAATCCATGGAATAGGTGGGAGAAGGCAATTGTGGTGTGTGCATTGACTAGATATGAACAGGATAGCCTGCTAGGTGAGTGATTGGAAAAATAGGGTGAATTGAGGGGGGGGGGGGGGGGGCGGCAAGGCAGCGGAAAAGAGAATTGTATAGCAGGGGAAGAGATTGGTGAGTATGTAGGTGGAATGGTGAGACTGGACTGTCAGCAGCCTGGTGCAGAACAGGAACTAGTAAACATTGATGCCTGGTAGATTATGGAATATGCTGTAGGAAAGTCTTCCATCTACACAGTTAAGTTAGTGTTGTTAAGAAGGATGCAGTTGGCAGAAGGTGTGAAGAAGTTAGAGTACACCATATTGTGTTGGGCAACATGTTTGAGAATTCCATGGTCCAGGAATCACTTGGCCATGGTTTTTCCAAGGAGGTTAGAATACAGGGAGATGTCCTTACGCTGAAAAAGTGAATCCTGCAGCCGTCATATTGCTAAGTTTTGGAGAAGAGTTCGTATTAGAGAGCTAATGTTTTATTTCACTTAGCACAGGAATAAAACGTCTGACGGTTTTGCCGTGACGTCATATGTATTAAAAGAGTGCAAATTAGTCATTAAAAATTAAGTTTTCAAATATATGATGATGAGTATTTATTACATATAAAAAATAGACTAAGATTACTCACCAGGCGAAGGAGCACAGGTGTAACAGCATCACAAATAAATAAATGAATACACACACACACACACACACACACACACACACACGCTAGCTTTCGCAGCCTAGCTGCTTCATCAGGCAGAAGGGAAGGCGAGGGAAAAGGAAATGATGAGGGTTTTAAGGAAGGGGGTAAGGAGCCATTCCAATCCCGGGACAGGAAAGACTTACCTTGGGGGAAAAACTGGAGGGTAAACAAATGCATACACACCCACACATTCACACAGACACAAGTACACCTAGGCCAGACATACTGTAGAAAGCCTTTCTACAGTACAGTGTCTTTGGGGGGGGGGGGGGGATAGATCTGCTTGACAAGCAAAATATTAGTTAGTTTCCAGACAAACTACCATCTACCACTCCCATTGAAGAAACTAATTCACTCCCATCCAATGAAAGATTAGGTAAAACACCCCAAGTTTTCAATCTTTACCTTTACCAGATTGCTGTTATACGTTTCTTTCTTTCTTTCTTTCTTTTCTTTTTTGGACGGGGGTTCTATCCCCCTCACCCCTCCCCCCCTCATAGTTACGCCACTGCGTTTTCTATTCATACTTCAAACACAAACAAGACTTCACATTTCGTCATGTTTCCGGCCCTTGTTTCGGGGGTTGCAGCTTCATCAGTGTTACCAACTCGTAAATGCGAAAACATCGTACTACACACTCGAAATTTTAGATTTTGACTCAGAATTATCGTACATCACACAAAAAAAGTTTAAAAAGCAAATAAATTAGTAAATAAAAAATTATGGTAATTTCCATGGAACGATCTACATCGAAGTACCGGCATCAGTGCCGGCGATATATATGGCACATTTGACTAACATGTCATTACTTTTTATAGTAAAAACTGATCCATTTAGACCCACACATTCACACAGACACAAGTACTCCTAGGCAGACATACTGTAGAAAGCCTTTCTACAGTATGTCTGCCTAGGTGTACTTGTGTCTGTGTGAATGTGTGGGTGTGTGTGCATTTGTTTACCCTCCAGTTTTTCCCCCAAGATAAGTCTTTCCTGTCCCGGGATTGGAATGGCTCCTTACCCCCTTCCTGTGTGTGTGTGTGTGTGTGTGTGTGTGTGTGTGTGTGTGTGTGTTCATTTATTTATTTGTGATGCTGTTACACCTGTGCTCCTTCGCCTGGTGAGTAATCTTTGTCTATTTTTTATATTTAATTTTTCCTGCTAGGGATTTTTCATCTTAATATGAGTATTTATTACGATTTATTCAAGAATGTGTGTTATTTGAAAGTACATACTTCGCAGTGACTGTCAGTTCAATGCATTAACAGTAAGAGGGTCGACTTAATGCATAATTTTAATGAAGAAATAGCATTCCAAAACTGCCCACGATGGTGGCCAGGCTTCAACTGATGTATGTGCTTGTCGTAGATAATGCCATCTCCATTTATTCTAACCTCCTTGGGTTTTTCAATGACCATTGATGTCGGCTGATAGCTCTTAAGTTGTGATACCCACATAGAAAGCAGCACAGTGCTTACAGCTCAGTTTTAAGTTCACAGAACTGCTAACACAGATAGCCCTGCCTTTGCTGGGACAGGAGATGCCCATGACAGGATTGCAGTAGGTGGTAATTTGGGGGGGGGAGGGGAGAGATAGAACATCCTACATCTAGTGTAGGGTTATGAGTCATGAGGCCAGGTGTTCGGAACATGGATCAATAGGAAGGGAGGTATATGAATATTATGCAGTTTTGGTGAGTATAGAATGGCTACTATGGGAGTGGTGGGTATGATAGTAGGTAGAATATTCCTCTTTCTTCATTGTGATGAGAGGCACTCAGAATCCTGGCAGAGATGCTCATGCAGTTGTTCCTGTACTGGGTGGTACTCGGTCAAGCTAAGAGAGGAATGCTCCTTTGTCACTAGACAAAGGATATGTGGGACGTGGTGGGTGACTGGAGAAATAAGGCAAAGAAAATCATTACTGCACAATGTTGAGAAAATAATATTTGTCTGTGAAGGCCTCAATGAGACTCCTGACCTATTTAGAGAGTGACTGCCCAATGCTGCAGATGTGACAAGTGGTTGGCAAGGCTGTATGAAAGGACTTCTTGGTATGGAATCGGTGAAGCTGTTGAAATGGAGGTATTGTTGGTCACTAGTAGGGTTGCGGATGGAGATACTGGTGTAGTCAACCCTGAGATGCATGTCAACATCAAGGAAGATGGGCTGATAGGTTGAGGTGGTCCAAGTGAAAGTGAACAGAAGAGAACATGTTGTGTTTATGGAGGAATATGGATTTCGTAGTCACAACATTGGGCCAGATTACCAAAATTTCAATGGTGAATCTGAACCATAACTACTGACATTTCAGTTGTGCAAGAATGATATCTGATAATCAGTGATGTAGTCCTCTTGTAAGTAACTTTATTTACCCATATACCAAAAAATGTACATGAACTATCAGTTTTATGAGCAAAATTGCAGTCTCGGATCACTTTAGTACACTGTACATAGTTGTCACATTGTGTCACTGAAGGTGGGCACACAGTCGTAACTGTATTGGGAATTACAAACAGACAAGACTTCTTTCTGTTGTATGCACTTTCTTAGAGTGATGTGATAAGTACATTACACAGGTGATAAGCAGCTGCCACAATACATATCACAAGTACAATAATGCATCATATGCATCCAGCTGCCAACAGGGATGTAACATACATTATTATACAGGTGAGGTGTGTCTGGCAGCTGCTTACTGTATCTATTTATTTTACTTCCTATATTGAGAGACACATCCAAAATAAGTTTTCTGATGTCATTGTCTTTAAAGTAGACATATTTAACCAGAAAATTTGTGCAGGTGGAACAGATGTATGAAAAGAAAATCAAATGCTGGCCCAACACATCCGACCAGGTACCAGTACCACAGCAAAAGCACTCTGAAATCATGTCTCTCATTCATTCTCCTTCTGCCTGTGAGGTTTTGATCAGTGTTAAGGTTTGTTAATGCAGAAAACATAGTGAGCATGCATATTCATTGTCAACTATGTCAGGTCTATGGGCAGAACATCGTGAATAAACAGATGGTGTGTCACTAGTGTAAACTTCTTTTCTGAAGGTCGTGAAAGTGTCCATGATGAACAGTGCAATTGATGACAGTCCCTCATCAATAATCATGTGCTTGAGCAAGTGCGGCAGCAGTTTACATCTTTTACTGTCCTCAAAATATTCCTTCTTCCGGCAATCATTTTGACAATGATCAAGAGCTGAAAATGACTGTCATACATGGTTTCATTAGCAGGCAGCAGTCTTCTAAGACACAGAAATAAAAAAAAGTTGATTCTATGATATAAGAAGTGCAGCTTTGATGACTATGTCAAAAAGATAAGTGAACATTGCTGTACCTGTTGCCAATAGTTTTTCATGTTACTATGTTGTCTTTGTGACATCACCCATCACCACCTCGTGGCCTAGGTCATGAATAACCTTTCCCTTCTGTTCCCTGTTCCTTTTTTCTTCCCTCCTATCCTATCTGATGGAGGAACACAGCTTCTAAAGCTTTTCCTATTTTTTCATCTCCATTTTCGTGTTTTCTTTGTGTGACTATTGGCAGTAAAGAAATAAGATAAGTACTGGCCAGTCAGTCGATCTCTTTTTGATTAATTTTGAAAATTGTAATGCAGTAAGCTACCAGAATACTTTTTTAAGTTATTATTTCACAAGATGGGAAATTCAGAATTGTTAAAAAGTAACAACAGTCTTCAAAAAAACATATACATGTTACAGTCAATAAGTTCTGAGACTGTCCGCATTATGGCACTGTCGTACAGTATGGCACATAGGTGGCACAGTGGTACGGTACCACATCAACTAGACACCTCATCCGTGCAAGAGACAGTTGAGTGTGTGCACCAGCAGCAGACACAAGGTCGTTGTTGTAATGGTGAGTTGAATGTACCAGTTGGACCTTGACATTTCACAGTTTGAGCAATGGGCAAACATCAGATTCTGCCAAAAATTAGCCAAATCTACTGCCAAAACATTTGAAATGATGAAGCAGGTGTACAATGAGGACCTATTGAGTCACGGTGTTGTGTTTAGTTGGAACACACATTTTGTGCAAGAATGGGTCAGTTTAGAAGATGACAGACACACTGGTTAGCTGCGAACAGTTGGGACAGAATGAAAGACACAGGAAGTAGCAACATTGCTGGCAGATAACTGCTCCCAGTTGGTAGATGCTGTTGCAGCAGCAGTAGGGGTCAGTCATGGTACTTTCCATAAAATTCTGATGGATGACCTTGTGTTACTCAGCACTGTGTGCCACGAATTCTGTCACAAGACTAATATGACGACCGCATGACGATTTGTGGTGACCTTGTCAGTTGTGTGGATGATGACCTGACTTTTCTCACCTGGATAATAACTGGAGACGAAACATGATGTTTCCTTTAATGCAGCAGTACGTGCAACATACAGAGTCCTGTGGGTGGCTATCCTCAAAGGATAAAGTCTAAGAACTTATTGACTGTATTGAATAAAAAGACTAAGTAAGAACAGATATTCTTATCAGTCATTGCCTTCCTTTTCTAAGTTTGATGTGAGTCATTTGAAAAGTCTCTCATAAAACTCACAGTATACTGCTAGAATATACTGTGCAAGTTTTTGCAGGTCTTTGACTTTTTGTAGGTCTTTGACATTTTGTATCGTGATTCCATCAGTGTTTGTGAGGAATACTAGGAACATTGTAGCATTCAAGAGTAAATGTTTGCCTGTCTAGTCTACCAAATTCTCATTAGCAATATTTTCTGTTTTCCTATCTGATTTAAATTCAATATTCTTCAACTTGGACAACTGAAAAGTAATTTTATTTTTCTCAGGAATACTTCTCCTGCTGTCTCCTCTGACAGATAGAGCTTTTTGTAGTGCTTGGGTCACCATTTCTTCAAATCTAGAGTATTATCTGTATTCACCTCTTTGATAGTGAAATGTCCTGACACACTGCTCTGTTTTACAAGTATTCCAACCTACCGCAACAAAACACTAATGCTCCCTGCTTTTCAGAATAAACAATATAGTAACAAAAGTATAGTTTAAAGTCACTAATAATGAACATACCTGTATGCAGTTGTGTTGTATAATCTGATAAGTAAGCTTTAAGAATATCTGATACCCTATTTAATCAGAGAGTTAATTACATTTTACTAACTAAAACTATTTTTTCCTGTTATAGGTGATCAACCAGTGACTGAAGGATTATCAAAGGTGGAGAAGATAAAGGGAACAATAAATGATACATGGACAGTATCGCAAAACTTGACAAGAGAAGTCACATGGAAAGATAATGGGAAATATTTGCGTTGTGTGTCTCAGCACATTGCACTGACTAATGCTGCTCTGAATGAAAGTAGAGTGATGCTGAATGTAACATGTAAGTGTAACTTTCCTTCCACAATTTTAAATGTTAGAAACAGATTTACAGTATTTCTCTTGGATTCCTTGGTGGGGCAGGATTTAGGTGAATTCAGTTACTACAAGAACGTTATTATTGTGCCTTTTTGGTACTCAAATATGTAAAAGAATGCCAGTATGTTCTCATAATATGAAATTCTTTTTTCCATCGCAGATTTAAGAGTACAGAAACAGTATGTGGCACAACAAACATGTCATTGCTATGGTCTTGAGTCAAAATACTGGTTTAATGCAGCTCTATGCAATATCCTGTGTAATTTTTCATCTCTGTATAAGAACTACAATCCACATAAATTTGAACCTGCGTACCAAATTGGTCTGTTGGTCATCATCTGCAATTTTTATCCTCTGCGCTTCCCTTCAATACTAAAGATGATTCCTTGATGTCACAGAACCTGGCATACCAATCAATTCCTTCTTTTAGTGAAGATATGCCAGCAATTTCTTTTCTCCACAATTTTATTCAGTACCTCCTTAATAGTTATGTGATCTACCTATGTAATCTTCAGCATTCATCTGTAATAGCACACTTGTATCCTCTTTTTGTCTTAAATAGTTATCATCCACGTTACCATTCAGGGACAAGAGTACACACCAGACATTTGCGTTCATAAAATGCTTCCTAATATATGAATTAATATTAGGGTATTACCTAATTTCTCTTCTTTAGAAATGCTGTCCTTCCCATTGCCATTTTGCATTTTATACCACTAGTACTCCAACCATCGTAAGTTATTTTACTGCTCAAGTAATAGAACTCATTTACCACCTTTATTGTCTCATTTCCTAATCTTATTTCATCATCAACACCTGATTTAATTTGTTTACATTCCATTGCCCTTGGTTTGCTTTTCTTTATGTTCAACTTGTACTAAGGATGGCAAACCAGTGGCATCCGTACCAATAATTGGCACTTGACCAAATAATTTAGGCACAGCATCCATTTTAAGATTTTACCTGCCTCATTGAAATGCTGAATTGTTCATCTACATTTGAAACCAAAGTGTATCAGTGTTGCTTTAATGCCACAAGTTACACAAGATTTTCCTGGGATGTTAAACCACTAAGGAGAGTGCCGGTGCAGGTTGTGGAGCAGAGGTTGTGAAACAAACTAAAGTTCAGATGCAATAGCATAGGCCTCTGTTTAGCATGTGAATGTACAGAGGCTCACCATCCCTGTCTTATATTCTAATTTCAAGACAATGTCCATTATTTTCAGTTGTTTTTGTAGGTCCTTTGCTACCTCTAACAAAATGACAATGTGATTTGTAAAGCACTATATTTTTATTCTCCTCTCTGAACTTTAAATCTCATTCAAAACTTCTCCTTGATTTCCTTCTTAGCTTGCTCAATGTACAGATTGAATAATATTGGGCAGGAGGCTACAACCCTTGTTACTTCCTTCCCAATCAATGCTTCCCTTTCATGCCATTTGAGTCACATAACTGCTGTTTGGTTTCTGTACAAGTTGTTTATAACTTTCTGTGCCATATATTTTACCCCTGATGACTTCAGAATTTGAAGAGAGTATTCAATCAACAGAAGATTCCAGATGTTCAAGTTTCAAATTGTTACATAATTCACAAATTAGTGAGTAAATTTCTTAAAAAGTGTTTGTGAAAAAAAAATGTAAATTACAACTCACAGCACACACAGAACTTAATGTTGATGACATTGCTTCTTGCCTGCAAAATTCCCCTAAAAAGTCTCTTCACAGCAAACAAAAATTTCTTTCATGTCTACACAAAGAGCTACTAAAAAAATAGACAAAGATTACTCACCAGGTGAAGGAGCACAGGTGTGACAGCATACCAAATCAAATAAATAAATGACACACACACACACACACACACACACACACACACACACACACACACACACACAGCGTGTGCGCACACCTAGGCCTAGGTGTGAACAAATACATACACACACACCCATACATTTACACAGACGCAAAAACACCTAGGCCTAGGTGTGTTTGCGTCTGTGTAAATGTATGGGTGTGTGTGTATTTGTTCACCTTCCTTTTCTTCCCCCCAAGGTAAGTCTTTCCTCTCCCGGGATTGGAATGGCTCCTTACCACCTACCTTAAAACCCTCATCATTTCCTTTCCCCTCTCCTTCCCTTCTGACTGAAGAAGCAATTGTGTTGTGAAAGCTTGAGTTTGTGTGTGTGTGTGTGTGTGTGTGTGTGTGTGTGTGTGTGTGTGTGTGTGTTCATTCATTTATTTATTTGTGATGCTTTCACACCTGTGCTCCTTCGCCTGGTGAGTAATCTTCGTCTATTTTTTTATATATCATTTTTCCTGCTAGGAATTTTTCATCTTAATATTCGTATCACAGAGCTACTAAGTTACTTCGTGCTAAGGTCCTATAAAGTAATAGTAGTGCAAAATCCCACATACAGAGTTAGACTCTGCAAATGGGTATTGAAACAGACACATGCCTGTGAAATAGCTCCTTAACTCTTTCCATTTTCAGATGAGGCCTGATTCTATTTACACTCTCAAAACTGACGACATTGGAGTGCTGAAATATCTAGTCAGCTTCTTGAAGAACCCATTCACAATCAAAAATAGTGGTGAAAGAATAATAGGGTCATTTTTTAAATCACATGATGAACAGAGAAAGATATCTGTAAGACATTTTACAACTATCTTTTAAGGAACTTTATAAATGACAACAAAGCTTCACATTTTTTTAACAGGATTCACTAAGAGCTTATGCGACCAAAATTTCTTTGCACTCAATTCACGAAGTGTTGTATGATAGACACATTAGCAACAATAACTGGCCCACTCAAAATCCATATTTAGCCTTTGTAATTTCTATTTGTGGGGAGCACTAAAGGAAAAAGAGTATACAACAAATCTGCCTATGCTACAGGAACTCGGGTATGACATCTGCAAGTCAATTAATTCAATTTATCAAAGAGAATTAATAATGTAGTAATAAGGACAGTTTACGACTCACCGCAAAGGCATGGTGACGAGCTGCAATCACACAAGCGCACAACACAGGCATACAACAATCACCTCTGGCTGCCACACTTCGAATCACGCTTGATTCGAAGTGCGGCAGCTGGAGGTGATTGTTGTATGACTGTGTTGTGTGCCTGTGTGATTGCGTGTGTGTTCTAATTTCTAAAGAAGGCCATGACTGATAGCTGGAAGTGTTGTATGTGTGTGTCTTTTGTATGTGCCTGTCACAGCTCGTCACCTTACTTTGCGGTGAGTTGTAAACAGTCCTTATTACTGTATTATTAATTCCTATGTGGACTTTCCATTATTATATCAAAGAGAATGACATCATGTGAATAACAATTTCTTGAGTAGATGCCAAAAACATGCGGAAAACAGTAGCAGATAGTTCTGACATCTTCTTGTGAGACATGGGCAAGTACGTAATTTCTGTAGACATATTTTAATTTAGTACTGCAGTAGTAGAAGGGTGACACAGCATGTGATTCACCAGGTATTGGAGTGCTCGCCTCTCGGTGTCTAGTGCCATGCATGCGGTCATCAGGTAAATGGAACACCCTGTATTAAGTTTGATTTTAGTGTGGTTGAAAATAAATTTTCCAGTGACATCACAAAAGTAAAGAATTAAACTCTAGTGTTACTATTTGTAATTTGTTCATTATATTTTCTAGCTCCCTTTACTAATTAAAAGAAAATACAGAATTCCCACTGTCAACAACCACACTTTTACATTAAGCTAAGTGTACTGTGATTCCTGCTTTTGCATTTTGCAAGCTACTTATATAGAAACATACATCATCTTTGGAATTTATTGGCTGTAGTTGCAACTCTAATAGAGAAAGATAAGTTTCTTTCCAGAATACACAACGAAAACATAGTTTATTACTTTGTATTTCCACTGGCTCTGGTGTTACATGATGTGAGAAAAACTTAAAATAAAGAAATAAATATAAATTACTTTATTTGGTACAACAAATACACTATTATTCTCTCACTTTAATCCTTCTGTTTGCTCTTACTTAAGGATTTCTAAGCACTTGCATCCCTATTGTATACATAGTTATTTCAGTTATTGTGCTTGTGTATACAATATTGATTTTACCAGGATGATTGGGAAAGTAAGTTTCAGTTTCTTACATCATGTTAATAAGTGGTGCTTTGATCACCAACTGTGTTTTATTACATGTCTTGGTTCAGTATGCACTCTGGCATTGTGAGATTGTTTTCAGCCATTTCTCTAATCAATACAGGTTTTTAAAATGTGTTAAGCATTATAGAAGTTATATGACTTCTTTAGGCAAAGCAAATGACACCAGCAGGAATTCACTGAGGGATTACTATAGTATATGGGAATATTATTGGTGACAGTGTTGTTTAACATTGGTGTTTTGCATTTTGTGATGAATGTAATAACATAAATGATGAACAACAAAGTGGCTGACCTGTTGTGAATGATGAAATAGGTGAAGGGGTCAGGCAGATCCATTGTTTCACCATTTATGAATTGTTAGAACAGTTTCCACAAATTGGAGAACATGAGCCGGCCGCTGAAGCTGATGGGACTGCGGCGCATCAGTCACGGTCTGCATGGCCACTACAGTTAGGGTTTAGAATCCTCCCTCGGGCATGGATATTTCTGCCATACTTAGTATTAGCTAGTTGATAAGTACTTAGAAAGTTTAGGGATTGATGACCCTGTAGTTAAGTCCCATAACCACTGCAAACATTTGAACATTGGAGAACATGAATGGGTCACTACTCTCACAAGTGGCAGAGTTTTCTGCAAAAGGGATTTCAAATCTGGTGAAACAGTTTGACATGTGTCTAAATGTTTTTAAAAATTAGGTTGAAAATTAACAGAAAGGTTGTATTGTCTGTTCATATGTACTAAAAGCCCCCCAACCCCCACCCCCCGGCCAATGTAATGTTTACTCTGAAGATGGAAACAGGAGAAACTAATCAGAACTTCCTTTTCAAATTGCTCTTGTACGTTTGTATAATACACTGGGTTTTGAATGCTATGTGAGTTCTGTCTTTTTATCTGCTAATAGATCCACCTCAGCCGCAGTTGTCATCTCAGACTGAGCAGTTTGGTTTTGAAGTCGGTAAGGAGGGAATAATCAGAGTTGAAATCCAGGCTAACCCAATGCCAAGAGTAGTATGGGAAATTGATGGACAACAGATTCAAGAAGGTTCTATGGATCCTGAAAACCATTACCAAGCAAGCATCCCAACGAACTTGGTAAGAAGACTGAGCTAAGAGCATGCCATAACCTCTCATTTCAGAAAATACTAGTTTGATAAACCTTTTTTTAGGTAAATGTTGTAGTCCAAAGCTATCATACTTATTTACTTACTCAGTTAATTTATCTAGAACAATAAAATGAAAATGTTTATTGCCTATTTATTCCAAAGCTATGTCCAGCCATGATTGGACATACTGCATCACTGTTACAGGGTTAAGTTTATACAATACAAACAAGAGAAGAGTCACCTTAAGTAAATGTTCATTTACTTGTTCATACTTAGTGGTGCATTGTTCAGATAGACAAGTTTGCAGTTTCGCTGACAGTACTCACTCACACTGTATAGTGGATTTTGACATAGATACTGTGACACCTTTCCTCAAACTTTTGGCAACCAAGGACTGAATTTCAATGTTTATGTGATTGAACATTTTAATAGTTACTTCTGGAAAACTGTTCCTGTGTCATGGAGAGTCTATATCTTTGCATATCTATGTTTCCCTTATTGCACATGTTGTAATTGTGGATGTCACTCTTGTTTGTGAATGTTTCCTGATTTTCTTACATTTATATGAGGCAAGGTGTAGAAAACATAGTAAGTGAAATACTAGATATGAATGTCAACCCAGCAGCTCCTGTAAAATATGACAACAGTGCTGTATGATGAATTCAAAGGAATTACAAGAAAAGGAAATAATAAATATTATAAAATGTTAAAGCTCTCTTAAAACAAGGATGTATACAGGATGTTTACTAACCTTCTCAAGAAAATCATATATGAATTTATGAACCATTAACAGTGTTAATTAATAAGTTTCTCTCTGCAGGTTATTTTCTACTTTATGAAACTTGCAGGGACAGTGCCAGTTTATAAAAAGGGTGACACAGGCATGGTAGAAAACCTAAGACTAATTTGAATAATTCCAGTTTTTGCCAAGGTAATTAAGACTGCAATCAAATGCCAAATCTTTATGTACTCTGAAAGTAATGAACTATTCTCAGAGGCACAGCATGTCTTCCAGAAAGACAGATCTAGAATAACAGCAACAATGGATCTGTTTATCCATGTCAGAGCCAGTACTTCAATTTTGTACAACAATGGTATGTAACTATTTGCAGATGCTCTACAATAAATAAATAAATAAATAAAAATAAAAAATGGACTCAGTAGATTGGAATGTAATTCAGGCCTTTTTGTCTCGTAGAATCACCAAAAATGTAATAATATAATTATGTAAGGCAGTTTAGATCTGAAGATGGCAACAAAGATCACTGCAACTGGTAATCCACAATTAGTAGTAACTTTTGATAATGTGAATTTGGGTCTGTCATCTTCTCATTTATTAAGAGGCTATAAATTTCACTAAATAAATTGCTGTAAACAACTTGACACTAAAAAATTCCCAACAAGGTATCAACAAAGTATATGCCCAATAACGCAATTGAAGGAGAATCATCACAATCAAGTTTGGTACTTTGGTTTAAAAACGAATTTTTACGTTCAATTTTCACTGATCAGAGATCAATTTATTAAGACAATAATATTAATATAACATTTTGCACTACTGAATTCATTCCTATAGTGAAGAAAAGTACTATCATCTGTGTGTGTGACACTGTGTTGGATCTTATAAATAAGGTAAGGTCATTAGTTATTTTTAGAAATATTATTGTTGTTGTTGTTGTTGTTGTTGTGGTCATTAGTCTGTAGACTGGTTTGATGCAGCTCTCCACGCTACCCTGTCCTGTGCAAGTCTCTTCATCTGACAATACGTTTGGCAACCTACATCCTTTTGAATCTGCTTACTGTATTTGTGCCTTGGTCTTCCTCTACGATTTTTACCCCACACGCTTCCTTCTAATGTTAAGTTGACAATTTCTTGATGTCTCAGAATGTGTCCAACCAATCTATCCCTTCTCTTAGTCAGGATATGCCAGAAATTCCTTTTCTCCCCAATTCGGTTAAGCACCTCCTCATTCGTTACGTGATCTACCCATCTAATTTTCATCATTCGTCTGTAGCACCACATTTCAAAAGCTTCTATCACCTTTTTATCTGAACTCCTTATCGTCCACATTTCACGCCCATACAATGCTACACTGCAGACAAATTGTTTCAGAAAGGACTTCCTAACATTTAAATTAATATTGGATGTTAACAAGTTTCGCTTATTTATAAACACTTTTCTTCCCAAAGCCATTCTGAATTTTATATCTTCTTTGCTTCGGCCATCAGAAGTTATCTTGCTGCTCAAATAACAAAATTCATCTACTACTTTTATTGTCTCATTACCTAATCTAATTTCTTCAGCATCGCCTGATTTTCTGACATTGCATTCCATTACCTTTGTTTTACTCTTGTTAGTGTTCATCTGCCCATGCCATTCAATTGCTCTTCCAAATCTTTTGGGGTCTCTGACAAAATTACTATGTCATCGGCAAACTGCAATGTTTTTATTTCTTCTCCCTTCACTTTAATGCCCTCTCCATATTTCTTCTTCCATTCCTTCACTGCCTGCTCAATGTACAGATTGAACATCAGGGAAAGGCTACAACCCTGTCTTACTCCCTTCCCAACCTCTGCGTCCCTTTCTTGCCCTTCAACTCTAATAACCGCTGTCTGGTTTTTGCATAGGTTGAATATAACTCTTCGCTCCCTATATTTTACCCCTGCTACCTTCAGAATTTGGAAGAGAGTATTCCAGTCGACATTGTCAAAAGCTTTCTCCAAATGGACAAATGCTAAAAACGTAGCTTTCCCTTTCCTTAGCCTATCTTCTAAGATAAGTCGTAATGTGAGTATTGCCTCCCGTGTTCCTACATTTCTTCTAAATCCAAACTGATCTTCCCCGAGGTTGGATTCCACAAGTTTTTCCATTCTCACTTGTCTGCACTTGCTTTCTTTGGAATTGGAATTACAATATTCTTATTGAAGTCAGATGGTATTTCCCCTATCTCATACATCTTGTGTACCAGGTGATACAATTTTTTCATGACTGGATCTCCTAACGATATTAGCAGTTCAGACGGAATATCATCTACTCCAGGGGCCTTGTTTCGACTCAAGTCCTTCAGCGCTCTGTCAAATTCTTCTCGCAGTATCATCTCATCTTCCTGCACTTAGTCTAGTCTTCCCTTTCTAGAATACTGCCTTCAAGTTTATTTCCTTTGTATAGGCCATCTATATATTCCTTTTACAGTTCAGCTTTCCCCTCTTTGCTTAGTACTGGCTTACCGTCTGAGTTCTTGATATTCATACAGCTGCTTTTCTTATCTCCAAATATCTCTTTTATTTATATTAGTATTATGGGACCATAATGCATACATCTTCTACCTTATATTTTCTATTTTCTGGACAGCAACTTCCTTACAATTCTCAAGACATGGTGGTAAAATTTTAGGCTGTTGTCTTTGGTAACATAAAAGTCCATAATATATTCTCAGTGCTACAGTTTTATCCATATTTGAGGATTTGCTTAATAATACATTGCCCCTTTCACAAAATTTACACAGTTCTAAGACTTTCATTTATTTGTCCTTACAATCTCTTTTTAGTACAAACATTGTACACAAGATTCTGGACAGACAATTTTATCTTTCAGATTTAACTTACAATTTACAAAATAAAAAAAAAATACAGGCATTAATTTAATTTCAATATTAACTGGATTCATATAATGAATAACAAGAAATATGAGTATACTCTGCATGTTTATAATTTATTTCTACAATTCAAATTTTAATTACATTTCCTCATGGATAAGATGCTCTGTGACTGAGTATAAGCACTTTTCAGCAGGTAGACTGTCACAGACTTTTTGAAGTTTTATTAACTGGGAGAAGATTTGATATATCTGGGTAGACTGTTGTATAAATTTGTCCCAGAATGATGTACACCTTTCTGACACAATGTGCTGTTGCAGTGACTAACACGTATATCATTGTTTGGCCTCATATTGAAATCATGGGGAATATTATTTTGAGAAAACGTGTTTCTCTCCTCAGTAGATTTTTTTTATACAAACATAAGTACTTCCATAACGTACATGCAGCGAAGGGGTGGGATATTTATATCCTTAAAGAAAAGTTTGCATGATTTTCTGTTCCTGCCTTACTTCATTATCCTAATGATAGCCTATTCCCTCCTGAAAACTGTTACGGCCTGGTGAACATTACTCCAGAAAATAATGCCAGACCTCTGTAATAAAAGAACACGAGTAAATATATACAGCTCTATCTCAGCAATAGTGCTGTTGCAGATAATTCTGACTATAAATAATTTTGATTTTCTTCGTTATTTTCTTCAATCAGCAGACTGGTGTCATTTGCAAACAGTACTCAATCAGGAGCCCTAAAATGTAATGAGAAATCATTAATGTACACCAAGAAAAGAAACTGGCATAAAATTGAGCCCTGTGGAACACCATGACTCAGTATACATGGTTCTGACAGGTATACCTGAAGTTCATTCCCTTCAACGTGTTTTTTCAGTTACCTCTGAGCAATTTCCCAAATAAGATTTTACCCATTCATTTAGCAAACCTCTTACACCCTAATGCTCAAGCTTTCTCAGGAGTAAAGAATGATCAAAGACATCAAAAGCTTTTGTAAGGTCTAAGAGTAAACCCAAGATTTTTTTGTAAATGTCCACTGCATTTAATACATGCCCTATCAGATTGAAAGTGGCTGTTTCTGTTAAGCACTGTGGCCTGAAACCATGTTGGCATTCAGAAATAATATTATTTTTGTTAAAGAATGAAGTTAGTTGTGAAAGGAACAGTTTTCAATAATTTTTGGAAACTTTTCTATAGTGACACTGACCCACACAGTTATGTTACCTTTTTTATACTGCGGTATAACTTTTTCTTGTTTTAACTCTTTAAGGAAAACCACCACTTGATAAAGATGAATTGCATATATGTAACAAGGGAGGGAGTATGAACTTATATTCTTATAATATAGTCAGGTAAATTATCTAAACCGGCTGAATAATTACTCTTCATTGTATTAATGCTATTAAGAAGTTCAGCTAGTTTCTTCTATGAATCAATGTTCCTCATGAAGCAGAAATGATGTCTTCATTGTAGCAAGATAAAGTAAGGTCATACGACATGTAAAATTGCCATATCAACTAAAGCCTCAATCATCTCTTGTAGATCTTCACTGCTTGCAATTTTTATATGATTTGATGTTTCTTCTTGTTATAGACACACATATTCAGTATATGAGGATTTTTCCAAAGCTCTTGTGACAGTAAGTGTGTTATAATTACAGGGAGAAGGTACATGGGAAGCAACCTTAAGAATCACTCATGTTGAAGAGGCAGATATAAACAAACAGTTCACACTCAAAGCATCAAATTACTATGGATCAGAAACTTACAAAATAGCCCTCTCTACGAGTTCAGAACCTACAGGTATGTCTCACGATGAAATGATTAACATTTTACTGTCCTTTATGTCATAATTTTCCCTTTAAAGTGTCTTCATAAAAATGTCTATACTTATCAAATATTATTTTTGCAGCTCAAAGTGGATTTTCAGGTGATTTTTACTAAGTAGTTTGTAAAATTGTGTAGTCCTACTCCAGTAGTCACTTAGCATAGCTGATAATATTAGTGCATGTATTGTTGAAGTTATACTTTCAGAAAATGATATAGTTAATGGTAAATATGTTTGAAGTTGTATTATTCTGCCGAGTTCTTGTGACAGAATGAATGATGATATTCATATTTAATCCTAATCTTGCTAGGTGCATGCATTCTTTTATGACAAGGGTTGTTTATTATGCATGGTGACATGAACTAGAAAAAGTAAATATTTTGTATATTCTGCTTAATTTAGGAAGTATGTTATTGGTTGCTGTAGGGAGAGATTATAATTTTGTTTTCAATACTTATTTATTTAATTAGAAAAATGTACAATTAGTACCAATATATTTTGAACAACTAATCACTAAAAAAATGTGAATTACACTAAAAATAAATCAGTGTTGTTAGGTTTTTTATATGTGTAAGTTGATAATGAAACTGCTGGTTTATAGGGGGGAAAGAAGCAGGAAAGAAGGCAATACTGAATTTTTTATTATGGGAAGGAAGGAAGCTTGGTGTTTGTCCCGTCGACAGTGTAGTCATTGGAGATAGTGTTTATTATGTCAGCACATTTATTTATATAATTTAACCTTTCATTTCAACTTACTGAGAAGGCTTACAGTGCTTACTGCTTCATTTGAAGAGTATATAATTATTTATTTTAATTTGCAGTGTGGTCATTGTACAATTAATCTGATTGTCAAACCACTGTAGTTTCTGATAATTTTTCTTTGGAAAAAAGGAAAGAATAAATAAAGATGAGTGAATAATGTCCCATCAACAGTGTAGCCATTAGAGATGGAGTACAAGCTCAGCTTGTTTGGTTATGGATGGGGAAGGAAATTGGCCATGCTCATTCAAAGAAACCATCCCTGCATTTTCTCAGTGTGATTTAGGGAAATCATGGAAAACCCAGAAATGGGTGGCTGTTGATGATTTGAACTTCCATCCTCCCAAATGCGAGTCCAATGTGCTCACCACTGCACCATCTCAATTGGTGAATTTTCGCTGTTTTCCTAAACCAACACAGGTGAATGATAATTCCTGCTGTCATATTAATCCAAGTTAAACTAATGATCTTTCACTCATGGTCTCACTATCAATGGAACATGAAACACTTACTGTGTATCTTTTCCTTAAATCACAATTTACACAAAAATGACAATAATTCCTCCATAAAAACTGACAGTTACACTTTTTTCACGCTGCTTGATTATGTAAAAAGTATCGCTGCATAACTGTAGAAACAGTCCTAAAAATTTGAGCAGTTTGAATTTGTGTGTAATTCAGTTGGCTACATAATGCTAAAGGAAACACTACATTCTATTTCTTCATTATTTTTTTTTTTTTTTTCTAAATTAACAGTCATTTTCATTACTTTGATATTTGCAGCACCAATATATGAAGACATAAAATAGTGGTGAATATTTTCTCTTTGTTGTCATGTGAAAAGTTCCCCTTTTTCAGATTTTTTTACTTAGTAACATCTGATCTCTAGTCTATTTATTTTGCTTTCAAATATAAATATGCAAAGCAGCTTTGTTTTTAACTTCACTTCATGCTTATATCTTTGAATATAACAATTATTTTAGAAATAATGTTCTTTCAGTGATGGAACTTGGAGCTGGGTCAATTATTGGCATTGTAGTGGCAATCCTCTTCGTGCTGCTTGTCATCTTCCTCGTGATTTTTGCCAGAGCAACAGGCCGGTGGTGTTTTGCAGGTATGTACTGTGACATGAAATTCACATTTTGCAATTCAGCTTAATATTATACTGTTAATTCAGTTAACTTTTTTGCTTAAAAATAACAGGGAACCATTAGTTCTCGTATTTTAGTCATCCTTTTACAATACATGTTTTGAAAATAACTCTTTCTTCAAAAGTATTTTATTGTTGAGTTCTTTGTGTATAATTATTTATTGTATCAGAGTCTGGTTTTTAATAATCTGATTAACAGTTTGTACAAGACAGTGTTAATTAGTAATTATCTGTAATAATGAACCACCAAATATAGCAATGAGGAATATGAAATTATAATTTGCTGTGTCCTTATTCACTCAAATTTTGTTTTCATGAAGAGTGCCTCTCTTGTTTTATATATCCAAATTAATATTGAGTGTGTGATTTTGCAAGTACTTTCTTTTAAATAAAAGTGATGATGATACAACTGTGTTAATATCAAGCAGTAAATGGACTGACATCACTGAAACATTACTTCTTGAGATAAGCAATTATGATTCTGAAAGTTGAATGACTTAAAATATTGTGGACAGTTTAGACAGCAACTGACTATAAAGGCCTGAACCACAAATACGTATGATGAAAAGGCAATATCTCTATCTCTCTCTCTCTCTCTCTCTCTCTCTCTCTCTCTCTCACACACACACACACACACACACACACACACACACACACACACACACACACACGTATACACAATCACATGTGCACACTCGCTGTCTCAGGTTGCTTCAGCCTAAATCTGAATGGATTTTTTTTTTTCATTGAGTCTGTCTGTGTAGCTTGGCCTATTGCCTTTGTTGTGAGTTGCAATTTATCTTGTTCATAACATTTTTAATATTCCAATTTATAGTTTCCACTGTTAAATAATTCAAAATAAACTGAGATAAAAGTCGTGTATGAACAGAGAGAGCAGTAGTATGTGCATAATACTTGCAGGATTTAAGACTTGTGTTTCCATAGGGAAAGAGAACTTTTAATTCAAAGTATTGGAGGTACTTATTTCTTAGATTTGGGCATAGTTTTCATTGATTTACTTGACAACTGGCCTACACCAGGCTGTTTTATTCACCAAAACTATGATCAGTTCCTTCTCCTGTCTTATTCATATGGGCTTCCTGAACAGTTGAGTGTCACCAAATTTCCTAGCTGCCCTTGTACCAGCAAATATCAGTGCGCACCAACTAAGGAAGTAGTCTTTTGTGCATGTCATTCAGAATGTGCCTTGTGGAATTCAAAACTGTGCTTTACTGACACAGAAACAAAAAATATTATGATTGTGATGTAAATTTTCACATTTGTCACTTACAAATGTTTTTGATTTTAATTATATTAACAACCATAACTTTCAACTATTATTATGTAGTTTGTGGAAATATATGTCAACATAATTTTAACATTTTCAGAGCAGAAATTTATTCTACATAAAACTCCACATAAAAATACCAGATACTATGGTAAAAGTGATTACTAGAAGATAGCAGTGTTATATACCTCATTATCTACTGAATATACTAATAAATATGCAGAAAGACAATTCTGAACCTTATCATACTACACTGTGTGAATAAAGGAACGTGATAAATTTTTGGTTGACCTGAAGATGTTTTGTCTGCTACAACCTTCATGTGTCGGGGTGTTTAACCAAGTATAAAGAAGAGTGCACTTACAGACATGTTGTTTTAATACACGAATTTATTCTAGAACTTAGTAGAAGATAAAATAAAATGGTTATAAGGCAAACTAACATGGAAAGCAGAAAAATAGTTTCTTTGCCACAAACATTTTCCATTTTTTCCTCATCTGCACTGTGAAATATGACAAATATATTTCCATTTGTAGTGCACACAGTAGTGAATTTAGAGGGGAGGCTAAGAGGACCTCCCAAAAAAGGTCTGGGTTGTAGTGATTACCTTGAGAAAAGCAATCGTCATCCAGGTCTGTAATTACCCTAACCAAAGTCCTGGATCCACCATTCATTAAATCATTATCAGTTGACTTTTTTCCAGTGATGTAACAGACATTTGATCTGAATCTTTAAATAAATCCAGGTAATAGATATTCACTTCTGATTACAAAGTACCTAGCAAGTATAATAATTAGAAAAAAAAGAAAAAAAACCTAGGACCATGTGCTTAATAGTGCATTGGTTCATCTGTGAAAAAAGAATACAGAAAAAATAGTGTATTTTATGGATTCAACAAGTCCTTGGTAGTGTTCCTGGCACCACATATTTATCCGCAGGTCACAGAAATGATGGAACTGTGAATCTTCATATTTTCTCAACATCTCAGAAAGATGACACAGACATTAATATCTGAACATTCTCGTAATCCATATTATGGCTTGTTTGAATACAATATTCAGCCACTGCTGATTTATTGAGTTTTTACAGAAGTCATTGAAATTCGGCTGGTGAGTAATTTAATTAATTAGCCCTACACATCTTTGCAGTCGATTTGCTACACTTTTATAGTGTAGAAGGTGTACAGAAACACTCTGCTGACAGTCTGGTTCTCTTAAATAATGCTCCGATGAGGCTGAACAATATACAGCCGAAATATCAACAATGGGAAATAAATGGTTATGGCTGAATAAACATAATTTTATTATTATGATGGACTTGGGACTTGTTGCAGACCTGATGCCCAACAGTGCCCCTGATGTATTCAATTGAGTTCTGACCATGCTTATTTTGTTGCTAAATCAATGTGAGGTCACATAGTGTTTCCCACAACATGGTAGTACATTTTTGGCCCTGTGACATGAACAGTTATTGTGCTGAATGATTGCATTGCCGTCAAGGAAGCCATGAAGTGTGCATGGTTACTGCTACCCATTCGTCTTCTACTGTATTACTTTCCCTTGTTCTGGTCAATCCTTGCCTAATGCTCCTTCTGAGACTCTCAAAAACCTGTGGTTCCTTCAATTTATCCAGGTTTCATCTCCTTACTTTTCTACCTTTTTGCAGTCACTGAAGTTTTAATCTACTGTTAACCAATAAGTTAGAGTCTATATCTGTCACTGCTTATGTCTTACAGTTTAAAAACTGGTTTTTAAACCTATGTCTTAGTATTATAAAGCCAGTCTGGTACATTACAGTGTCTCCTGTTCTCTTCCACATATACAATCTTCTTTCATGATGATTAAACCCAGTATTTGTGATGATTAATTGTGCCACAAATTATTTACACATGACTGGAAATACGGGTGGAATTAGACCTTGGGGAAGATCAGTTTGGATTTAGGAGGAATGTTGAAATATATGACACAATACACACATTATGGTTTATCTTACTGAGAAGCAAACCTATGTTTTTAGCTTTTGTAGATCTGGAGAAAGCTTTTGACAATGTTGTCTGGAATGCACTTTTTCAAATTCTGAAGGTAGCAGGGGTAAAATATAGGGAATGAAGAGTTACGTTGAACTAATACAAAAAACAGACAGCAGTAATTAGACTCAAAGGGCATGAAAGGGATGCAGTAGTTGGGAAGGGAGAAAGACAGGCCTCCTTCCTATGTTATTCACTCTATACATTGAGCAAGCTGTGAAGGAAGGCAATGGTAAACTTGGAGAAGGAATTGACTTCAGGGAGAAGAAATAAAACCATTGCAGTTTTCTGATGACATTGTCCATAGCAGAATATTGATCAACTGTTTTACAAATATATGCTTTTAGAACTTTGTCATTAACCCATACTGTGATGTAGAATACCTCTCTTACAGCATCTGCTACTGGAGTTGCCTGATCATTTCTGTGACATGTTCATGCTTGCTGAAATGGTCCTGTAATGCTACTTTCCTCTGGATGTTCTCATTCTCCTCTATCTATCCCTTATGGTGTGGATTCCATAGTGACAAATAATTTTCAAGTATTGATCGGCCAAGTAAGCTACTTCTTTTGTTGATGGGACTATACTTCCTGCGGATTCTTCCAATGAATCTGAGTCTGGCATATGCTTCACCTATGATTAATTTTTTGTGGACATTCCACTCCTTATGTCCAGTTCCAGATACTTATGGTAGTAACTGCTTTCACTGCAGTTTCTGTAGTCGTACAATAAAGGCTCCAGCAAACAGCGGGCAGCCCACACTGTTGTTCGCCACGTTCCACAACAGACAGACATAGCGCGGGCAGTGCTTGGCGTTCCATTCCGGTTATTGAATGGCGCTTGTAGTGTGTAAGTCAGCTGTGGAGCTTATAAACACAAACAGTAGTTCAGACGAGGATGAATTTCTACTTCTCATTTTGCTTGCTTCAAAGAAGCAAAGAAAATATGTTCATGAAATTAATATGAAACAAGAAGAATATGGGGAATTTCATCATCTTTGCAAAGAGCTTTGATTGTGTGAAGACAGCTTTTTTCAATTATTTTCTAATGTGTCACTAACTACACTGGCAGCTACATACAAAGCATATACGGATAAAATGTCCAAGAAAAGTGTGGCTCAAGTTATTATTGTTATAAAAAAATCAGTTGTCTCGTTTGGAGTTGTTGATCATGATGACATCTTTGTGGTTTTGATGTAGGCAGCTAGAGCAGACACAGTGACAGTGTTATTTTTTAAAACACTTCATTTCTCCACGGATTTATACAAGGAAAAAATATTCTGCCTTGGAAACCATTGCAGGATACAAGCACTCGTGTGCCTTGCATGTTAGTAGGTGATGGTTTAAACTGCAGAATTATTTAATATGTCCCTTTACTAAAGCTGCAGCCTTGGAAGGTTCTCAAAAGGCCATTTACAATAAATGCCTCTGCAAGAGACAGCATGTAGTGGAAATTCTTGTTGAAAAATGGCATGTCTTTTTAGGGCCAATAGACCCACAAACTGATGCTGTAAATAAAGATTTGGAAGCAGCTTGTTGTCTAATAATTTCCTCCATGCCTACTGAACAAGAGGAGCAGATTGATAACCTACAGGCTAGTACATTTCCGAATACGCTACTACTAAAACGGAAACCAATTTCTTGCGTATTTTGTCAGTAAGAAATAACAAGGTATTGGCATCAAGCTGTATGTACAGTTGGCAGCCAACAACTACCTTCTGCACCATCTGCCTTGATGTTTGTCCAACCACATTGATACGTTTTTTAACTGTATTTTGCACAACACAACCAGAAATGTACTGTAATTTTCAATATTTCGTTTAATTCATTTTCATGTAATTGTTTGGATTAGACTAGGAGGTATACATTGGTTTGTAATTATGAAAAATAAATTAATACCGGTTTGATTCAGACTTCTGCATATCTTCTTCCAACTGTCTGTCTTCTTAGATGCATTTTTGTATTCTGGGTCACGTATGACATACAGGTATGGCTTTGGACGCACCAAATCGGTCAGTTTGTCTGTTTTCCACCACACTGCTCCTGCTTGCCTGCCATGGTCTCTGTAGAAAATCACAGCCTGCTCGCTTTCTGTTTGACTGAGGCGGTAAGGCAGAATGCAACACAGTGCCTGCGCGAACTGCCCTTTCGGGCTGCCCACTCTCTGTTTGACAGAGCCTTAAAGGACCTTTCTTGTTATGTATTCATATAATTTTACATTTTTATCACTCTCTCAAGTTTGTGTCCTAGTTGAGAATTGTCATACATTTGGCACTGCTCTCTAGGGGCATACCAAAAATTACTTTTACTTTGGAAAACATATTCTACTTCACCTCCGCCTTTTCCACATCACATGAAGTTGGTGTTGCTTTATCGCGTCTTCTCTTACATAAATGTCTACCTAATGTTTTTTCTCTATTCCAACCTTATTCTATTAAATCTCTTGCTACCTTGTCTTTCCATGTTAGTTTTTCTTTTCCTCTTTCCCTTGACCTTTCAAGTTTCTCATTCTTCTCCCCACTTAGTACTCCCTTCTTCTCGCACATGCCCATACCATGTTGGCCTATTTTCTTGGATATTCTTTCCTATTGACGCCACTTTTGCTGTTCACTTGATGTACTTTTTCATATTCTATCTTGATCTTACTTCTTTCATCCACTTTAACAATCTCATTTCTGCCACTTTCATCTTCCTCTATCGGGCTTTTGTGATTGGCCAAGTTTCAGCACTATAAAGCATCACAGGCTTCACCACATATTTATATACATTTCCTTTCAGTGTGTTGGAAGACGTCTCCCCACTGGAAATGACATGCTATTTTTTGTTTGCTAAAAACTGATCAGTCCAATCACACAGTCTGATACATCTCATACATTTCTTCAATGTCCTCATCATTAGCAGAATTAGTTGGCTTATAAACTTGTACCACTGTGTTCAGTGTTAGCTTCATGTCGATCTTTGCTGTGATAATGTGTTCACCATGCTGTTCATAGTAACATAGTAACTTACCTGCATTTCTATTTTCTTATTCGTTGTCAGACCTACTCCTGCATTTCTACCAACTGATTTTGTATTTATAACCCTGTCTCACCTAACAAGAAATCTGGTTCATTCTGTCACTGAATTCACTAGTCTCTACCTTATCAGACTTTAACCTATACATTTTTCTTTTCAAATTTTCTAACTTACATACCCGATTAAGGGATAGAACATTCCACACACTGATCTGCAGAATGCTCTTTTTTTCCTTCTGCATGTGATGACAGCGTCTTGTTCAGTAGTCCCCACATGAAGATCTGAATGGGGGACTATTATACCTCCAGAATATTTTACACACAAACCATATGTTACTGAAATAAGAAAAGAAATGAATGACAGTGGAACACAAAATACCATTCAGCACACCTTAGGTAGCTTCAAAGGTAGAGATGTAGATCCCACTTTTTCTATTGTTTTATTCTGCATTCTGGCTTCTGGCTTACTATGCAGTGTCATTTCCCTTCGCTGCTGTTCTCTGTCATGTTAACAAGGGCTCCTTAACATGATGAATAGTAACTATCCGTTTCATACAATCTAATGTATATGTGTATGTCAGAGGAATTCTGTACGTACAGCTCATTTCATCTCTTGAGTCATTACCCATTTGTCACTGCTCCTCCTATGTACGTTCCCACAACTTTTCTGTACAGCTTTCACACTAGTGGTCATAATTGCGTACAGTATGTACATATAATTAAATTACAATTATTGTATCATTATTCTCAAAATATTTTCATGTAGATTACACCTTTAGGTTTCCATGTTTGGCAGAATATCATTTCTGATTATGTGCTTTAAATTCTAAAACACAACTCTAACTCTCATGAACAACATGAACCAAAAGCAAATACAGAAAGAACTTAAGCAACAGAATATTTACATCACTAAGCTTCTTTTGCTAATGACTTAGTTTTACAGACGACTGTTGGATTACTTACAGACTGTCTTACTTTTGTTACCGTATGAGAGATGTTTCAACTTGCATAACATAATTACAGCATATGTACAAAATAGCTTAAATTTCCTAACTGTGCTCCATTTCCTAAGCATAAAAACTGGATCATGAGAATGAAGCTTTATTTTAACCCTTTATTTTAACCTTTTCAATGTTACTAGTTACTTGGGGTGTTCCTGACACCCCAAACAAAAGTGGCTGTAATGACATAGATGTGCAGCATATTGGCAATAGAAATATATTTATTGAATCAGTAGCTCTTCTGAATGTTACAGTACCATATTTAATAATACTGTTATTGAAACACAAACAATATTTTTCATTTTCTTACAACGTTTTGTTAATTTTTTAAACTTATTATATTCTTTATCACAAATCCAAGTCATTACACATATCACAAAACATTTAGTCTCTCAACACATCAAAAAGTTATTTGAATTTAATTACTGTTACTAGCTATGACAGGTGTCACAACATGTTGAAAACACTTTAAGGCTTATTGTTGAGTATCTTCTTGGAACTCAGGCTTCCATTGTTAATTCTATTTTTAATCAAGGCATATGCATAGCTTTCCAGAAAGGTACAAGAGATCATGAAGGTACACTTCTATCCACTACGTAATAAATGATCCATAAGAATGATTGGGGTGTTGTGAACATCCTGTATCACAATAAAGGGTTAAAGGATATGAATTTGAAATTTTTCCTATGTTGATCTTATGCAGTAGCGAGAAAGGGGTGGGGATTCATGTCTGTACAAGTACAAGATACTCGTTTAGATCAGAAGTCTTCATGAATATGGATTTGGGAGAGGGCATTTTGGTAGCCTCATCCCCCCCCCCTCTTTATCTACACCCTTTCATTATGTACAAGACTATGTCCTTACTTAAACAATGTGAATTGTTGTAAATGAGTATAGGTTTATTTACTGTACATTAATTTTGATAGTGTGCTCTGTGCTGTTGGATACCTACTGAAATAGGAGATAGAGTTCTTAAGAATTATGTTTGTATGATCTGAAATAGATCATTTTTCATTTATTTTCTTTCTTTATTAATAGTAATGGAAGACCCAGGTAGGAATGTCAGCAATATGAGGACCGGTAGCAACTCACTGTGAAGATGATCAGTGAGTCACAGACAGGCACACAGAAGAGGCAATCACATTCACAAAACTTAAATTTTTTGTCACATTCTTCATCGGAAAAAGATACATTCACATAGTCACTCATATATAACACATACATAAATGAGCACCATCTCTGGCCACTCTGGCACAACTGCCAATATGACAGTGAGCAAAGGATGGAGGAGAATGGAGGGGGAAGAATGTTGGGCGAGGGTGATAACAGAGCATTCCCACTGCAAAGTGGTGCGTAACATCTCTGATGGGTGGGAATGCAAGATTCAGCTTGGAATGCAGTAAAGGGATGGGGTGGGGGAGTGAAAAGGGAGATGTTCATATAGAAAAGCTTCATCTGCAAAAAAATCTTGGAGCTTTTGATGTTATCTGGTGGATCACTTAAATACATCATAAACAGTAATGGTGCTGTAACACACCTATATGGCACTCCAAGGTATATGGGTTACATTTTTTGTATTCATTACCAGTATAGACTCTACCCTTCTTCAGTTCAATCTGATGTTGCTGCTGTCATTTTCATTATAGAGACTGCTTTGATGCAAGACCCTATATCTCAACATAACTATTGCTACTTCACACACGTCATAATTTCCATTTCTTAGTCAAGATGTGCCATAAATCTCTATTCTGCCTAATTTGCTTTACAACATCGTTCTTTGTTAATCTACCCAGTCAATATTCAGAATTCTTGTAACAGCACATTTTAAAAATTTATTTTTTCCTCTTTCCTATGGTGTTTATCCATATTTCACTATCACACATTCTAGACAAAAATAGAGGATAGATGCAACTCACCATAAAGACAATCACTCAATCACAGACAGGCCCGTATGATAGGCAATAACATTCACAGAACTTAAATTTTAGGCCATGTCATTCATCAGAAAAAGAAACATATAAACTCACATAATGTCTGCCTAGGTGTGTTTGGATATGGATATGTGTGAGTGTGTGTGTATTTGTTTACCTTCCTTTTTGTCCCCTAAGGTAAGTCCTTCCACTCCTGGGATTGGAATGGCTCCTTTTCCACTTCCTTAAAACCCGTATCCTTCCCTTTCTCCTCTCTTTCCTCCCTCTTTTTCCCGAAGAAGCCACCACTGGTGGCGAAAGCTCGAATGGTTGTGTGTTTTTGTGTGTTTCGTGTTTCTATCGACAAGCCTGTACTTTAGGTAAGTCAAAAATCTTTATTTTATACCATTTTCCCACTCACATAATCACTCAGACATAACTCCTGAGTGACATCCTGGACAATATATTAGCAGCAAAGACTCCCTAAACATTTAAAAATCATGTGTTAACAAATTTGATTTTTTTAAAAAGGTTGTCTTACTGTTGCCAGTGTACAGTTTGCATCCACTTTCCTTTAGCCAGTATCATTATTTTTGTGCCAAAATAGTAAAACTCTTGAGCCTCATCAGAATTAATTTTGCATACACTCTGTTACCCTTCTTTTAACTACGTTAATATTCATATTATAAACTCTTCTCAAGGTGGTATTAGTTCTGTTCAACTGATTTTCCAATATATTTGCCATAAGGAGTTTTCAGAGCTTTTATTTTTCTTCCTGAGCATGAATTCCTTTTCAAATTTCTTCTAGAGTTCTATTACTGCTAGCTAAGTACACATAGTGAACAACATGGGAAAAGGCAACTGCCATGGCACACTTCCTTCTCAACCACTACACCCATCTAATGTCCTTCAAGTCCCATACCTGGGTTCTGGTTTCTGTACAATTTTACATTGTATTTTATCCTTGGTAACTTCAATACACTGAATCATAAAATCCATACCTTTCATTAAGTAATTCCAAGATAGTGTACATTGCTATTTCAACCTGTTAGCTTTTAAGGGATTGCCATTAAGCAAACAATGGAAAGTCATTGCAATTACCAGATCTATTCTTAAGACTGGATTTGCTTCTTTGGCACTAGAACATTTTTCTAAGGTAAAAGCTCAGGGATAAACTTCAGTGAAGTTTTTGCAGCTATTATATATTACCGTATTTACTCACGTAATCTTTGCCCTCGAATATTTTGCAAACACTTGTTTTTAAAACCAATTTTTGTACTTTTAAATACTCGTGTATTTTGTGGACCCTAATTCTTTAGCATTTTCTAGTTTTTAAAAAACTTTGTAAAATTTTCTCTTGTACAGTATTTGTGAAACGGCAGAGATTGTAAGACCTGTGGTTAAGTGTTTTTCACGATCTGTTCCCAGTGTGGAACATGCCATAGTCACTAATCATTACGATTGTTATGAGGCTACGAGCAGACGTAAACATTCCTCCTCCCCTCTACCTTTCGCCCAGCAGCACAGCCAACAGACTTCTTTTCGGAACCAAATACCGTATTACATACGAAGTTTGCTCAGCATGTTAACGTGAGTGTGTATTAATTAAATGAAACTTTTCCTAAAGCTCTACAAACCTTACTTTAATTTGAGCCTGTAGGCTGCCCATCATTTTCCATGTGTAGTGCATGATCTGGTTTCCTACACAATTTACACTTTTAATGCCGCCTACTGTAACCACTAAACCTGTACTAAAACCTCTGCTTATCATAGCCTTCATTTGATACGCTAAAAATAAGGCGCAAAGTAATAGGCCTATTGTTTACGTGAAAGCTATTTATTAAGAAGTTTTAATGCAGTAGTACATATAAAAAAAAGGATGTAGTTGAAAGTTACAGTACAGTTTCATGCTACTATAGTGCTACAATAAAATACTTACAAAATTTTTGCGATAAAAAAAACCCCTTACAGCCAATTACCGTAGGTAGTAATCAGAAACTGACTACCTATACATTACCATATTGCTCGCCCCCCCCCCCCCCCCTGTTCTTTTTGATTTGTTAAAGGCTATAAGCTTGGCTTTTGTTTTATCACTTGCTGATCAGTTTTGGGTAAAATTCCAGTTTATGAGCCCCGTCTTATTGTTATCATGTAGATGTTGGCAAGGGCACGAAGCAGCCAATCAGGAGTCGCGTTTGCGTGGCCAATAACAAACAACTTTAATGTTTATGGTTTGTAAACAAATTGCCATAGTGCAAATAAAAGCATAAATCGAGATTTACATTCTGAAATGGAGATGATAACATACCTTAAAGATGGACATTAAATAAATTCAGTATTACTTTGGTATCTATTTATGGTATGGTATTTTCATTTCTTGCATGGAGTCATCAGTACTACATGACTTTGGTAAAAATCATAACACGGGCTTTAATGCTAGTAAATATATCACTGTATGTAACTCATTAGGTTTTTCAGTGAATTAGCTTTTGAAAGCAAATCTTTGAGGTACCATACAAAAATATGCCAAGAAATAGCCCAAGTAAAAGTTTTTTTTTTTTATTTCCCCACATATTTTTCGCACCGGAATTTCAAGACAGATATTTTTCATAAAAAGTGGGCAAATTACATGAGTAAATATGGTATATTTTTCCTATTAATTGTTTGTAATTATAATCATTTTGAAACTAGTTTGCTATTAACCCAGGAATATTTTGTGAAGAGGACTGTAATATTTGCATGAACAAAATTTCTCTTATTTCCTGTAGATTGATTAAAAGCACGAATGATCATTTACCTATGACACATAGTTGAGTTTCATTCTATTTATAGTAGACAAAGTTGGTCAGTTCTATGTACTGTTATTAACAAGAAAAAAATGGTAGAATTCCAAATTCATGTACTGATCCAGACATGTCTAATGTATATTTGTCCTGAGTTCCAAACAAGTTAAAATCAGGTATGGGTTGTGTTTTGTTGAATAGCAATATGTCAACATGCACGAATTTATTTATTTTTTAAATGACTTGAAGGTGCAGTACACTTTATCCACATAAATCATTTTTCTGATGAATTGTTTCAGGGGACTTAAATGGTATGAAAATATCTTCCTCAAATGTTCAAATTTGTTTTAATATCTATGTAAAATCAATATTTTCTCATGTTCTATTCAATGTTGTTTAGAGTGTTTGTAAATGACTCAGTTGGCACGGAAAATAAAATTTAGAATACATACATATTCTCAGCAGGAGCTGTACCAACAAAGAAATTTATTTTAAAAAATTGAAGGAATACAGTTGCACATGTATAAACATTTCATTCCAATTGGAAGCCTTGTAGTCTAATGCAGGTTGATGGATGTTTGAAAATGCACCACAAAACCATGAATTTTTACTGATATAAGCATCTCGTAATAGATCACTATGGTCTGTATTTTTCTTTCCAGTAATTGGTGACTGTTACAGTATTTAAATTAATGTTTTCAACTTTTCAGTTTTTTTTAGTGTGGTTGATATGTCTGTCTGCTTCAATATTTTCAAATGATATGTTAGCTGTAAGTGTTGTTGTTTTTCTGCAAGAGTAAATCAGTTTGTATTATGCCTTTGTGTAGGGCATGAGAGTCGGGCCAAGTAATCAAATCTTTAAAGAACGGTAAATGTGAAAGTTCTTTATTAATAGTAGCCTGCATGATAGTATTTATGCATGCATCATATATGCATGAATATGTTTGTCATGAACTTTTGCTATTGTTATTACAAATTCAGCTTTATATAGAAGCATTGTATTTCCTTCTCTTCCGCATTGGTTATTTAAAAGTTGCAACTTATTTAGCTATAAAAATACTCTTTTAGATTATAGCTGAATTTCGACATTTTTGAAGGACAATGTATTTATGATCTTATATTTCTTTACATTATTTCCACAAATCGAAACTCAACTACAGAAAATAACATTTTTGTGGGGTTATAAAGAGCATAAGACAGTAAACAAGTCAAATTCAGGGAACTACAAATTGTTTTGTGGTCCCTCCCCCCCTTTTGTGGACCTCTATGTATTGTTGATGCACAATGTTTTATGGTCCCACTATACTCCTATCCTATTCTATTCTATTCTACAGCATACTAGAATGCTGTTGCAAAGCCTTGCTTCATGACTTTGCCACAAATATTGGTGTAGTATTCCAGTTATTATTTTATCCTTTGAGGGGAGATCAATCAGAAAAAAATCTCTCTCTCTAGTAGATGAAATCATTTTTGCCTTTATTTTCGTGCATGGTCACTGATTTAATATTTATCAAGTGGAGCCAGATATTTCAATCACAGGGACAAATTATTATTATCATCATTATTATTTAAAAGAAACATTATTTGGAGTATTTGTAAATGGTTCAGAGAGTGTAAAAGTCATTTTGAAATTTTCTTTAGGGCAGCATTCAAGAAGGTGGCATGAATTTTAAAGATTTCACATTATTAATTACCTTCTTCTGATATGTCACTGGTCTCTGTTAAACTATGCATTTTCAGTCATTGATGATTCAATATCAAGTTATAAACATCATTGTTTTCATTGGTACTTTCAGCTTTGAACATTCTTCACTTTAATTATCTTCAAAAATCTAACAATAGAAAGTAAGTTGGGATATCTATAATGTAATGAAGATAGTTTGTAACTTACATAAATATGATTTTTGAGCTGCAGATAGGCACTTGGAAAAAAAGCAGACCTCAGAAATTAGCTTTCAGCCAAAGTTTTCATTAGAGAAAGAGGACACATACACACATTCTTTCACTCGAACAGCCACACATAACAGCTGCTTCTGGCCACATCTAGAGTGCTGCATCAACAGTGAGAGCGATTTAGGGTGGAGTGGGGAGGGGACAAGGGGGGGGGGGGAAGAATGTAAGAGAAGAGTGGGGACAGAGATATCAGCACTGCCCTATGGAGCATGCAGATGCTACACTGGTCAAAAGAGTTGCGAAAAACAACTTTGGAAGGCAGTTATTGGGGGAGGGGGGAGGGGGGAGGGGGAATACATCGGTTAGAAGGACAAGGAACTTTTGAATGTGGAGACAGTATGTTAAGGCCCAGACAATTTCCAAAGTGGAGAACTTGTTAAAAGACTGATTCCCATATATGCAGTTATTTTTGCATTCTGATGCAATCACAAACTTCGTCGCATTCCTTGCACATATCTTTGTGTTTCTTTCTCCAGACCCAAAATTATCTGGGCCTCATCCTACAATAACGTACTCTGCTCCTCCCCTCCCTACTCCCGTGTCTTATTACAAACCATTTACTCTATTTTCTTCTTTCCCACACCTTCTCTTTTCATTCCCATTCCTCCCCTCCAGGCAGCACTGCTACTTACCTCTACATTGCCTTGCATCCTTCTCCATCCTCTTCCAACTTTGTACAGTTGAAACAGCACTTGGGCTGTGGCAGCCAGACAAAGTGGTCTTTAGTGCCTGTGTAAAAAAAAAAAAAAAAAAAAAAAAAAAAATGAATGAATGTGTATGTGCTCTTTTTCTGACATAGGCTGTGACTAAAAGCAGTGATGAGAGAATGTGCTTGTCTTTTCTATGTGTGTATCTGTGTCTCAGCAGTTACCTTTACAGGCTCTCCTCATTGTACAACTTGTGTTCAAAGTAAATATGGCAACTGATGAAAATTTAATAGGTCTTTATTTTATCACCACCAATTTTTTTATGAAAATTCTAATAGTGATAAATTCAAAACAGATTTTCATAGTGACATTATTCTAGTGGAGTCTTTGAATAAAATACTTCTACTACACCACTTTAAAAATCCATATAAATAAAGCTATACTGTAAATAAAATTGAGACTAGACATAGTTAATTACAAAGCATCTACCAGCATAAAACCAACAAAATGTAATTGATACCTTGTAATCTCTGAGTTAGGCCAATATATTTAATTGTGCTGAGGTAATACACATAGAAGATAAAATTAGTCTGTTCAAAATGTGTGCATGCTCATTACAGTTTTAACGGTATGTAATGAGTATGAGCACTGCATTTCATGACAATATGAAGACTCTGTAAAAGTTTGCATTTGTTACTGAGCAAATGTTATGAGCATTCAAAACATACAGGAAAATTTTGCTTAAATAAAAATAATAAATAGAAACAATGCAAAATCTGTAGTTTTTGGTTCTGTAACTTGAAATAGCTTCCATCTACTTAAATGTACACAACTAATTATGATATGCATTATAAACAACATTCATGTTTTATGTATATAAATGTTTCAAAGGTAGAGTCTGCTTATTTCTTCTTATTTTGAATTATCGGAGAAGAAGCATCTTTAACTTCAGTGCTATGACAAATCTTCCATAGTTTGTTAATATCAGGTCAGGTGAAAATGATAGCTTACTTCAGAATGCTGTAATCCCATTTATGGTATGTAGCTAGATTACACATCATTCGCAAAGTATGGCATTCATCTTTTTTTTCCAGAAGCACTCATGTGCAAAGAACTTCAATAGCAAAGATAAAACAATACATACTTACATATGGAAGAGAGACACAAATTACGTGCTCTCTTGTTGAAGTGAAAGTGACAATTCCCCCATAATTCCACCTTCTTTAGCATCTTACATTTGATTTTATAAAACATTAAAATTTATTAGTACAATCTCTGATGTTAAGATGAAATAATTACATTAAAAATATTACATCAAAATAACAGGAGTTTTGTGAATCAGTGCCTTGGAATCGACCTAGTTAATAATAAGGTTTAATCTGTTTTTACCAAATATGGGTTTTGATCGTTTATAAGTATTGATGTATTTCACAGTTTGAATTTTGAGTTGTTTTCATCTATTATCTGCACTAACCATTTGAAAATATGCCATACACATAATAAACAATTACTTTACACAAGATTGTGAACTTTTTAAACTATTCTGACATGAAATAAGATTTTGAGAATTGTTTTGGTAAATGGTGCAATCATATTCAATGCTGTAAATATTTATTTGTAGATAGAATTTTATATATATAACAAATTCTAAATATGGTACCAAGTAGTTCAATACTGGTTTCCCCATTTTATGTTTTTTATTAATTACAATTAAGTTGTAGTATCACAAAAGTTAGGAATTTTCTTGTTCTTGTATGAAAAGTCATAAAACTGATGGTGGAAGTTTATCAGTATTGGTAAGTGAGAGCTGTTGAATGCTGAAGTTGGAATTTGAGTTTTTTTCTCTATACTGAGACTTGCACATAATCTTAAAGTAGCCTTTGATTTTCTGTCTGAAGAACTGTGGTTCCAGATTTGACAGCAAACAAGACTAGAAAACTTCTAACAAACTCCATTCCAGTAACATTTTTAGTCACAAATGTGACATCCTGGACAGTTACACAATTTATTTTACAATAAAATAAGGTGTTTTAAGAGCTTCAATGCAGTGCACCAAATAAACTAATTTTTTGATAGTGTGAAAGGATAATTTGAAAAATATTATACAGATCACTTTAGTTGTGCCAACCTGTAAATCGAATGGTGTCGAATTACCTATCAACCTATAAAGTCCCCAGTAAATGCAACAAATCGTCCTGCCATGACAAAATGGTAAAGATAATATTGAATGAACATTAAACATTCTCATCTTTACTTCCATTATCACATTTGTATGACTTTCCCATACCAACAGGATATAAGGAAATTGTCATATACCTGGTGGTGTGATAAAGACAGTTTGTTTTCTGTGTTTGAATTTTAATGTTTTCATAATATAAAGTAGTATTGATAGAATGACTCGGAAAAGAAATTTTTGAAGCTTAAAGGCTTAAAAAAACTTTCAGCTGTATATAATAGGGAAGCCATGTTTTCTGTAATGGTTTCAATTTAATGGGCTTAAAATAAACTACCTCCCCCCCTCAATCTTCCAAACTTAAATACATTTTATTTGATTGACGAGTATATTTTTATTTTCAACATAACACTGAAAAATAATGAAAATTTAAGAAATAAGGAATATAAAATGCTTAAAAAAAGACTGTTGGTAAATAACACTGCATTTTGCACAAAATAATGACAGAAATTTAATTTAAAAAAAGCACTTCACAAAATTTTCAAATAAAAATATTTTTTCTCTCTTTCTGAATAATGAATGTTATGAGATAGAAGAATGTTTGCTTTGTGACCTAAACAAACAACAGTAATGCTGAAAAATTTGTAGTTATTCCTTTCAGTCTGTTAGTTTTTATTTATTATTAATTGTGCATATTTATCACGTTGTTGAACCAACTATGGAATACTTCAGTGCTTGCAATCTTCTTTTTGATCATGGAAGCCAAAAGTGCAGTAGAAAGATGAAGAGGATACCGAATACAGGTTAAAAGCAATGTGAATTGAAATATTTATGTATTATGTAACAGAGTACTTGGTATTCCATGGTGAAAGAGCTCAACAGAACTATAGACCAGATAAAATTACTTGCTATTTGACAGTTCACTTGCTGGAGCTACATTCCTCCAATCAGAGTACTCAACATCATGACTAAATCATTCTCTGTTGTCAAATTGCCGCAACAACTGATCAGTTCACTTCAATTTCCTTGTCTGGCTCTTTTTTCTTTGTTTCCTTCCTGATTGAAGGGTCTATCCTTTTTATTTTGCATTTCGTCACTTATTGTTACCCTTACATAAACAAAGACACGGACAACTGTGCAAACGAAATACAAACCCATACACAGCACATGCAACCGGATCCTTTCATACAAGCCGTGATTTAACATGACATGCACTAGTGTTACATTACAGATATCAGCTTACATTTGTCGAGCTCCATTTGATTTACATGAAACCAAGCTCTCCAGAGGCTACAATTCAGTCATATTGCTGAGTGTGTAATATCGCTTAAGAGTGTTTGACTATACGGCTGTGAAACACAATAGTGAAATATTGGCTTTCTGAACTGAAAATATTGAGTTCAAATCCAATACTATGCAACTATTTTAATTTGTAAATCAAAATTATGTAGATTTTTTTAATTAAATAAATTTGTTTAACTGAATTTATTAAGTTCTAATACCTTATTACGTCTTACCATAACCTATTATAGCAAGAGATTACACTTTGCTTTTAGTGCTGCAACGGAAATTTCTCCGTTGAACTTTCCTATAAAGAATATTATAGACGAAAAATTCCTAGCAGGAAAAATAGATATGAAAAATAGATGAAGATTACTCACCAGGCGAAGGAGCACCGGTAGTGATAGTAGCACAAATAAATAAAACACACACACACACACACACACACACACACACACACACACACACACACACATACATACATTTACACAGACGCAAACACACCTAGGCAGACATACTGTAGAAAGCAAACATCTTAACATCTTTACCTTTGTTCTCTGGACAAAGCCTCTGCCTCAAGTGGCATCTCTAACTTCTTAATTTCTTTGCTTTCTACAGAATGTCTGCCTAGGCGTGTTTGCATCTGTGTAAATTGTGTGTGTGTGTGTGTGTGTGTTTTATTTATTTGTGCTACTATCAGTACCTGTGCCCCTTCCCCTGGTGAATAATCTTCATCTATTTTTATATATATCTTTCCTATAAAGATAAACTTTAATCACAATAAATGATGCAATCATGATTTTAGTTCTGCTCAAGGTGCTTGGGTGCCATTTTGTAGGACATGACATGTTGTTAGTAAAAAAGTGGGATTAAATGAAGGACTGAAAAATGAATCTTCTGCTGCAGTTCTTCAGTGATCACTTAAAATTAGCTTTCAACAGAGAATTTTGCAATGCTGCCATTAATTCTGGCAGTGTTTTCTAACACTGCACCATGCTATAAACAACATTTGTTAATTGATCCACCATGTTTGTGTGTCACCTATGTAGCCAGTTGCCTATGTAACAAACATCAACTAGCAAGTAATTTTAACCAGACTACAGAAGCTATGTTAACCCGTAGGTCACGTTTTTCCACTCCAAGGATAGCCAATAATTTCTATAACCAAATGACAATAAAGTAATCTTATTAGAAGAATCATATTTTGTCAAAGCATTGATTTCAAATCATAAAATGGGACCCAGAAATGTTTTTGTCTGTCTGAATTCACAAATAATGCAAAAAATAAGAATTATAACAATGGAAGGTCCAGTAAGACATGTTAATAATAATAATAATAATAATAATAATAATAATAATAATAATAATATGTAAAGATGAATGTTGAGCTGCCAACAGTCACAAATAAGACACACACACAATTCTAAATTTTCGGCCATGGCCTAAAAAAGAACACTCATCCATACAATCACTCAGGCACACTCATCCACACACGTCAGCCATCTCTGCCCACCCAAAACATTTTGTGTTAGACCTTTGCCTTTTGTGGGCAAGCGCTCTACCACTGAGCTATCCCAAGACATCTCAACGTCCGTCCTCATAATCTTACTTCTGCCGGTACCTCACCTCCTTGCTAGTTCTGCAAGTTTCGCAGGAGAACTAATGTGAATGAAACTTTCACTCTGCAGCGGAGTGTGCGCTGATATGAAACTTCCTGGCAGATTAAAACTGTGTGCCAGAACCGGGACTCGAACCTGTGACCTTTGCCTTTCACGGGTAAGCGCACTACCGACTGTGCTATCCCGACACGACTCATGATGCTGCCACCACAATTTTTATCTGCCAGGAAGTTTAAACATAATTTTTGATGATATTAAACAGATATTGTAAATATAAAAATTAAAGTGTTATGGGATCAGAATAAAGTGAAATTGTGTTTTACTGTATTTTGACATATTTTATTGCTTGTTTGAATATAATTCTTATTTTTAATAATCATATGTAGATAGGGAACAACTCACCGTAAGACGAACTTTGAGCCACTGACAGACACAAATAAAAGACACACAAATATACACAAAGTTCTAAATTTTCGGCCACAGCCTAAAAGAGAACACATCCACACAATCACTCAGGCATGCAATTAAAACACAATTTCATTTTATTCTGATTCCATAACATTTTAATTTTTATATTTACATATCTGTTTAATATTATCAAAAATTATGTTGAAAATTCCTGGCAGATTAGAATTGTGTGCCGGAACTGAGACTCGAACCTGGGACCTTTGCCTTTTGCGGGCAAGTGCTCTACCACTGAGCTATCCCTACATGATTCATGGTCTGTCCTCACAACCTTACTTCTGCCAGTACCTCGCCTCCTACTTTCCAAACTTCACATTAGTTCTCCTACGAAACATACAGAACTAGTGAGGAGGCGAGGTACTGACAGAAGTAATATTGTGAGGACAGACCATGAGTCGTGTTGGGATAGCTCAATGGTAGAATGCTTCCCCACAAAAGGCAAAGGTCCCAGGTTTAAGTGCCGGTTCCAGGACACAATTTATCTGCCAGGAAGTTTCATATTGGTGCACACTCCACTGCAGATTGAAAGTTTCATCCTAAAAGTGATGTTATTGACTATTACTTATTAGTGTATTCAGGTCTTTGCAGAATGTTTAATTATAGATATTTGGAAAATTAATCAGACGTAAGATACTTCTGTTGTTGCTATATTATAGTATTTTGCAACTTTAACACAAAAATAAGTTAAAACTACCTCATAATCATCAAAAATCAAGCTTAATTTTCTCAGTGACTTCATTTCACATCCACAAATTTGATTATGTTATACTATATTATAAAAACAGAATTGAGTTAAAATTTCATCGTTTGAAGTGCATCTTACTATTTCCAAATTATCATGTTGTTCTATTGAAGTTTTAAAATGAAAAAGTCACTTATTCTATTACGTCACACACACACACACACACACACACACACACACACACACACACAATGTGCATGTGTTTGCACTGTTGTGTACTATTCTTACAAATCAGCCCACTATTTTGTACAACCCCAGCATCAGGGTAGAGAAAACAAATGTATATAATATTTGCGGTTTTAAATTTTTGTTTGGTTTTGACTTGTACGGTGAACGGATGTTTCTTTCCTTAATTTATAATATTCTCTTCAGGATTTTCCATGATTATTTTGAATATAAGACACCACATAAGACTGTCTAGTGATACTTTATTGGTCATATCCCATAAACACTTGGCATTAATTGGTTGGTTGGTTTGTTGGGACAGGGGGACCAAACTGTCTAGATCATCAGTCCCCCAGTGGGGATGGGATAGAATGAGGATAGGAAAGGAGAGGAAGGGATAGGAAATGCAGTCCAGGGAGGAAAGAAGTGCATTAATTGCCTGTGCTGTCCATCCATTTGGTCATGCTCTTGTCTTTTGATATCTTCAAAATAATTTATATTCTTTACTTACCTTTTTATGAAATATTTTTGTACCCACTTTTCATGTAATCTTCATGAATCTTTGAAGCCAACAATTCAAAAAGTTTGCACACCCAAGTATTTGATAGTAAGGTCAGCATACATTAAAGTGATTCCATAAAAAAGTGTTCATGTTGGTCTATTACATCTATCGAGGAATGAATAGAATGAAAAGAATGGATTAAAGCTTCCAGTGGTATATATCTTTGGTGGTGGTCTGGCAATCACAATATATGCCCCATACCAATGGTGTTGGATATAGTTATTAAAAATATTTAAATATTGTTAAATATTTCTGAACCAATTACTTGAATATTTTTCATGTATTTAAACTTGATAAGTATTTTTTCATAGTATGAGTAAGGTAAGGAATTTGTCATATTTGTGTGAGTCAGTGTTCTCCTCTGTATGGTGCTGATTTTGTTTTTATTATCTTTTTCACTTTTGTACTTAATTTGATTTAACACTGAACTGTAAAAAGACAAACAAGAACTAATATCTGTTGAAGGCAAGTGCTCTGTTAATTATGTAAAAAATTAAAATTAAATAGTCCTTTTTATCCAATTAAAAACACCTTTAAACTACTTCAGAATGAATGAAATGTTAATAATATTGCTTGGGAAGTAATTATTGCTTGTCATTGCTTCTGTACAGCATGTTTTTAATGTACTTCTTTATAGTGAATGTGTAGTATCATTTGATTTTTGTAGTGATACTTACTTCCTCTGTAGAGACTAAAGGGAGATCTATGGTTGGAATACTGAGATAATATTAACTGATTTAGAGCTTTCAAGATTTGTTACTGTTAGTTAATTAGCAAATCTTCTAGTATAGTAATATGATTAAAAATAGTTAGCTAATCTATGGAGGGAAAAAGCCCATGCAATTGCGTTAAAAAACCTTTGCTTTTGCTGTCATTGAGAGTACCTGTTTTTAGATGCATCATCTATTGGTGAAACTATTGAATTTAGGACTGCTCATTTAGTATTTTTGTGACACCACCTCAGCAGTGACACAAATGTCTACTGTAGGACTGAAAATTGTTGATTTGAAATTAGCTTGTGACATAAAGCATGCACTTAGTAATCCTATTATGCTCCTAGCAGTGAAGTGTTTAACAGAGACTTTAGAGAAGCATTATTATTTTACCAGAAAAATAAAATACAGTGTATTGGAAAGTATTACTTTTTACAATGAAACATCTGTTCTAAAGGAACAGACATTGTTGATGGTGCACAGCTATAAATGTTAAATATCCAGATATTAATTCACAATTTGTGAGAACTTTCAATTTTAGCTGCTCTTTTATGTGGTCTATCATTTTTTATCGTTTGAAAATTTGCACCGGACCAGGACTCGTAGAAACTGGACTCTAGAACCTGGATCTCCCACTTTTTGTGAGCAGTCTATTTTGTCATCACAGGAAGTAGGCTTTCAAACTGAAAACATAAGTGGATATGTTCATTTCAGTCTCTTTATTTATTTAATTACAGTAATTCCTATCTGTATGTAAACAATTATATCCTGATGGGAACCTGAAATTGTGGTACCATTTGAATTTCAGACAGTTTCTGAGAATTTCAGGATGAGAAAAAAATTTTATTTTTGGATTAGTTACTGTTGAGGTAACAAGACTCTCGTGCTCATCAGTTATAGTTGCTGTACAACAGCAACTTATCCTGTTGTTGATATTGTAGGAAATAAACCTGAAAAATTGTGAAACATTTGTCGTACTTGCAAAAGGAAACAAGGAAAATTAGGATTTAACATCCTGTTGACACTAGTGTTATTAAAGATAAAGTACAAGCTCAAACTGTAGCATTATAAGGAAGGAGGTCAGTGATGACCTTTTCAAAAAAAATAAAAGAACTCACCTCTTACATTTGCTTATAACTAATTGACTTTTCTGTTGGTTCTACACAGACCATGAGATAAATACTAAAAAGGGAAATGCTTCCAAATATTCTCCAGATCATATTTATTTATTCAGCCAGTAACCAATTTTCGGCTTCCAAGGCCATCTTCCACCTGTAGATGGCCTGCTCTGCTGAAAACTGTTCATGGCCCAATAAATATTATTTTGCAGAATATATGCCAGTGTTATCCTTTTTAATAAATCATATTTGTATTTATGAGTAATGAAAAACTATAGAAAACTTTACCCTGGATAGCCAGGTTGATCTGCTAACCTCATTCCCTTTGTGACTTGAAGTCAAGTGCTCTGACCAACTTTTTAATTTTATTTGAATAGTTAAACAACTGCTGCAAAGGAGAGTTTGTCCTCATGAGAAAGGCAAAGACTTTTGAAGTCTAGAGAACACTTTGAATATATTACCTTTGATTAATTATAGGATATTGACTCTGCAGAATGTTTTCAGTTTTGTCAAAAGCAAACTGTTTTTAATAGTTGGAATCATACATAATGAAATTCCAGCTTGGACTTTTTTTGTTGCTTGATCAAACATAAAGAGGTATTTTGCAAAGAAAGCGGAGGGGGGATGAAGAATGCAGCATCTAGACTGCTTATGAACTTACTCTAACCTTATGGAACTGTTATTCTGTCATTCCACAATGAGCACCCACATATTTAAGCAAATCAATAAGCAACATTTATTTACACTATAGTGGAATTCATTAAATGGAGCACAGATCACACCCAAACAATATGGGAAAAAATGAGTACTTTGTCAATGGCTATGTATTAATTGCATTATTCCAAGTGTAAAACAATCTCATAGAACCAACCAAAGTCATTTGAAGTACTTCTTTGATTATAAATCACTGTGATGAACAATGGAAAGTGTGTTGTCCAAATTTTCTTTTGCATTCAAGGAGGGAAATATGGAACAGAAAGTTGCAGAGAGAAACTTTCAAGGTGAAGCTTCATTGCAGGTATAACTATACTGTTAGGCACTGCAAGTGATTAAAAATAATTACAATGAAAGCTGAAAAACTAATTATCACAGAAATTAAACATGTTGGAGCACATAATGATGGAATGGGAACATCCATTTATTATAAAGGAATCATTATTTTAAATTTTGGAGGAACAAAGACACTTACTTGATCCAAAAACCATGAAATGTTTTGAGAATTGAAAGAAATTACTAGCATGCTGCCTGACTCATATGGAATGTGCAGTGGATGTAGTTTGTTAATGAAAGTAAGAATAAATCTGTACTGGAAAGTGAAGTATTGGAATTGATACTGCCTCCCCCTTCACTATGCTGGTGTTCTATACCAAATTTTAGTGATACAGAATTTGGCCTAAAATTGCTGCAAGACCTTTCTTTTTTACATTTAAGCTGACAAAATCCAGGTAATGATAATATTTTAATGATGGCATTCTTTGCCACTACCTGTTGTTATGAGTATTAACTATTGTTATTAATTCTAAATCAGATGACAAGTTGGGAATATTAAATATGTATAAAAATGATGCTGCAAATTGAAGTAGTACAGGCCAACACAACTATTATTTCCAGATATTAGTGCTTCCTTCTAGCTGCAATAAAGATTTATTTTCAAAGTCATTAGTATATGAATCTAATTACTGCAACTGCAAAATACAGTGATCTGACTCATGTTCCATCACACTGATGATTTATTATGGGAAGCAGTACCAGATTACAACTTGACTGATAGGCCTTCAGAGTAGTTCAGGGAAATGGAGCAATCCTGAGTGATCATGATCATTACAACAAAATTATTCTCTAGTTTCAAAAAGTTTTGGTCATTATTAGCACTTTAATTTCCTAGTAAATTATAGTTCTTTAATGTGATGCAAACTTCTGAATAATTTAATACTGTAATGTAATTTGCTTAAGAAACCTGCCTGAAATACTAACAGAATGTATGGCACTCAAGCAAATAAAACTTGTTATAAAGGCACAAATGTAAACAGCTTTTGTATGCAATGTTCACAGCTTCTCTGACAAAACTAGTTATTTAATTTTTTAATAACTCTTCAAAATTTTTTCACGCAACTCCAATAACCCAATTACATTTAACATGTGAATTTATGCACTTGGCTGCCAGTCACAAGTCGTAATTTTTTTTTATTTTTATTTTTTTTATTTATTATGTAAGTTGCATGGTGTAATTAAATTTCATTTCAAATTTAATGTACTGTGCAATATTAATATAATTTTATTCTTAATATCTTCATACACTTACTGTTTAAGGAGCTGGTACCGTGTGGTCCTATATCTTACTTCCTTTTCTTAAAAATTTTGATGATTCTGGGAACAGTAAATGAACAAAGTTAGGAATTTCAAATAGTACAAAGTAGCTGTGGAACTCAGTGCAGCTTGGCTATAACTGAAATTTTTAATTCTGTTTCTTCTGAAGATATTAAAATAAAACATGTCTACAAAATATGTAGAAACAGACTGAAGACACTATATTGGAGAATACAGTGAACCTATTCTGCATGAAAGAAGTCCCAGTTAAAAAATGATCCTTTCAAAATTCTGGCAAACATGTACAAGAAAATAAAAACACAAATAGAAAAAAATTAATTAAATAATTCATATTAAACTACACAGTGAACAGTAAATTTGCAACTCATGCCAACATTTTTGATTTGGACCTTATTTCTTTGCTTTATACACATATTTGTCTGAGTTGCTTAAGTGTATGTGATGCACCTGAAAGTGTGAAAACAAGAAGCGCACACAGCAGTAACAGTATAATTATAAATTTCAAATTCAGTTTGAAAGAGAGCCACATTGGGAGCTAGGGAAGGAAAAGTAAATAGTTTTACTAAATAACATAAAAGTAACTAAAAGCAGAATAACAGAAACAAAGTAAGAAGTTTAACAGAAATGGCTAATGATGTGAAAGAAGAAGGAAATAAAATTTTGTCAATATGATGAGAACAAGAGAGATAAATATAAGGAAAGGGAAAGGCATTGAAAGAAGACTGTAAATGACAGCGGGCAGCAAAGATACAGGTGAGAGAAAAGCAAAAGGGGTTATGTGGCTGATGGAGCTGTGACTAAAGAAAGAATAAAGACTTGTTTTAGATTAGGTGTCAGTGATTGAGAAAAGGTATATACAGGTTGTCCCAAACCGTCAGGGTCAAAGTTAAGCATATGCTAGGGAATCATAAATGAGCAGTTTTGATCAAAGGATCTAATGATTTAGGTCTAATAGTTATTATTAATTACCATAACAATTTACAACTTATAACAAGTACTTAAGCTCACAGCAACTGTTCTTCTTGTGATTTCTGCTCCCAATTTGTGCATTATAATGGGGCATAAAATTCTGACTATCTCTCTCAAATATGTCCATTGTCCTATGTGCACTAACACAGAAAGCTATGACCTATCATTTAGTTCCTCTGTAGTATTTACAAGTGCTTCGTGATGACCCCACAGGGGAAAAAATCTAGAGACATCCTTGATGATTGTGTATTGTACTGTAGTATATCACCACTGGTGATGGTGAAACACAATTATTTTTCTAACATATGTCTTACTTGCATCACTCATTCAAAATCTTATTCAACACTGAAATATATATATTACTAGTCTTCATCTAAAATAGCCCATCTTAAGATCCTTTATCATCTGTATAATGTTAACCCTATAAGTTTGTGACACCCTGTATTATACTGGAGAGTAAATAACCAACAAATATATGAACCACTGGTATAACATGGTGAACATGAATTGACTGTTATGGCACTTTTATTCTATGGATATGTTCATTATACTTTTGTTGTGAATTACTACAAGGTTTTATCTTAATCTTTCTTAGTTCTCATATACATTTTACTTTGGTAAAATGGTAGATACTTCTTAAAATGCTTACACATTTATACACATACGTATTTCTCTTCTGAGGCCACTATATAGTGGATGGCAGAATATATATTGTACCATTACTAATCAGGTGGTATCAATAGAATCAGCCAGCTGATTTCTAAATTTGCTCAATTGTTTTGTCTTCTCTCCTGGTACTTCCATTGGAGATAATAAAGCATATTTGTAATACTTGCAAGTTGATCAATTCTGTCAGTAACAAATCTGACAGCAAACCTCAGAATTGATTCAATGTTTTTCATTCATTGATTTGGTGGAGACTCCAAACACTCAAGCAGCACTCAGGGATGGATTGTGCTAGTATTCTGTACACAGTCTCCTATACACAGTCTCCGTTATAGAGGAATTCCACTTTAAGATTCTCTGTGTAAACCAGACTCTACCATTTGCATTCACTACTCCTAACCTTACATGCTTGTTTCATTTCTTTCTGCTTGGCAACAAAGTGTGTAGATTTGTTTTTCCTACTTACATGTATTAACTTACATTTTGTACATTTAATGCAAGCTGCCATTCATCATACCTAATAGAAATTCTGTGAAAATCATCTTGTCTCTTTCTACAGTCACAAAACAATGACATTTTCTTGTCACTTTTATAAATTCATAATGTTTCTTGCAGTGTTTTTAAAACATTTCATGCAACTGATTCAGTAAATATCATATGGATATCACTTCCTTACTACCTTATGTAAAGTGCCCAAATAGTGATTAGTAGAATGTCTCATATAGGTTAAAAAAAGACTGATTCCTATATATTCAGTTGAATATACTTCAGTTTAGCCAAATTTCTAACATAGTAATCCATTGTATGGAGTTACTTGTACTACATGAAAAGGGTGTGATGAGTTCATAAGTAGTTGTGGTTGTTATAGACCACATAATCTCTAAGAAGACAAAACAAGCTAGAGGATTTGCTGGTGGTGTGTTAATTCACATCACGTCTCCTGTTAAATTTTGCCATAACTCCATTAGCCTACATTTATATGCACACTAGGTACTTTCATAAAATTAAAGTTCAGGAATCAGAATATAGACTTCAATGCCTGGTGGAAGCAGTGGACCATGCCCATGCACGAATCTTCATTTTCAGTCACTGCTTGTAGAGAAACCTTTTGGGGCTGAAAGGCCTGAGCCATGTTTCAATCATGGTATTCTAATATTTGTCTCCCAAATTTAAGAATTCCTTTCAGTAAGACTTCCTGATTATTAGTAGCGACAGTACAAAACTGTATTCTTCTGTTCATAAAGAAAGTCTCAAATCTTATTAAAATATTGTGTAGCTAATAAAAGTGTCAGTATTTTTATAGACTCTATGAACTTGCCCTAATGATTTAGTGTCAGCATTGTGCTGAAAGTATGAGCCACTTGCCTTCACCGATATGGTTCTCATTTGTCTAGCAGCAGGGGGACCGAAGGGTGCAGCCGGCAGCCACACAGACAGCGAAGCGCATATCGACCCTGAAGGCCAGCATAAGGAAGGAGCGGGAGTGGGCGCAGGGGCTGACAACCCATCTGCCAATCACAATGCCAGCTCAGAATACATTAATGGAAACAAGAAGGAGCCTATAAAGGATGACAAAGACACGCCTGTGTAATGCTGATGCTGTTGAGTGTCCTCAAGATTTTAGGAAGAATGAACAGCCTGCACTAATTTTAGAGTTTCTTGAGCCATATACAAGTCAAATTTCTTTATACCAAACATAGGATTTTATTGTCCGAAAACTAATTTATTATAGCAGCAGTACCAACTTGCAAAATGTCAAATGTAGACATGTGAAAGGTAAAGGGATTTGTGGAATTTATTTATGTTGGACAGATATCTAGTAATATCTGCACGAAGCAGCATAAACTGTATGAACTAAGAGTCATTAGACTTATTTTATTCTAGTGATATGGAAGAGACAGATCACTTAAAATGGCTTAAGGTGATTCTGAAAGGCAAGTTGTGTTAAAGGAAATGTTACCTTTATTAATCAATGTCTTTCATTGTAACTGGTTTTGTTTTGTATTAAGAAACAAGGATTGCATGTAAATCTTACTCTTTATTAAGAAATGGGACATATATGGCCTAGAACTCTTGCTCTATGTATTGAATTAGTGCAGGATTTACAGGCAGAATGAGAAATTAGTGTTGTGCTGTATAAAAAAACTAATTTTATGGATTGACAGTGTGAATGTGTAATGTACAATGCGCACGAATCTCATTTATGAACTCAGGAATAATAGATGTTTCAAGGACTTGCATCCAATAACAGCCACAGCACATTCTCTATTCAGACATTGCCTGCAATGAGTTGGCTCAGTGGTACATACTGCAAGTACATAATTTTAGTGACGTGTTGGAAGAAGATGGTGTTCTCCACAAAGATCTTAGTTGTTTGTGAGTGTGTGTTTGTATAAATAAGTTTTAAAAGTGCTTCAACAGTTTGTGTAAATATTGTATGCATCTCCAGAAACATTTATTGTTTCAAAAAGTACTTATATATTATTGTAAAATCAATCTATCTTTTATATATTATATGTTTTTTAAAATGGACAGTTCATACATTCCTTACCACTGATACTGCTGGTCGAGCACATGTTCACTTTAATGTGAAAGAGCACTGTACTGGAAAACTATTTTGTGTTGTTTTATTCCTGCTAATTTGTCCATTTCTGCAGTTTCCTATGGTAATTCTTCTGTTATGAATACTGCTTCTTTTTACAAATATTTTTTTTCTAGGATATTATTTAAGTAAACATTAGACCTTGGAACTTTTGATTTTTTTTACTCATCTATATGTCTTTGCTGCTGTTTTCACAGCTGCTATATAAAGTATCACACCAAAGTATTCCTCGCACTGACATTCCTTGCATCTTTCTGCTCTGATTCTTGAGAAGGTGATGTAAATCAAATGTCAGTGTCAGTTATATGTATATTATCAAAACTATGGACTTCAGCAATCTGTGAAACTGGTGTATTAATCAGCTGCAAAAACATAGGCCATACTTTCTGTGGTGTAAAAAGCTTTCATTCATAGCATCTTTGTTTCTGAACTTCACAATGCTCATTTTCTCTCTGTTGGCACCTTTCATGAGAAATCGGATAACTAATCTCACTGATCAGCTCTAACCTCACTGATCAGCTCCTATTTTCTATACTGAAAAGTGTATTTGTGTTTGTTCAATCAAACAAATCATGTTTTGGAGTACAGCAAGAATAATTTCATGCAGAATGTATACATCTAATTTCATGTCCATATTTCATCATTATTGATACCCAAAGTTCTACTATGTGCTTACATATGTATGTTACTATAAAGGCATATTCTTCTGTTGTTTGAAGCTTCAATTCACCAAACAATACAATCAATGACTGTACTGAATGAAACGTTACAATCTTGTGATATTCACATTATTAATACTTTTTACAAGGATATTGGATATGTTAAGTCACAAGTTTATTGAAGGTTTCCCACAGAACTACTGTAACTCCAAACATTATTACTAACATACTACTGTCAAACATATTAAATACAACTTGGCAATTGTGAGAGATTAGAGCATGGTAATGTACTATCTGTGTAGTAAAGATGCTGTGGTAAGGCCTTGTGATATGCATTTGTGTATGTTACAAGGAAAGATTTAAAACATGTTAAGCAAATGATATTATACAGATTGAAAAAGAGATTATAATCTATTTGGTTTTCTGTAAAAATGATACTATATCCCAAAAGATCCTTTAAAAAATTAAAGCTTTCTTTCTAGAACATTATTTATGAGTGTAAGTAGTTGTATAATGACTGTTAAATCTGGCAGCTATGCAAAAGAGTTTTATGATGTATTTGTAAAATATTATGTCATGGAAATTAAATATCCATGGACACAAATATGAGGGGATTGTTAATGAGGTTGTTTATTGTGATAGTATAGATGTATAAATATTACTTCAGTATTTTAAAACAGATTTAAATTTTAGTTTTATGGTGTAATTCCAAACAAAATAAATAAGTTTTGAGGTATTATATTTCTTTTCTAATTTTTCATATTTAGTTACATTCCAAAATTAGAGATGTAAACTTAAATAACCATATACGTTGATTGAAGCAAACAGAAACAGTAACTGTTAATTCTTTATTTCTGAGTCTCAACTTCACATGCTATACTTCTGAGTGCTTCAGTTGCATGACCACATAGGCTAGTTTCATGACCACTGTCTAAAGACAATATCATAAACAAATAAGCTTTAAGTTTCACTTATATTTGCAAAAATATTGCTGTATATCTTTTCCAGTCTGACAGATATTTTTGAGTATATGTTCTGTGAATATTGTTGCATATACACACCTTGAACAGTTTTAATAGTTACTCGTGTAATGGATATAATTCTAATGTGTCTACTTCTTTAAGCATGTATGGAAAAGATATATGGCACTTCAAGAAAGATAGAACACCATTTCGACTGGTTCAGTTTGATCAAACGTGAATAGAATTAAAAATAATTATTCCAGTGTATATTTAACAGTTGACATTGATGTGCTATGAATATGAAAAGAAACATATAAGATAAAAATTACATTATGTGTTTCCCTCCTGGTGAGAGGTAACCTGTAACAAATACATTCCAAAATAATCACATATGTTACAACACATTTATACCTACCAAAAGAGAATCGCTAATACAAATTACAAGTTGTGATATTTTTCTGAGAAATAAAGATGGAAAAAATTGACACTAACAGAACAATCATTAAGAACACACTTCTTAACATTTTGTCACATATTTTAGCATCTGGGGTTTGTAAATGGATATTTTTGAAGATTATTTCAGTTTTGGCAATTGATTCTTAAAGTTTAATGTGCAAAACAGTCAGTTTGTATATCATACATTGTTGGATTGAGCACTTCATGGCATCTAGAAAAATATGTAAAAAAATCAATTCTATCAATTTTTGACAATGCACATAATTGCTTCACAGATATATAATTTTATTTTTTCATTATTTTATTTACTCTTTGGCAATGTAAGTTAATGTATAGAGATCGCTGATGTTAACACTGCAACCTGAAAAACATATGTTAGTGACAAAAGGAGTTAATATTGCGGTACCTTATGAACAGCAGTCTACACCAAATGAATAATTTCTGTGTTTAAAAATGACTGTAGAACACCAATATACAGAAGACGCTTAACAGGTAACCAAAGAAGATAATTATATTGAAATAAGTGAACAATAAAAAATTTCAAAATAGGAATCAGTTCTACAGTGAGTTATTGTTTGCACATCACAAGGATTGTTGTTTCACTCACATTTTTCGTGAGTCATCACCACCTGATACCATTTAATCACAGTCATTTCTTAAAAGGAATAGTTAGAAAATCTGATTGGAATGTCAATAATGGAGAAAAGATAACAACTCACCATAAAGAGGCCCACTGAGCCACTGACACGCATGAAAAAAAAAAAAAAAAGACAATCACATTAACACAACTTAAACTTTTAGCCATGTACTTCATCAGAAAAAGAAAGATATACATTCACAACAACACTCGGACATTTATACCTACCCAACCAGTATCTCCGACTGCTCCAGTGCTATAAGCATCTTGACAGTGAGAGTGAGAAGGGGATTGGAGGGGGAAGGTTGCCAAATAAGGGTGGGGATGCTAGGTGCTGCATTGAGTGATGGATTGTAAAGGCTCTGATAGGCGAGAATATGAGACGCAGCATTGAATACAGTGTAGGGAAGGGGCATCTCACATTTCTGCCAATCAGAGCCTTGACAATCCATGAAACACGGAACTTTCCCACCATCCTTACCCGGCATCCACCCCACTCTACTTCCCTCCTCACTCAATGCTTGTGGAGCGATCTGAGATGCTGCTTGTGTGTGTATAGTTTCCAGGGTGATTGTGTGAATGTATGTGTTTCTTTTTCTGATGAACACTATGGCTGATAATTTAATTTGTGTGAATGTGATTGTCTGTTTTGCGTGCCTGACATTGGCTCAGCAGGCCTCTTTATGGTGATTTGTTATCTTCCTTGTTGCAAATATAACTTTTTCAAGAGCTCTCTCTGGTATTTCACATGAGAACATAACTTCCTAATTTTTCAGGGCCCAAATCTCACTGTAAAATGCATCTTAGGGCACTTGCACTTTAGAAAAACCCAAGTGGCAAAAATCATTAATAGTTGTTTTAGTGAGGGCAAATATTGCATAAAGCGTGTCTGATGACATCTTATTTTTCTTATACAAGAAACTACGTTCTACCATACCTAATGTATCATATAACAGCAGACCAGCTGTTGTCTCTACTGAATAAAAATAGTTCTGTTTTTAATGTTCTTATTCTGTTGCTACTAATGGTGGTATTATTACACTAATGCTGGGTAAAAGCAGTCCTTGAACAACAATGTAAATTTCTTTTACATTTATGATTTGTGATCTACTGAACAACTCATTCTCCTTCCTTCATAAATGTCAAACAAATAAAATGTGACTGATTTCTTTGACTAAATATGAAGTTGGCTCTAAAAGAGCTTGATGCAAATCTATTTTCATACTCCATATGTTCTTCTTAAGTGCTGCTAATAATGACTTGTCCAAATAATTGTTATTGCATGTTGAAACTGTTTCATGTTGCACAGAAAAGAAGAGAAGGTATAAATATATTACCAGATATTTATAATTGTACCACAGTTCAGTGCTCATGATATTACTGCCAAAACAATGTATTTTTTTCAATTTTAGAATATTAATTGTGTTCATTGCTTTGAGAATTTGTGAATGTTTAATATTTTCCCTCAAACAGAAACAAAAAATCTAGTTGTAAAAGAACATTTCTAATCACTGCAAAACCCAAGGAAAGCATACAATTAATGATCTGTTGCGTTAATCATTTTTGTCACTGTTCCTTAATAGCCGAGTAGTACAATGGATGTATCATTCATGTGTTATTTTTATTGTATTTTATTTTCATGCTCTGGTGTCAAAAATGAATCTCACATTTAAGCCTCTGTCCTGATGGTTTCTGTTTAAAGATACACGTTAAATGACTTGGGCAATGTGTGTGTGAAGCAGTATTGTGTGATTTTTGTTTAAAATGACTGCTGTAGTTCATAAACTGTACAAACAGTATTGTGCGAATTTTGTTTGATTAAATTTTGTTTTACTAGCTAAGATGATTTTTATAAATACATATTATATATATATATATATATATATATATATATATATATATATATATATATATATATATATATCCATGTAAAATAAAAGATGATGATATGGGTACTAACTCCACCTTTTCTTTTAAGCCTCATACTGCCACTTTAATATGCAGAATTCAGTTTTGCTCTATGTGATAAAAATATGTAGATAAATAGCTTTTGCACACGATGGATGGCTCCGACAAAATTTTACCTGTCTGCTGCTGTATTAAAAAAAATTAAGACTGTTTTTAACTGATTTCATGATATGTCCAACTTAATATTGTTGTGATGTTATTTTTAGATAATGCACTAAGATCAAGTATTTTGTTTATGAAAAATGAAGGAAAGTTATGGTTTAACATCCTATCAATGTTGTGGTCATTAGAGACAGAGCACATGCTAAGATTGATTTTTGCCATGGATGGGGGAAGGAAATCAGTTCTGCACTTTGAAAGGAACAATCCTGCAATTTGTCTGGAGTGATTTAGGAAAATTCGGAAAACCTGAATTAGGCTGGCTGGAAGCAGGTGTCAAACTCCATTATTCCAAATGTGAGTCCAGTGTGTTAACTCACCTTTCTTGTTTTTTCCCTCAATATGTTTTATGATTCTGCTATTATTTTAATGTCTTAATATGTGCTACATCTCCATACTACATACATCACTGTGCCCAAATAATAAACATAGAGAGCAACAAAAGATTCATGTTAACATCAAACTCGCGGATCCAACTGTCTTCATAAACTAAAAGTTTTTGTATACCAGCTTCTTTTACCATCACCTCTATAGCTTTTTGAAGGGTAGCAACCCTACCTAAATTTAATGTATTGAATTTATATAAAGGAAGCTATTCAAAGTTCAATATTGCAGGAAATGAAATGAAAAAGGAAGAAAAAAATTGAGTAGTAGCCAGAATAAAACCTGGGTCAGTTTACTGCCTGATGAATCACATGACCATTGCATCACACAGTTTTATTAAATTCAGATTACTCCAAAATCCTTTAAACTGTACTCCTAAATCGTGAGAGTGAGTTCTGCCATTTCCTACAGCCCATTCAGGTGAATATTCTTTGAACTTCAATTGGGAATATGGGTCATTCCATGTGAAGTGTCCAAGGGCTTCCAGCTCGACCATCTTCAATTTCAATGAAATTTTTAGTGTGAAAGAGCAAGACCCATGGTTCTTGGTGTGCTCTACACACAAATGATGTAGATAAGAGTTCAGAAAGCAATGCATTTGGCATAATCTCAGTTCAAAGTGGGCAACATATCATGTACCGAGAAATTTGCCCCATAATTTAACGAGGCATAAGTAGTGGAGAAACTCTGCTACAGACCTAGTGTTTTAACAACAATGGAAGATCCAGTAAGGAATGTTAATAATAATATGTAGATAGGGAACAACTCACCGTAAAGACAAATGTTGAGCTGCCGACAGACACAAATAAAAGATACAAAAAACAAACATAATTCTAAGTTTTCGGCTGCGGCCTTCCTCAGAAAGAGAACACTCATCCACACAATCACTCAGGCACACTCATCCATACACATCATCTGTCTCTGGCTGCCCAATACAGTCTGACTCAGGGCGAGTGGAAGGGATGGGAGGGGGGAGGGGGAAGGAGTGGAGGGTTATGTGCGCTGTTATGAAACTTCCTGTCAAAGTGAAAGTTTCATAAAACTTTCCTGGTGGGATAAACAAATATAAAAAATAGAAAACGGATGACTTACCCAAAGGACAGGCTGGTCAACAGACACAAATAAAATCTCACACAAACACACATACAAGCTTTCGCAACCGTTGGTTGCTTCATCAGGAAAAGAGGAAGAAAGGAGAGGATAAAGGGAAGGATATGGGTTTTAAGGAAGTGGAAAATTTGATCTCTGTCCAAATTCTTTGCTTTTTACAAATTTCTGTCTAGGTGTGTTTGCATTTGGATATCTGACGAAGCGACCAACAGGCCTTATATAGTGCGACCACGAGTTCTGATTGGCCTATGTGGCAGGCCAATGACTGCGACCACGGGTGATGAGCAGTGCATATCGGCCACCATTGAAATACATGTGTTCTGGTGGGCTCTTGAACTCGTTGGGCCGGGGTACGAAAAAGATAAAATCAACAAAATTTCCAATTTTTAGGCGAAATTTTTGCACTTTACCCATAAGGATACCAAAATGAAAATAAGTTTTTCTAATAGAACAAAATGTCCTCTATTGAATGGTGTCACTGAAAATAATGTGGTGGTGACCATTTTGAGAAACATGACTTTGAACATGGGTATATTTTGACTCGTTCATGGTTTTTAGCATATTCACAGGATCGTAGCACAGTAATTAAACACATAAGTCAGGTCCAAATTGGTAATATAGTAAACACCCAGACAGACAATAGTTTGACAAAAGACCAGGTATGTAGCACAATTTCTCCACTACTTATGCCTCGTTAAACTATGGGGCAAATTTCTTGCTATATGATTTGTTGCCTACTTTGAATTGAGATTATGCCAAATACATTGCTTTCTGAACACTCTCTGCATATTTTGTTTGTAGAGCACAAAAAATTGTACCACTATACAAATATCCGAGGGTCTTGTTCTTTTATATTAGGAACAATGGAATACTAAACTTGACGATTTCTTCACAACTTTTCGGTGTCTATAAAAATGGCTGTAGTGCAAGTTACAGGTGAGCCTGAAACTTTGCATATGTTCATGTTGGGCCCTCAAGTGCATACTGTACAAATTTCATCAAAATTGAAGATGGTCAAGCTGGGAGATTTGTCTAAGCTGGGACACTTGAGATAGAATGACTCATATATGGTACATGTTTCTACATGCAATGTAACCAGGCTCATTTCACCAACTGTGAAATTCCCATTCACCCTGAATTAGGTCACAGAAGTTTAATGATCTCCACAATGTTCTGAATTGTGCATATAAAGAATTACCTTATATCTCAGAGTTTGGTGTAACTACTTCTAACTCAACTTCTAGAATCGCAATAGTGTAGCAAACTCTGAATTAAATTGAATATAGCATGTGAACTCATTTAAAAGTGTATGCTATTGTTATGAAATTGTGTAGAGCAACATCAGGTAGGTTTGAATCAGTGGTTTAATAAAACACTTGAAAAAATCTGCCAAAATAGTCAGCATGCTGATGGGCATAGTGCTACCTTGAAATCTGATTAAAAACAGTGCTGCTATGACCTCTACAGGTCACCTTTATATACTCTTCTCAACAGTGGTCTGCATTGTGAGTTGTTAAAACTATGAAAGTACTAAATTAAAAATTATCAATCTTAACTAAATTTTATATTCTGTAAAACAAGCTTAAATATGACTTCATATTTTAATAACATTTAAACCTTTGTATAGGTTACTAGGGGCCCTATGAGCCCAATGACCACACACTTTCCAATACAAATGATTTAGTCTATGTTGACAACACAGCAAACAAACACAGACATGGCAGATGAAACAATAAAGCTTGAAACCAGAGGTTGTCATACAGATATGATACTTGGTTTGTGATCATGATCAACGACCAGAGACACAAACACTAGCATTGGTCATGGGTGGCTAGCTGCCCCCCCCCCCCCCCCCATGGAGTACTCCTGAGAGCCATGGAGGTGGGTAGGAGGGAGGAAGAAACACAAGCACTAGTGGACGCACACCCAGAGGGCATCAAGCTCATGGTGAGTTCTATTGTCCCATTCAGTAGTACAGGAGGGGGAGGTAGCCGATGTGTGGTAGGGTCTTGAACAATGAAATTCTACAATCTAGGAGGCAACTTAACTTGTCGCGAGAGTCACTGGCTCGAGTGGGAGCTACAGACCAGAACTATGATAAGCACAGTGCTCGACGGGAGCAGGAAGGCCCCGAGTCTCAGAAGGAATGGAGTCATGTGCCAGCTGGAAACATTTAATCAGCTCACATTTAGTGGATGACATGCAAATAATGAATAGGTTATAGTCGCACACCACAATGGACAGCTCTGTTGTGAGTGGAGAGGTGCATGGGTTTCAGGCGATTAATGGAGACAGTAGAAGGTTTGCCATTGAGAAGTATGGTGTAGGTGGACGAAGGAGGACAGGACGAGAACCAGAGTAAGGAGGCTGTAAGAGCGGGCAGTTGGTGTCATCACACAAGAACACGAGCTCGCAAGTCTGCAGGTCCGAAGGTGCCCTGACAGGCGGAGGAGAATGGTTGGCAGGAGGGAAAGGGAAGGCCGCAGCACAGATGAGGCCGACTCGGTCTACCAGAGAAGAGAGATCCTCGAGCGAAGGGGGGTGGTGACGGGGCGACAAGCTCACCCAGTAAGGTGAGTTGTTGCACATATATCAATTCCGCAATTGTGACATGGAAGTCCTCCTTGTAGGTTGAATGCAGGCCAAGGGGGACCAGAGGATAGGCATTGAGCCATAGTGACCTGTGGCACTCAAGGTCTGTTTTTTAGGGTCTGGTGCCACTGCTCCAGCAGCCCGATGCTCTGTGGATGACAGGCAGTGGAGTGGATTCTGCAGATGCCGCAAAAGTGACAGATATTAAAAAGGCACTCTTGAATTGGCATGCCTGGTCAGTTGTGATGACCGAGGGGTAGCCAAAGGGAACAATTCAGGTATATATAAAAGCAGGAGTGACGGACTCGGCAATGATGTTGAGCAGAGGTGTGGCCTCCATCTACCTCGTGGTGCGGTCAATCATGGAAAGGATGTACTAGTAACTGTCGACTGGTGGAAAGAGACCAACAAGATCCAAGTGGATGTGCTGGAATCTGCCAGACGGAGGAGGAAAGGTGAAGGGAAGGTGAGAGATGAGACCTCATTCTTCTGACATGCAACACAAGACTGGGCCCAGGCCTGGCAATCCCGCCTCATGTCGTGCCAAACGAAATGCTCGCACACCAGGTGTGTAAAGACTTTGACACCCGATGTGCGAGCTCGTGCAACTTTTGAAAAACAGGCCGTTTAAGAGAGCAGGGAATAAAGGGATGGAGTTTGTCCATTGAGTCATCACCTTGCCAGTGACGCCCGGAAAGGTGGTGTGGATGGGATGTAGGGAAAGGGTCGGACACAAAAGCAAGGAGATCATTGTCGATGGATTGCAGAGCAGAAAGGTTAGAGAGATCGACGCTGATAGAGACAGCATCAATGCAAGAGAGGATATCTGCCACCATATTATCTGCGTCCTTGATGTAATGGATGTCTGTTGTGAATTGCAAGATGTAGTCGAGCTAACGGAAGTGCCCAGGGGTTGGGTCAGCTGGGGATGACAGCAGCCAGCGGTTTGTGATAAGTAAGAACGTAAAAGGCATGACCTTCAAGGTCAGCATGAAAATGTTAAATGGCCTCATAGATGGCAAGAAGTTCCCTGTCAATGGCCGAGTACTTGCGTTATGCATTGTTTAATTTTTTAGAAAAGAAATGCAGGGGAGAGATTACACCGTTGTGAGATTGGCTGAGAACAACACCGATAACAGTGTCACTCATGTCAGTAGGGAGTAAAACTTCCGCATCGGGATGCAGATGAGCAACTGTGATCACTCGAGCAAGTAATTCCATTGTGGAGGTTACTACGGACAATGGGGCCCGATGACCACACACTTTACAATACAAATGCTTTATTCTATGTTGACCACTCAGCGAACAAACCCAGACAAAAGTAAACATGGCAGATGAAACAAGAAAAGCATGAAACCAAAGATTTTCATACAGATATGATACTTGGTTTGTGATCATAATCGATGACCAGACACACAAACACCTTAATCAGTGTTCCCTAGTTACCTAAAATATAAAATATCAGAAGTAACAGTCAATATTAAATTTTTCATAATAACTTGAAAAATAGCAATAGAAAACTGTTTCTCATATTTTTGTAGCTATAATTTACAAGTATTTTCAGTTCCGCAATGTAATTGATTAGAAAGAATAATGCATACTCTGAGCTTATCGAAACTTATCATCACTTAATTCATTATGCTGTCAAAATTTAGTCTAAAATAGTTTATTACTAAAAGCTTACATGTCCACATGATATTATTTACATTACATTACTTTAGATTGGTATTAGGGCTGAACTACATGATGTCTGTATGGTCAGTCATGTGTTCTCATATACACTGATCAAAACAATTACGAAATCGGTTGAGATATATAGGTTCTGATGTACTGTCATCAGCAGAATGAATTAAGAAGATTCATCATCATTCTGTTGTTCTAAGGAGTGGAGGCAAAAACATTATGACATCCAAGATAGTGGTAATAACAAAAAGTTGCTGCAGAGGAGGTTGTTTTTGAATTGGCTTCACTCTACCAAATGAATTACACAAACAGTTGGGTTCCAAAAGCATAGTGAGCAGGTAGTGCAATGCAACAACAATGTGACTTACCTGAAGTTATGGCATGGAGAGCCATAGGAAGGTTGGAAGTGGAACAGACACAGAGGGCCGTGACTGCAGCTATTGGAGTGTCCCAAAGTGTAATTTCCAGGAGCCGAACGCGATTTCAGACAACAGTAACCATTAAAAGAACACAAGACCAAGATCATCCATGGGTAACATCAACAAGAGATGATTGTAAGGTTTGGTTAACAGCCTGTCGAGATAGGAGGCTGAATGGAATTCAGCTGCAATGCCCCCTTGAGACAGGCACTGGACATGCAATATCAACATAAACAGTCCAAAATCTCCTTCGAGAATGTGGCCTCCATGCATGAAGGCCTATGGTTTGTGTCCCACTAATCCCATTACTCCATTTAGCCCACAGAAAGTGGGCAGAAAACATCAGGATTAGAGTCTTAACAATAAGTTATGATTTTATGTTCAGCCAGACAATCATCATTTCCTTATCAGGAGAGAATTTGGAACTCTTAACAATCCTGCATATATACAGGAAACAATACCACATCATGGTGGTGGACAAATGTGTGGGCAGGAGTTCCACATTTCTGGTGCTTACCTTATCACTACACCACTGTGTTTATAGATATTGTCTCTAGGAGTACAGTATAAAGCTGAAGGTACAAGAGTTCAATCACAAGTTGTGTTATATCCATGCATTGAAATAGTTAAGACATCTAGAGAATATGAAAAAAAAGTATCAGCTACTACTGTGAGAAATATAGATATAATATTCAGAAGCAAAAGCTAATAAATATGAGCAATACAATGTGTTTACTTCTTACATAGTGTAGTGAGTCATTCACTTTCATAGAGTAATATAGCAACACATCATTTTGGGTCATGCTGTTTTCCTGTTTCTCCACTTGCATCTTTGCTTTCTGTAATTTCTTTACTCAAGTAAGTTTGGAATGTTTACACTAGGGATTGCTGTTAGTGGTAAATTCTATCACCTCCACCACCACCTGAATATGCCTTTCAACTTTTAGTCTGGAGCACAGTACCCCTAATAAAATTCCTCCATGATCCCCTATTCAATGCTAACTTGGATGCCTTATTTGATGATAAGTTTTTTTTACTTAAAAATCATTCTTCACCAAATCTAAGTACTTTCTCCTTGTTACCTCAACTCCTCTTACACCCTGCTGCCAAGCTCCTTGGTAACCTTGCTCTCACATACATGTAACATGACCCCACCATCACAGCCTATTCGTTCTAAATGCTTCATCTATTCTGTTAATTCCCAGGTTTTCTTTGATTTCCTCATTATGGACATCCTCCTACCATTGTGCGCATCTATTAGTACCTGCAAACGTTCTTGCTACTTTCACAGGGAACCTCAACCTTATGAATAAGGTAACCTGTATCCACCAAACTTTCACTCCCATACAAAAAAAGTTGATCAAAAGATAGAGCGGAGCACTGCCAACTTAAGTCTTGGTAATGACTTCCTTCATGAAGAAGAGAGTAGATCTTAGCTGAGCACTCACTGCAATAGCTTTGCTACACCTTGATTCAAGTTCTTTAACTATGTTGCCATCCTGTGAGAAAATACATCCTAGGCACTTGAAACTGTCTACCTGTTCTAACTTTGTTCCCCCTATTTTGCACTCAATCCATTTAAATCTCTTTCCCACAAACATCACTTATGGTTTGGAGATGCTGGTCTTCATATCACAACTGTTACATCTCTCATCAAGCTCTGAAATATTAAACTGCAACCTTTCAATGGAATTTGCCATCACAACTACATTATCTGCATATGCGAGACTGCTTATTTTGTTTTCACCTGTTTTAATCCTGCCCTGCCAGTCTACTGTTTTCAACATATGATTCATGAATAGTATGAACAACAGTTCTGACAGGTTATAGCATTATCTTACCCCTGAAACTTCCCTGAACCATTAACTTAATTTGTCGTCTACTGTAACTGCTGCCTGACAGTCTATGTAAAGACCTTTAATTTCCTGCAGAAGTTTGCCTCCTATTCCATAATCTTGTAGAACTGTCAATAGTCTCCTCCTTGGAACATGATAATTTGCCTTTTCTAGATCTAGAAAACACAGATACAATTCCCTTTTCCACTCATCTGCTGTAAGATAAAGACCTCGTTCTGACAGCCTCTAAGCGGCCTAAAACCACACTGACTTTCATTTTTCATCAACTAATATTCACACTCTCCTTTCAACAAAACCAAAGACTATTTTTCCCACAGCGCTAATTAAAGAGGTACCCCAATAGTTACAATCTTTTCTGTTTCCATGTTTGAAAATTGGTGTAATTACCATATTCATCCAGTCAGAAGGAACCTATCTCGACTCCTGCGCCTTTTCAATTGTCCTGTGCAACCATTGAGAACTAACATTCCATTGTAATTGATGAGTTACAGCTTAATTTCATTAACCTCAGCCACTTTATTGCACTGCACTCCATTTGCTCAAGGCATCTACAGGATTCACTAACAGCTTTCCTGACCTGTCTAAAATCCAGAATTATTTTCCTGTGGCTTGACCCATAGTTTCTAGCTTATTTCCAAAGTTTTCTCATGATTTCTGCTTGGAGTCTGCAATTATCTGTTTGGCTTTTTTTTTCTCCAACATAACTTTTTCTATCTACCTGATTTTCACCATGTAGCCATTTTTGAAATGCCTTCTTTTTCTTTTTATAGGCTGCCTTGAGTGTGTCATTCTGCCAAACTGTCTGCTTCTTCCTGCCTTTACACGCTACTGTTCCAAGACATTCTCTAGCCACTTATAGTAGTGTGTCCCGGTACCTTGTGCATTCCTCTTCCAATGACTGTAAACGACTACATTCAACTAAATGGTACCTTTCTGAGGTCATTGTTATGTATTTGTGCCTGATTTTCTTGTCCTGAAGCTTCTCCATATTTATCCTTCAAACATATGGACCTGACTTTCTGCACCTCTTCTCTCTCAAAAACAATTTCACTGCAGATTAAATAATGATCAGTATCATCAAAAAACCTTCTTAAAACACATGTCTCCTTGATGTCTTCTTGAATTCATGATCTGTTATTATATAGTCAATGGCAGATTTGATTCCCCTCCCTTCCCAAGTATACCAGTGAATGTTTTTATGATTAAAATAATAACTAAGCCCATAATGACACAGAAATCGAAGTAATGTTTTCCGTTCCTGTTGGCCTCCATATCCTCTCCAAGCTTACCCATAATCTTTACATACCCCTCCTATGTTCGATTTCCTATCCTGGCATTGAAGTCACCCACGAGCAAAACAATGTCTTTGTCCTCCACTCTAACAACTACATCACTGTGTGCATTGTAAAATCTGCCCACTCAATCTTGATCTGTCCCTTCAAATGGTGAGTATGCTGACACAAACCTAATTTTCTTGCTGGAGATGGCCAAATCTATCCACATCATTCATTCATTTACAGTACATACTCAACAGCAATTATGCTGGGTTCGATTGCTTTCTTGAGATAAAATCTCAATACCGCTGTGCTCTTCCTGCCTTGACTCCTGTATTCTCTGACTTCATCCTCTTTCTCTCCCCTTACCTTAATGTCACTAACAGCTAAAGCATCTAACCCCATATTATTTGAAGCCTCTGCCAACTCTACCTTCTTCCAAGTGTAATACCCACTGATATCAATAGCTTCCCATTTCATTCCTGATTGTTTGCCAACCTGTATCTGAGAAGTCGCTGGTCTGTGTATTAGACGTGAGACTCCGGGAGCTCCAAAGGTCTGTGGCATTTTGCTCTGATCATTGCCAGCATCATATTTAAGTACATGGGAAGCAGGTTGCTGGCCTTAGTTGTCCAGGGCCCCACTGGGTTTTACCCCTAATGATTGAGGGACTAACTGGTGGATGTGGTAGTCTTTGCCGTCTGAGCAAAAAGATGGCCACAGCTCAAAATATGTCAAAGATGTCCAACTTTATTCCAAAGTAATTGATATCCCAACTATCAGGACTACTTATTTGGCCACTTGAATGTTGCCCATGGTTCATGAACTAGGACATGACTACAGGAACCCACACTATGAATCAGGATCATAATCTTCAGGTCAAAAATTAACAGAACATAAAGGTGCAATTTGCACAGTCACTTTGTCAGTGTGTTTGCCTCAAACTATTCAGCCATGTTTTAAGTGATCATCTTTACAGAAATAATGAAAACTAGTATTTATTATCTTTCTAGAAGTATTAGAGCATTGTGTCACAGAGCAGTTACAGTAGCCCTGGATAATGATGACAAAATGAGTTATTTTCCTTGGTACACATCACAGCCTCCATGTTCTGCTGAATGTACAGCAATGCCATGTCCTCTCAGTGATGTCGAGGCAAGCAATGGTGTCCAGGAGATTTTGCTCACCAGCGGCCAGAATGGCCTACCTCCTTTCTCTATATACCTTGTTAAAGATTATTACTGAGCTGCAGAGAGGCAAACATAGAAACAACACAGTCTTAATCAGAAAAAGAGCTGTAACCAGAGTTGGTGGTCATGTGTGAACGAGCTGTGCCAAAGTGATTCACTGAACACATACCTATGTGGGCATTTTCTGATGAAGACCGTGGCCGAAAATTCAAGATGTGTGAATGTGATTGTCTTTCCTATGTGCCTGTCAGCAGCTCAACTTTACAGTGGCCTGCAACCTATCCTCATTGTATTATATTATTGATATTATAACCTGGACTTTTCATTGTTAGATACTGTGAAAGATCAACCATCAGTAATTATGTCTCACTAAGATAAATGAATAACAGCAGATGCCCTTAGTTCTGTGTCAAAGAATCAAGATCCGAGTTCTCTAGTAAACCTTCCTAGTCTACCAAACCCCGAAACCCCTGGTCTGGTTCATTCACGATATTTTCATGATTTGGACTCAGGGTCGGGACACCCTATCCTCATTCCTTCACATTCTCAACTACTTCTTCTCCCATTAGTTTCACTTGGTCCTTGCTCTAACACCCAGCATGCCAACATCCTGGTTGATAACCTCCACCTCACTGAAGGCTCCATCCACATTAAACACACTAATTACCAACAATACCTACACTTTGACAGTTGGCATCCATTCCACATCAAAAAATCGCTCCCATACAGTCTTGTCACCTGTGGATGGTGAATCTGCAGTGTTAAGAAATTCATTACCAAATATGCCGAAAGCCTCACAAAGGTCTTCACAGACATTAATCTCCTGACCTAGTCCACAATAGATTTTCTGTACCATATACCCAAACATCACCAGTCCTCCCTCTGCCTGCAATATGCAGTTACAAAGGAGTGTCCTCCTTGTCACCCAATACCACCCAGCACTGAAATAATTAAATCACATCCTTCATCAGAGCTTTGATTACCTGTCATCATGTCTGGAAATGAGACATCAAAGATCCTTCTGACCCCCCTAAAGAGGTGTTCCATCACCTAACCAACCTCCACAACTCCCTATCCACTCCCAACCCCTTACCCTGTGGTAGACCCCAATGCAAAACCTGCCCAATTCATCCACCCAGTACTTCTTACTACAGTCCTGTCACAGGCTTATCCTACCCCCATCAGAGGTTGGACCACCCACGAAAGCAGCCATGTGTTTTACCAACTCTGTTGCAATATTACATAGCATTTTAAATTATCATACCAACACCAGGGATTAATGGCTTTCATCAAACTATGATAAGAAGCAAGGAGGACCACGCTGTGCAACAATATGTAGATAAACACAGCACTTGATTTCAATGGCTGCTTTACTACCCAGACCATCTGGATCCACCCCTCCTCTACCAACTATTCAGATCTTTCACAGTCGTCTGTCTTTGTTTTGAAACAGTTACCGTTTGTTTACTCCAGTCAGTCGCCCAGCGGACGTCGTCCAGAGCACACCTCTCCAGTGGTGTAGCAGTAAATTATCAGTTGTAAGTGTAACCGGCTTCTCTCTAGAAGCTACATATTTTTACTTTTCAGTGCGTTTTCCCTCGAGTTCATTAAATTTTTTGTGTGCTCACGTTTTTATTTGATTCACATTTACATTAAATATCTGGTTAGTGTATTATTCCGCCGTGTGAACCGCGTCGCGACAGTCGTCTGTCTTTATTTTCTGATTAGAAGCGACATATAGTATTTTGATTTTCGTCTACACTTTCTCATCTCAATTTGTAAAGTTATACTGAGCTGTCGTGCATACTGGATTCACATCCGCGTTCTAACGAACAGTGTAGTTTTCCTTTGAACACATCGCGACTGTAGTTTTTGTTTTTGTTGGCACTGTAATCATGAATAGGGACTGTGACTGCTGTGTGCATTTACAGTCTGAGCTGGTGACACTTTGCTCCCAGCTTCAAGCTGTGTTAACCTCGGTTGCACAGTTCGAAGCTGCGATCGATGGGCGTCGTTGTTGTTGGCTGGCGGTGGGGACTGAACGGACTCCCGTCGTCTCCACCGATTGGCCTGCGGCAGCGACGTGCCCTGAAACTGCTACCAGTGAGGCAGACATCCCACCCGTGGTTGCGTGGGAGGTTGCTCCAGTGTGTGGCAGGAGGCACAAGACATTCCGGGGGACCGATTGTGAGGCCTCCCCGGTTCGTCTTGCGAACAGGTTTGAGGCGCTGTCTGCTCGGGACGACGTTCCTAAGTCGGATGGTGTCTCTCACCCTGTCACCACCCAGCCTGCAAGATCCGGGCTTTCACAGAGGGTGGGTTTACTTGTAGTTGGGAGCTCCAACGTTAGGCGGGTGATGGAGCCCCTTAGAGAGATGGCTGCCAAGGAGGGGAAGAAGGCCAACGTGCACTCCGTGTGCATACCGGGTGGAGTCATTCCAGATGTGGAACGGGTCCTCCCGGGTACGGGGTGCAGCCAACTGCAGGTGGTGGCTCACGTTGGTACCAATGATGTGTGTCGTTTCGGATCTGAAGAGATCCTCTCAGGTTTTGAGCGGCTAACTGAAGTGGTAAAGACTGCCAGTCTTGCTTGCAAGATGAAAGCAGAGCTCACCATCTGCAGCATAGTTGACAGGACCGACTGTGGACCTCTGGTACAGAGCCGAGTGGAGGGTCTGAATCAGAGGCTCAGACGGTTCTGCGACCGTGTAGGCTGCAGATTCCTTGACTTGCGCCATCGTGTGGTGGGTTTCCTGGTTCCGCTGAATAGGTCAGGAGTCCACTATACGCAGGAAGCGGCTACACGGGTAGCGGGGGCTGTGTGGCGTGGACTGGGCGGTTTTTTAGGATAAAGAGCTTCGGAGAAATAGAAAATGGGCAATCTCAAAGGGTTCAGGTGGATTACAGGAGAAATGTAGATCCGGAAACTATCGGTATAACAGTTTTAAATTGTCGTAGCTGTGTCGGGAAAGTTCCAGAACTGCAAGCGTTAATAGAAAGCACCGAAACATACATCATTATAGGCAGCGAAAGTTGGCTCAAGCCGGAAATAAGTTCAGAAGAAGTATTTTCAAAAGATCTATCTGTGTTCAGAAAGGATAGATTAAACAAAATAGGTGAGGGCGTGTTTGTTGCTTTCAAAAGTAGTATTTCATGTAGCGAAGTTGAAGTTGATAGTTCGTGCGAGCTATTATGGGTAGAGGTTGTACCCGAAAATCGTAAGAAGTTAATAATCGGTTCCTTTTACCGGCCTCCTGACTCTGACGATACAATAGCAGAAAGGTTCAAAGGTGGTGATTTTAATTTACCCTCGATCTGTTGGCGAAATTATATTTTCAAATCAGCAAGTAGGCATAATACATCGTCCGAAATTGTACTCAACGCATTCTCTGAGAATTACTTCGAACAATTAGTTCATGAGCCAACTAGATTTGTAAATGGATGTGAAAACGCACTTGATCTCTTAGCAACAAATAATCCTGAGCTCATAACGAGCATCAAAACGGATACAGGTATTAGTGAACACAGAGCTGTCGTAGCGAAATTGAATATCGAAAGTCCCAAAGTTACCAAAAATAAACGCAAAATATATTTGTTCAGGAAATCAGATAGAAATAAAATACATCGCTTCTTGAAAGACAGTTTCCATTCGTTTCTAACACTAAACGTAGGTGTAGACCAGATGTGGCTCAAATTCAAAGAAGTGGTATCGACAGCAATTGAAAGTTTTATACCTAATAAATTAATAAAAGAAGGAGGCGATCCCCCTTGGTACACAAAACAGGTCAGGACACTGTTGCAAAAGCAAAGGAAAAGGCATACTAAATTTAAAAGAACACGAAATCCCCAGGATTTGCGATCGTACTCAGAAGCTCAAAATTTAGCGAAGATTTCAATGCGAGATGCCTACAATATTTATCACAATGAAACTCTTTCTCGTAATTTGATTGAAAACCCAAAGAGATTTTGGTCATATGTTAAATATACTCGGGGCAAGTCACAAACAATACCTTCACTACGTGATAGTAATGGCGATCCTGCCGATGACAGCGCTACTAAAGCAGAGTTACTTTTCTTGTTGTTGTTATGGTCTTCAGTCCGGAGACTGGTTTGATGCAGCTCTCCACCCTACTCTATCCTGAGCAAGCCTTTTCATCTCCTCATAAGAACGGCAACCCACATCCACTTGAATCTGCTTACTATACGCGTCTCTTGGTCTCCCTCTGCGGTTTTTACCCCACACACTTCCCTCCAATGCTAAATTTACGATTCCCCGATGTCTAAGAATGTGTCCTACCAAGCGATCCCTTCTTTTAGTCAGGGTATGCCAAAAATTCCTTTTCTCACCAATTCTGTTCAGTACCTCTTCATTAGTTATGCAATCTACCCACCTAATCTTCAGCATTCTTCTGTAGCACCACATTTCAAAAGCCTCCATTCTCTTCCTGTCCGCACTGCTTATCGTCCATGTTTCACTCCCGTACAAGGCAACACTCCACACAAATGCTTTCAGAAAAGACTTCCTTACCCTTAAATTAATATTCGATGTTAGCAAATTTCTCTTTTTCAAAAATGCTTTTCTTCCCATTGCCATTCTGCATTTTATATCCTCTGTACTGCGACCATCGCATGTTATTTTACTACCCAAGTAACAAAACTCATCTACCACCTTCATTGTTTCGTTACCTAATCTAATTCCTTCAGCATCGCCTGATTTTCTAAGACCGCATTCCATTATTTTTGTTTTGCTCTTGTTAATGTTCATTTTATATGCTCTCTTCAACACGCTGTCCATTCCATTCAACTGCTCTTCCAGGTCCTTTGCTGTCTCTGACAGAATTACAATGTCATCAGCAAAATGCAATGTTTTTATTTCTTCCCCCTGAACTTTAATCCCTATTCCAAATTTTTCCTTGCTTTCCTTCACCGCCTGCTCGATGTACAAATTGAACAACATTCGAGAAAGGCTACAACCCTGTCTTACTCCCTTCCCAACTGATGCTTCCCTTTCATGTCCTTCGAGTCTAATAACTGCGGTCTGGCTTTTGTACAAGTTGTAAATAACTCTCCTTTCCCTGTATTTTATCCCTGCTGACTTCAGAATTTGAAAGAGTGTATTCCAGTCAACATTGTCAAATGCTTTCTCCAAATCTACAAAAGCTAAAAATGTAGGTTTGCCTTTTCTTAATCTATCTTCTAAGATAAGACGTAAAGTGAGTATTGCCTCCCGAGTTCCTACATTTCTCCTGAACCCAAACTGATCTTCCCCGAGGTCGGCTTCTACCAGTTTTTCCATCCTTCTGTATATAATTCGTGTTAATATTTTGCAACCATGACTTATTAAACTGATGGTTCTGTAGTTTTCACACCTGTCTGCGCCTGATTTCTTTGGAATGGGGATTATTACATTTTTCTTAAAGTCTGAGGGCATTTCGCCGGTCTCATACATCCTACACACCAGTTCAAATAGTCTTGTCATGGCTGGCTCTCCCAGATACTTTATTAGCTCTGAGGGTATGTCATCTACTCCTGGGGCCTTGTTCCGACCTAGGTCTTTCAAGGCTCTGTCAAATTCATCTCTCAGTATAGTATCTCCTATTTCATCTTGATCGACTTCCTCTTCCGTTCCTACAACATCATCTCTAAGTTCATTTCCTTTGTAGAGCTGCTCTATGTACTCTTTCCACCTTTCAGCTTTCCCTTCTTTGCTGAGAACTGGTTGCCCATCTGAGTTCTTGATATTTGTAGAGCTGTTTTTCTTATCTCCAAATGTTTCTTTTATTTTCCTGTAGGCGGTATCTACTTTTCCCCTTGCTATACATTCTTCTACAGATTTACATTTGGCTTCTAGCCACTCCTGCTTAGCCGTTTTGCACTTCCTGTCAATCTCATTTTTTAGTCGTCTGTACTCCATTTTGCCTGTTTCATTTACTGCATTTTTATATTTTCTCCTTTCATCAATTAACTGTAGTATTTCCTGTGATATCCATGGATTTTTTGTAGGTCTTGCCTTTCTACCTATTTTGTCCTCCGCTGCCTTCATCATTTCATCTCTCAATGCTACCCATTCCTCTTCTACTGTTTTATTTCCCCCTGTTTCTGTCAATTGTTGCCTAAATCTCCCTCTGAAATTCTCCAGAACTTCACTTTCCTTCAATCTATCTATGTCCCATCTCCTTATTTTCCTACCTTTCTGCAGTTTTTTCAGCTTCAGCCTACAGTTCATGACTAACAAGTTATGGTCAGAGTCTATATCTGCCCCTGGGTATGTCCTGCAGTTTATAACCTGGTTCCGGTACCTATGTCGTACCATTATAAAATCTATCTGATACCTTCCGGTGTCTCCTGGTCTCTTCCACGTATACAACCTTCTTTTGTGATTCTTAAACCACGTGTTTGTTACGATTAAATCATGTTCCGTGCAAAATTCTACCAGGCGACTTCCTCTTTCATTCCTCCTGCCCAGTCCATATTCACATATTATTTTTCCTTCTCTTCCTTTTCCTACTACCGAATTCCAGTCTCCCATCACAATTAAGTTTTCCTCTCCCTTAATTGTCTGAATAATTTCCTTTAGCTCCTCATATATTTCTTCGATCTCCTCATCATCGGCAGAGCTAGTTGGCATATAAACCTGTACTACTGTTGTCGGTGTTGGCTTCGTATCTATCTTGACAATGATAATGCGATCACTGTGCTGCTCATAGTAGTTTACCAGCATTCCTATTTTCTTATTCATTATCAGTCCTACTCCTGTGATACCCCCAACTGATTTTGTATTTATAATCCTGTAGTCACCTGACCAGAAATCCTGTTCATCCTGCCACCGAACTTCACTAATCCCCACTATATCTAACTTCAACCTATCCATTTCCCTTTTTAAATTTTCTAATTTTCCTACTCGATTAAGGGATCTAACATTCCACGCTCCGACCCGTAGAATGCCAGTATTGTCTTTCCTGATGATCACATCCTCCTGGGTAGTCCCCGCCCGGAGATCCGAATGGGGGACTATTTTACCTCCGGAATATTTTACCCGAGAGGATGCCATCATATGTTCATACAGTAGAGCTGCATGTCCTCGGGAAAAAGTAACGGCTGTAGTTTCCCCTTGCTTTCAGCCGTTCGCAGTAGCTGTGTGGCAAAGCCACATTAGCTGATGTTACAAGGCCAGCTCAGTCAATCATCCAGACTGTTGCCCCTGTAACTACTGAAAAGGCTGCTGCCCCTCTTCAGGAACCACACGTTTGTCTGGCCTCTCCACAGATACCCCTCCGCTGTGGTTGCACCTACGGTACGGCTATCTGCATCGTTGAGGCACGCAAGCCACCCCACCTCGGCAATGTCTGTGGTTCATGGGGGTGGTTACTTTTCTTAGCTTTTAGAAACTCATTCACCAAAGAAGACGAAACCAATATTCCAGATTTCGAATTACGAACAGATGCCGTAATGAGTAACATAGAAGTATATATCATCGGAGTAGTGCAGCAACTAAAATCACTTAATAAGAACAAGTCTTCTGGTCCGGATTGTATACCCATTAGATTTCTATCTGATTATGCTGAAGCGATAGCTCCTTACTTAACAGTCATATACAACCGCTCTCTCATAGAAGGATCTGTACCAAAAGATTGGAAAGTTGCACAGGTCACACCTATATTCAAGAAAGGCAGTAGGAGTAACCCACTAAACTACAGGCCTATTTCATTGATGTCAATTTGCAGCAGGGTTTTGCAACATATCCCATATTCAAATATTATGAATTATCTCGAACAGAACGATTTAGAAAATATCGTTCATGCGAAACACAACTAGCTCTTTATTCACATGAAGTGATGGGTGCTATCGACAAAGGTACGCAAATCGATTCTGTATTTCTTGATTTCCAGAAAGCTTTTGACACCATACCTCACAAACGACTTTTAATCAAATTGCATGGTTATGGCATATCGCCCCAAATTAGCGATTGGATAGGGGATTTCTTGTCAGAGAGGACACAGTTCATAGTAATCGATGGTAAGGCATCGACTAAAACAGAGGTGATATCGGGCGTTCCACAGGGTAGTGTTATTGGTCCTCTGCTATTCCTTATTAACATAAATGATTTAGGGGAAAATCTAAGTAGCTCTCTTAGGTTGTTTGCAGATGACACCGTCATTTACCGTCTAGTAAAATCATCTGAAGATCAAAACCAACTGCAGAGCGATCTGAATAAGATATTAGTATGATGTAAAAATTGGCAATTGACTCTAAATAATGAGAAGTGTGAAGTCGTCCACATGAGTACGAAAAGAAATCCGTTAAACTTTGTTTACAACATAAATCAATCAAATGTGAAGGCCGTAAACTCCACAAAATACCTAGGAATCACTATTACTTCAGACTTAAACTGGAAAGAACACGTAGATGATATCGTGGGAAAGGCGAACCAGAGACTGCGTTTTATTGGCAGAACCCTTAAAAGATGCAACAGAACTACTAAAGAAACTGCATACACTGCGCTTGTCCATCCATTTTTGGAGTATTGCAGCCCAGTGTGGGATCCTTATCAGGTGGGTTTGACGGAGGACATCGAAAGAGTCCAAAGAAGGGCAGCTCGTTTCGTATTGTCACGATACAGGGGAGACAGCGTTACGGAAATGATACAGGATCTGGGATGGGAATCATTACAACAACAGCGCTTATCGCTGCGGCATGGGCTACTTGTGAAACTCCAATCGCCAACATTCTCCTCCGAATGCGAAAATATATTGTTGACTCCCACTTACATAGGTAGAAATGATCATCAGAATAAAATAAGAGAAATCAGAGCTCGAACAGAGAGACTCAGGTGTTCTTTCTTCCCGCGAATGGGAGATAAATAGTATAATTGTGGTTCAATGAACCCTCTGCCAGGCTCTTAAATGTGATTTGCAGAGTATCCCATGTAGATGTAGAACTGCACATTCTATGGTCCTGCAACCTCCTTGCCCTCAACTTAACTTGCTATTGCTACACTGAATGCCTAATATTCCCCTTTCCTGTCCTCACTCATTATCCTGTATCCCTCCAATTCACAGCTTCCTTCTAACTTTGTGTTGCCCCAAACAATATCCACTAATTAATTATGTTGATATTTTATTTTTTTCCTTATTAAGTAAATGATAAGGTGGGGTTTACAGCTGTTACGTAATTGTAAAACATCATTGTGATTGACCAAAAGCTGTTTATTATGTGTGCCCAATGATGTCAGTTGCAGTCCTTGACCATTGTCAGACAACTTTTATTCAATTGTTTTTGTCATTTTAATTCCCCTTTCCCCACTAAACTATCCCTACATGCACTTCTACATGTCCCTTTTATCCTCTCCCACCCCTTCCGTTCGCATTCAATGCTGCATCTCACATTCCTGCCTATCATAGTCTTTAGTGCTGGAACAGCCAGAGATGGTAGTCATGTGTGTGTATAGTTTTCTGGGTGATTGTATGAATGTATGTGTTTATTTTCCTGATAAAGGTCATGGTCGAAAATGTAAGTTGTGTCTTCTTTTTGTGCCTGTCAGCAGCTCAGCAAACGTCTTCATGGTGACTTGTTACCTATCCTCCATTATTGACATTCCTAAACTAGACCTAGATGCAAGACCTGTCTCATACATCTTTCATCTATGAACTATTGCAGTCCTGTGGAAGGCATTTCCTCTTGTGTCTCATCAAAAGCAAGGTACTTACTAAAACAGCTATGTTATGTACCAACTAAGCTGTAACCACTGTGTTGCTTTCTATGTGGGTATGATAACTAATAGGCTGTATGTCGAAATGAATACCCGCTGCCAAACAATAGCCAGCTAGTTCTTGGAAGTGCTTCCCAACTCCCTGCGCTTCATTTCAGTTAGTGGTTGATAGCCTCTGCTATCTACATCCTTCCTACTAACAACAGTTTTTCTTAATTATGTAGGTGAGAAAACTCTATCCTCATCACCAAAGAAATCCTGTGTAGTCCACCTCAGCCCTGTCTTACTCCATTCCCAGCCCACTGCATCCTTTTCTCGCCATTTCATTCCTACTGCCCAGTTATTGTACAAGTTGAATATGTCTTTTCTGCTACCTGCAAAAGCTGAAAACGTAGGTTTGCCTTTCCTTAAAGCATCTTGCCATATTTACTCGAATCTAAGCTGCACCAAAAAAAGTTATACTCAAATTTCAGCAAAAAGAAAGTACATGAATCTAAGCTACACCCAAAAAGGGTCAGGTGGGTGCGGGGGGAGGAGTAGACTGCATTTTGAAATTGAAACACTGTTGATTCATTCTAACATGAGATAAGAATGAGATAGCATGGATGAAGATATAGCTGCAGTATTTGGTTGTGAGTTATAAACACGGTTATTTTAGTAGTTTAGTAGTTTGGTGCAAGTAGGTATATCTATCTTTGACTCTGCAAACCGTGTCTGGAGCTACTTATATTCCACTGTAAAGGTTAGTTGTGATGGCTCATAGAGCCATTTTTCAGAACTTCTGCTTGTGTTGCAATCAATTCTAAAGTGCAAGTGGTTTTTTGGTGTTCATACTTTTCTCCTGAATCCAAACTGATCTTCCCCCATGTCACATTATATACCAGTTTTTCCAATTGTCGGTAAATAATGTGTGTTAGAAGTTTGCAACCGTGACTTATTAAACTGATGGTTCTTTATTTTCCACACTTGTCTGCATCTGTTTTCTTTGGAATTGGTTTTATTACAATCTTTTTGAAGTCTAATGGTATTTCGCCAGTCTTATACATATTTCACATCAGGTGGAATAGTTTTGTCATGGCTGAGTCTCCCAAAGACTTCAATAGCTCTGAGGTAATGTTGTCTACTCCAGGGGGCCTTGTATAAAGTTAGGTCTTTCAGGGCTCTGTCAGATTCTTCGCATAGAATCATATCTCCTATCTCATCTTTATCTACTTCTTATGCCTTTTAAATAATATCACCTTCAAGTTTATTAACCTTGTGAAGCCCTCTATATATTATTTCCATCTTTCTGCTTTCCTTTCTTTGGTCAGAGCTGGTATCTCATCTGAGCTATTGATAATCAAGCAGCTGCTATTCTTGTTTCTAAATGGTTTTTTTATTTTCTCGTAGGTGGTATCTATCTTTCCTATAGCTATACATTTTTCTACAGATTTTCATTTGTACTCTAGCCAGTCCTACTTAGCCATTCTGTACTTAATGTTATCTTCATTTTTTTACCTGTCTGTACTATCTTTGGCCTGCTTCACTTGCTACATTTTTATATTTTTTTCCTTCCATCACTTAATTTCAATATCTCCTGTATTTTAGTCAACTGTTGCCTAATGCTCTCTCTGAAACTCTTGACAGCCAGATTCCATCAGTTTCTCAAGTTTTAATCTATCTTCACAACCAATAAGTTATGGTCAGAGTCTATATCTGCCCCTGTTTTTTTTTACTGTTTAAAACCTAGTTTTGGAATCTGTGTCTTACCATTAGGCCTATAAAATGAATCTGGTATCGTCTGTTTCTCCTAGTCCCTTCCATATATACAACCTTCTTTCATAATACTTAAACCAAGTGTTCATCACAATGAGACTGTGCTTTACTCAAAATTCTACCAGGCAACCTTCTCTTTCATTCATTTTCACCTACTATTTTTACTCTTTTTCCGTTTCCTACTACTGATTTCCAGTCCCCCATCACAATCAAGTTTTCCTTTCCCTTAACTGTCTGAATTTAATCTTTTATCTCATCATACCTTGTTTGTTTTTGTTTCTCCCAGTCTCCTTATCATCAGAATAGATGGTTGGCAGTGTTGGTTTCATGTCTGTTTGTTGTGATAATGCATTCAATACACTTTTTGCAGTAACTTTTCCACTTTCATATTTTCTTATTCATTATTAGACCTACTCTTGTGTTACCCTCAAATGTTTTGACATTTATAACTCTGTATTCACCTGACCAGAACTCCTTTTTATCCCACCACTGAACTTCACTCATTGCCACCACATCTTCTTTCAAGCTACCCATTTAATTTTCAGTGTTTTTAGCAGAAATCTAAAAATAAATAGGGACATTTTAAACATGTCTTGCCTAAAATTGCAGCAACCATACTAAATATACATTAATTGTTGAAACAGCCCAACAAGTTGCACTTTTTAGATACTTGATCTAGATTTCAGCACCAACTAAATGTGCCTTTATCAGAAGATTAAAATTATTACATGAGATGTAAATTTGTAAGCAATCTGCTCAAGTCCAAAAGATAAAAAAAAAACGTTGTAAACCATACTATCCAGATGCTACTAAGTCAAATTTTACTCATATAATTGTTTTGGCGCAGTTACAAAATTCAGTGTGGTGTGACACACACACACACACACACACACACAGTGGCTGAGAACAACGTAGTACTGCCGCCGATCTCAGTAGCTGAACATTTCTGATCACAGCTGAAATGGCAAGCACATTTCTCAACACGTCCTGCCTATGATCGCTATTATTTTGTTGGTGGGAGTCACACATCATCCTCATTGGAGCTACTGACAACATATGCGAACTATTTCCATGCATCATTTCTACCATAAAAGATGAAGAGGAAGTCACGCTAAAGTTTCTGGCACTGCCAAGCACTGTCTCAGCAGCTTTATTGGAGTTAAAATACAACAAAATGTATGTTCCAATTTGAAAAAATTTAGGTACTTTTGGAAAAAAGGGACTTTAAGGACCAATGGGACCTCTGGAAAATACACTGCATTTTTCAAATTTTCTAAATTACTCACCTGATCAAGAGATAGAACATTCCACACAACAATCTTTAGAATACCTGTTTTGTTTTTCCTGATGAGGTTAGACTAGATTAGATTAGACTCTCCTGAGTAGTCCCTACCCACAGTTGTGAATGGGAAACTATTTCATCTCTGGAATATTTTACCCAAGAGGTAGCCATCATCATATATTCATGCAGTTAAGCTCAGTCAGTCATTTAGACTTACGCCCCTGTAACTACTGAAAAGGCTGCTGCTATCTTCAGGAACCACACATTTGTTTGACCTCTCCACAGATAGCCCAGTACTGTATCTTTGAGTTGCACAAGCCATTCCACCTCAGCGATGTCTTTCGTTGATACATATCACACAGTAAAAGAACTCTAGTAAGGATGAGTTAAGGTGATATGAAACTTACATTCTACAAATAATGTTTACATTTCCTGTAGATTACACCAATCAGAATGCAGCCGCAATCTGAACACTGTTCATAAACAGTTGGAAATAACTCTGTTTGCTATCAGTCAGTTGTAATTTGCTTCATATTGGTGTGTTGGTAAATCTTTTGAGCAACATGTACTGGAGATACCAAGTACTATCTTATTTTATTTATGCTTTTTCTCTGAAGCGCAGTAATCATCAGGAAATATGCATCAAAGTGATTTGAAGTGTAATGACTGCATTAATTGTAAGGCTTATGTCAGACCGAGATTCATTGGGTTAGTCCTCAAGGAAGTGGCCTACAAAACAATCATTTGGCCAATATCTGAATATTACTTCCCATCAGTGGCATAACTATGGGGGGGGGGGGGGATAGAACCCCCCCCCCCCAGAACCCGAAAAGAAAAAAAAGAAAGAGAAAAAAAAGAAAAAGAAAAAAGAAATCGTATAACGGCAGTCTGGTAAAGGTAAAGATTGGAAACTTGCGGCGTTTTACCATAAGCTTGCATTGGATGGGAGTGAATTAGTTTCTTCAACGGGAGTGGTAGATGTTTGTCTGTCTGGAAACAGACTAAAATTTTGCTCGTCAAGCAGATCTACCCCCCTCAAAGCCAAGTTCTAGTTACGCCACTGCTTGCCATTATGGGGTCTGTATCAGGTGGGGAGGAGTCAGAGAGGATCCAGTAAAGAATTGCATGCTTTATAATAGGATTATTTAGAAATCGTGAACATGTCTCAGAGATAATTGTGCACTCCAGGGGCAGACGCTGCAAAGGAAGTTTTATCATGCTGTGGGCTACTTACAAATTTCTGAGAGCATACATTTCTCAAAGAGTCATCCAATATTTTGCTCCTTTCTACACTTACCACGTGAAGAGACCATGAGCTTAAATTAGATCAGTTAGAGTCCACAAAGAGGATTACCAGCAGTTGGTTTTTTCATGAACCATTCACAATTGGAACAGGCAAAGGAGGAACTGACACTGGTACACAAAGTACCTTCTACCACACAATTTGAGGTGGCTTGTTTAGTTGTAGATGTAGCACTCATACATTCAACCACATCCAACTTAGGAGTCTAGGGATTATGTCTATAGGAGACAATGGGAATTCTTATGTTTTCAAAGTGCTGTCTTATGCTGAAACTGATGATATCAACTTTACCTTGTGATGATGCCAGGTCATAGTTCATTTCCTCTAGTATATTCTCATGGATTGGTGCTCTCGGTAACGACTTGTTGAAAAATAATTGGGCAAAACTAGTATTCTACAAATAATGTAGGTAACACACAGAATTGACACTTTAATGAATCAATAGTGCCAATCGCCTCCATTTATGGCCACCATACAAGTCTCATCAGTTACAGTCACTACAACCCAGTACACACATTCCACACATCAATAATACAATTTTCACAGTTTGTGTGTAGAATACTCCTAACCTAACAAATGTTTTCCAGGTGTACATTCACAAACATTAAATACCACTTCATAGTCACTGTAGAAACACTTCCTACACAAGTAATACAGAAGAACTTCTACATAATTGTTCATAATCGGAGTTCAAAGTGATGTGAACTGTGCCTCTTATCAAACATGTAACAAGAGTCATTGCATGGTGTGAAAGAGCACCACTTTATACTGATAATTATGTATTGTTAATTATGCACATTAAACTAATTACTATTGAAAAGTATACAATTACCTGAAACTTGCTATAGTAAAAGGTAGCATAAATAATACTGAGTAAATTAATATAAAAGTCTCTGTTATATTAATATTGCTTCACTTTAAAATATATTTAAATATTTTTTTATACAATAAATTCAGAGCAAACTGTAATTACACAGAAATTAATGAATGTATAATGTACCTAACATTAACTGTGAAACATAATAATACCTACTTTAATATTATGAGAGAAGAATTTACTTAGCCTTAACAGAAATACTAATTAGCGTACTGAACTACAATAATATGCCTATGGCATGAACTAATTAATATTTTCTAATTAAACAAATCCCTGCAATGCCAAATAATAGAAAATAACTTCAGCTAATCGCATTAGAAAAAAACAACACAAAAGGTTTGGAAAAGAAAATGATAATCAACTAATTACATTCGTATCTATTATTATGCAACACTGGTATCGGGAGGTACAGTAATGCAAGCAGATGGTAGTAAATCCCAACATTCTTTGTTACAACCTGCTGGAAAAATTTGCTGTGTCTCATGTCAAAGGGAGTCAAATATAATGGTAGGAGCCTATTAATTGATAGTATTTCGTATATATGGTGAAATTGTAACAAGAGATGGGAAGGAATACCAGGTGCACTCAGTGTTTTTTTTTTTTTTTTTTTTTATCTGGGAGGGGGGGGGGGGTCTTAAGGAACATACTGAGGATGCTCCATCAGCTATTGAAGGAACAAGGTGCAACCAACTGGACACTGAGCAGTTCCTGTTTTCTGCACTCTGACATCATACTTGATTCATTTAAATAACTTGCAAAGCTACAACAAAGCACACAAGCTACAGAATTGTCCCCAAACCAAATTGTTACCTTCTGGTTATGAGCAAAGTAATTCACATCCACATTTCCTGATGAAATGTCCAGAAAAGCATATGATCTCTCTAATCCCAATGATGTTGCAGAAATAATGCACCTCCTCTACGATGATTCAGCCTCGCGTCAAAGATTTAGGCAACAAGAGTGACATCTGCTCTTAAGATGGGGTAGGAGAAAGCAAAAAGGATATACATGTGAAAAGTTTTATCTTAGAAAAGATAAGACAATGAAGTGGGCAAAGTAACCACCTTCTACTATTCATACCGTAATGAGTCACCATATCATTATACAGCATCCTGGTGTAAAAGGTGATGCTATAAAATGCTGCCATGATATTGCAAAACCTTCTATCATCAACTAATTGGACAATTATCCCAGCAACCCCCACATTACCTCCCAAATGGCAAAAGTGTCAACCAGGCAAGGCTGAAACAAGATTTAGTAGGATGAACAATTAGGAATGTTCAGCTTGTCATCTACCAATCTGCTTGAGCCACATAAAAGTTTTGTGCCAAACTTATGTTTCAGCTGATGATTTGGGAACCTCAGCATTGGTTTTTGGCTGAAAATATGGCGAGAAAAGATGATTTCACATCAGAATAGACTGCCCAATGTCTTTTAAAAACTAATTTTATTACTTTTATGGATGTCTGTTCAACCAACTTTGAATACTGTTTGTGTGAAATTAGCAATTTTTGTTATTTTAGTTTAAGATGTATTCTGTTCAATAAATCCATTATTTTGCTTTGAATTTGCTGTAACTCCTTCATTTAGATCTTCTTAAAGACTAGCCAACATGCATTTTGAATTTAAATTAATATGACAGGGCTAGTCCGCAAAATACCAATGCACCTCATTCTGTTTCATCAGGAGGTGGTACCGATGGAGGGTTAATCATGTTATGTTGAACATAACACACACACACACACACACACACACACACACACACACACACACATTGATTTTTATAAATATAGTGTGTACATTCCATCTGTGCAAAGCCAGGAAGGTTGCTGGTAATGTAATAATAAATAAAGACAAAACTGTGTTGAAATATCCACTATTTAGGAATATGGTGCAGATCTGTGACTTACAAAGTAATGCCAGGATTTATCATGGATAATGTAAATATATTAACATTACATGATTGTGAAGTGTTACTCGATACACAAACACCATCTGTAAAACAGGTACATTGTACTATTGTACATCTTGGATTACTCTACAAACTTATACACTTCCCCCCATCCCCATTTTGTAAAACAGAGTCCAAGAGTGTAACAAGCAACAAATTACACTAGCAAAAGAAGCTGATGCTACATAATTATTTCTAAAAGTTGAAAAAGCAGCAAACTAAAATGAAGCAGTGAAGTGGCATAAGGAAATCAATGTTTTTAATATTGTACATGTTTACAAGTATATTTTGCAAAATTTCTAAAACATTTCACATTAAAAATAATTCTTAGCTTATTCTTTCTTCCTCACATTTTTGTTCTAGGTGGTGTGTCCTCATCAAGAAACGACATTCGAGAGTCGTAAGTAGTTTAATTCATAATTCTGCTTAGCATAAAATAGTACGTTAGAATATGTAAATAAAAAAAATACATTTAAAATTTTTTGCAAATACTAATAATAATCTCACACTAAGAAATAATGCACCACAAGTCACTGATGAAAGAAGATTAAATATTGAATGAATCATATTGAAAATAATTACAGCTTTTTAGAGTTCACAGACTCTCACTGAAAAACCCAATAAGATTTGAAAAAAGTATATAAATGTTCTGCTATTCACTAATTCAATTTGTAACATTTTGTACCAGCAGATTCAGGTACAGAGGATGAACTGCAAGAATGATATTTTAAACATATCAAGAAGTGAAGCAAGAAAAATGGGAATATAGAGTAGGATCACCAAGCCAGCGTAAGAAGGCACTTAGATGTACTATAGTAAGACGGACATTAACAGATGAAATGATGAAAAACATCTTAGTTGAATTATGTCAAAATAAGGAGTTGAAGAATGTTATGTGAGGGGAGACATGAGTATACAAGACTGAAAAGATTCATGATAAGGAAGATTGTTGTGAAACAAAAAATAAATTTAATAGATGATAACGTATCTGAGAGTAAGACCACTGATCTTAGATATCATTTAACTGAAATGATATCTAAGATCAGTGGTCTTACTCTCAGATAAGTACCTTTATGCAAGTTAAAAATACACTATGTGATCAAAATTATCCTGACACCTGGCTGAAAATGACTTACAAGTTTGTAGAGGCCTCGATCAGTAATGCTGGAGTTCAATACAGTGTTGGCCCATCCTTAGCTTTGATGACAGCTTCCACTCTCACAGGGGACTGATGGCCATAGTAGTCTAGTTCCCCTAAAACCCCCATACCAACCAACCAACCACTCTCACAGGCATATGTTCAATCAAGTACTGGTAGGTTTCTTGGGGAATGGCAGTTCATTTTTCACACAGTTCTGCATAGGTCAGTGACGCCTGGCCAAAAGTCGGCCTTCCAAATCATCCCAAAGGTGTACTACAGGATTCAACTCAGGATTATGTGCAGGCCAGTACATTACATGGATATTATTGTCATGTAACAACTATGTCACAGGCTGTGCTTTATGAAGAGGTGTTCGTTCATGTTGAAAGGTGCAACTGTCATCCCCAAATTGCTCTTCAACAGTGGGAAGGAAGGAGGTGCTTAAAACATCAATGTAGGCTTATGCCGTGATAGTGCCACATAATACAACAACGGGTGCAAGCCCCCTCCATAAAAACATGACCACACCATAACACCACCGGCACCACACTTAACTGATGGCACTACGCATGTTGGCAGATGACATTCACTGGCCATTCACCATACCCACACCTTGCCATCAAATCGCCACACAGTGTATTGTGATTCATCATTACACACAATGTTTTTCCAATGTTCAATCATCCAATGTTCATGCTCATTAGACCAATCGAGGTGTTGTTTGCCATTTACCTGCATGATGTTTGGCTTATGGGCAGCTGCTTGACCATGGAATACAAGTTATCTTGCCTCTATATCTACAATTACATACATACTCTGCAATCCACACATAGGTGCTTGGCAGATGGTACCTAATGCCACTACTAGTCACTTGCTTTCCTGTTCTACTCCCACATAGAACGAGGGGAAAAACAGATGCTTATATGCATCTGTACATGCCTTACCTCTCTGATCTTATCTTTGTGGCCTTTATGCAAAATGTAGGTTGATGGCAGTGGAATCATTCTGCAATCCTCTTCAAATCCAGCCCTCTAAATTTCTTCAACAGTGTAACACTCGAGCATTTATAGAAACTAATAGTAATAAACCTAGCCTCTGACTACACTCTGTGTCCTTCTTTAAACCAATTTGGTTGGGATCTGATACTCAAGATGGGTCTCCTTTATAGTTGAATCATATCTTCGCAAAATACTCCCAATTAACCAAAGTCAACCTCTGCCTTGCCCATGATGGTTCTTATATGCTCATTCTATTTCATATCACTGTGCAGCATTACGCTTAGATATTTGAAGCAACTCTGTCAAGCAGCACACTGTATTCAAACATTATGCATTGTTTCTCCTACTCATCTGCATCACCTTACATTTTTCTACATTTAGCGCTAGATGTCATTCTCACACCACCATTTGGTCCAAGTCATCCTGCATCCTGTTACAGTCATTCTGTAAACCACAGTATCATCAGCAAACAGCCACAGATTGCAATTCACTCTGTCCATCAGATAATTCATATAGATAGAAAATAATAGTGGTTCTATCATACTTCTCTGGGGCATCCATGACAATACCCTATTCTCTGATGAACACTCGCCAATCAAGGACAATGTACTGGGTTCTATTACTTAAGTAGTCTTCAAGCCATTCACATATTTGGGTACCTATTTCATATGATTGTACCTTTGTTAGCAGTCTGTAGTGCAGTACCATGTCAAACGCCTTTTGAAAATCGGGAAAAATGCAGTCTATCTGTTGCCCTTCAGCCACAGCTTGCAAGGTGTCATTAGAGAAAAGATAACCTGAGTTTCGCATGATTGATGCTTTCTAAAAACATGCTGATGCATGCACAGAAGCTTTTCTGTCTTAAGGAAATTTACTATATTAGAACTGAGAATATGTTCAAGAATTTTACAGCAAACTGATGTGAATGATTAGGTCTGTAATTTTGTGGGTCGTGGAACTTTGTGCTGGATCAAAGATTTGCAATAAATGCAACCTAAGTAAATGGCAAAAGCTGCAGAGTACTCTTTGTAAAACCACCTAAATTTCATAGTACTTGGAGTGGATCCTAATGCAGTTTGGAATTCCTGTGTGATGGTTTGGATAGATGCCTGTGTGTTACACTTATAACCTTCTTCAACTGTTGGAAGTCTCTGTCAGCCAACAGACTGAGATCAGTCTGTATGCTTTCATATTGTTTCCACTTCACTATCACAACATAAACAGTGAACCTAGGGATATTTAGGAGTATGGAAATCTCACATACAGACTTCTGACACAAGTGACACCCAATCACCTGACCACATTCGAAGTCCTTGAGTTCTGAAAAGGACCACATTCTGCTCTCTCGCGATGTCTAATGATGGCTGAGGTCACTTGAAATGGAGTACGTGGCAGTAGGGAGCAGCACAATGCACCTAATATGAAAAACATATGTTTTGGGGGTGTTGGGATACATTTGATCACATAGTGCATTAACAAGAGTTGGCAGAGAGTCATAAATTTAATACACAGCTAACCTGCATAGTTAGTGTATTGGGAACCTTTCTTGTGGTCTTTTAATAATTTTAGATCATAATAATAACATTATTCACAGCTTGAAGGAAAATGAGAAACACATATAGCTATCATTACACGTAGAAATTAGTTATGATGGTAAGTTTGTTATTTAATTATCATGTCTTTGATTTACTCTCAGTTGATATTATATGCTCAGAAGTTCAATAAGTTCTATATTACTTTCACCTTTTTAGAAGACATCAAACCTATCATTAAATCATATTACTTATAATTATTAATTATATTGGTTAATACACTTATATAACAAGATGTCTGTTCTGTCTTACAGTTCTGATACAGTACAAATTTATCAATAATGAAATTAACTTTATCTCTAAATATAATTTTAACTGACATCATTGTACTGCAGGTTCGTTGTCCAAATTTCTACATTCTGTATTTTATCATAGATATCATATTATTCACATTTTTCCATTGTCTTATAAACATCCTTCTTGCACATTACATTGCCACATAGTAAGATGAATATACAACACATTTGTTAAATAATTTCCCACATAAGATGTGTTCTTCTATAGATTGGACTACATAAGTTCCAAGAAGATCTACACTGCCAGTAAAATTTCCTTATCTGTTGAATTAATGTTTGAAAATAATAAGTAGAATTATAAGTTTTATTGATGACTTTATTTAGCTTAATTTATTATTGTGAATGGTTTATTTGTTGTTACTTACATGTTTGTACTTTGTGGGCAAAGTGCTCCCTATAACAAGATGTGGATATTGCACTATTTCCTACAAATCTGATCTTTCCCCAAGGTTAGATTCTACCAGCTTTCCTATTCTTCTGAAAATAATTCATGATAGTATTTTGCAAATAACCATTATATATTTTTTACACCTGTCAACACCTGTTGTCTTTGGAAATGTGATTATTATCTCCTTCTTGAGGGTATTTCCCCAGTCTCATGTATTTTGCACACTATATGGAATAGTTTCATCAAGACTGGCTCTCACCCAACACTATCAACAGTTCAGAGCAAATATCATCTACTCCAGGGGCCTTGTTTCAACTCAAATCTCTTAATGCTATGTCAAATTATTCTCGCAATATTGTAATCTCAATTGTCATCTTCATTTACTTCCACTTTCTGTAATACTGCCTTCAAGTTCATCTTGGCCTTGATGTCTCTCATTTCAGAACATAATCAGGGAAAATAATAACCTTGAAGGAGGGCTGGTGTCAGGTAAAAACGGGGGCATTCTTTTGCAGCTAGTTCTTTTGGGTGGAGGGAGGATTGGAGTGTGTGGGTATATGACACAGGAAATTTATTTGCGGACTAGGTCTGGGTGATAATGCCTGTCTGTGAAGGTCTTTATAGACCTTCACCATATTGCAGAAGGTAGTTTTGTCACAAATATACCATCCTCGGGTGCCAGGCTGTAAAAGGAATTTCTTGACGTGGAAGATATGGGAAATGTCAAAATGTAGCTGCTGTTGGTGGTTTGTGGGATTAATGTGGACAGCAGCGTGGATGGAGCAATCAGTGAGGAGAAGGTTTAACATCCAGGAAAGTGACACACTGGCTTGAGGAAGACCAGATGAAGGAGATGGAAGAGGAGGAGTTGAGGTTGTGGAGGAAAGATGATAGGATGTCTTGTACCTGAGTCCAAATCACTAAAATATCATCAATTAATGTGAAACAAACTAGAGGTTTGGGGTTTTGGGAAGGTAGAATGGTTTCCTCTGGACAGCCTATAAACAGGTTTGCATAGGAGGGTGCCATGCGGGTCCCGTGGATGTGCAATGGCTTGGAACATATACCTTCCCCTCAGAGAGTAAAGTTGGTGAAGGGTTATGAAGAATGAGGTATTGAATCTCGATTGTGTGGGCCATTGGAAGAGGTAGTGTTCAAGAGTGGCAAGAGGAATGTAAGTGTTTAAGTAGGTGGCACAAACTGTAATGAGTAAGGGTCTTGGAGGTAAAGGGGTGGGGATGATGGAGAGTCAATGGAAGGAGTTGTTGTTATCCTTGGTATCTTGGTCCTTGTCCAGAATTTCTTCTCCCACATAAAGCATACCAACCACTTCCTTCACAAACTCTCCACCACCCTTAACCCTTTAACTCCTGGATCCTTATTCATTATAGTTGACTTCATGTCTGTATACGCAAACATCCCTCATGCTCATGCTCACACTGCTCTCAAACAGTACATCTCCCAATGACTCTCAGAATCCAAGCTTGATACTTCATTCCTCATAATCTTACTAATTTACCATAACAAACAACTACTTATTCCTTTGAAGGGAAGGAATACAATTAAATTAACGATACAGCAAAAGGCACCTGAATGGGACACTCCTACACCAACCTGTTTATGGACCATCTCAAGAAACCTTCCTAGCTTCCCAAAACCCCAAACCTCTGGTTCATTGATGATTTTTTTGCATGATTTGAACTCAGAGCCAGGACAAACTATCCTCCTTCCTTCACAACCTCAAATCATTTTCTCCCATCTGCTTCATCTAGTCATGCTCAACACAGTGTGCCACTTTCTTGGATGTTAACCTCTGCCTCACTCACTACGTTTACATGCAACACATCTTCCGGAAGACGAAAATCGATTTTCGTAAACCGTTTTTCGCTGTCGTGTTTACATGGCATAGCCTGAATCGGATTTCGTAGCTCACTTAAAATGGCGGCTGGAAAACAGCTGATTCAGTTCCTTATTTAGTCTGCACAATCGCCATTTTTCTTTATTTAAATACACAGATTTATCTTCACTATAATGTTTATACTTTTATTTCACATTAGAAAATATCACTCTTTCCATATGTGCCGAAAATTCTTAACAAGAAATCACAATCTGACAAGCCAAGAACGATTCAAAAACGGTTGCGTTTACATGGGCACGAAAATCGATTGTGGAACTGGAAAACCGCTTTAGAGAAGCAGATTTCCAGAATCGATTCTGCAGTGTTTACATGACCAACCAAAAGCGGAATTGGGAAATCGGTTTACTAAATCTGGTTTTGGGAGCCCATGTAAACGGGGTGACTAATGGCTCCATCCACATCAAACTCATCAACCACCAACAGTATCTACATTTTGACACCATCCCTTCCACATCAAAAATTCCCTCTCTTACAGTCTGGGCACCTCTGGAAGGCATATTTGCAGTGACGAAAACTCCTGTGCTCAATACTGTATGCTGAAGCTCTCATAAAGGCCTTCACAGACAGACAATTTCCTTCAATCTAGTCCACAAACAGATTTTGTGTATCATATACCCACACACTCCCAATCCTTCCACCATCCCCAATACCCAGCCACAAAAGAGCACCCCTTTGTCACCCAATACCATCCTGGACAAGAACATAGGCACATCCTTTTCCAAAGATTATTTTCTTTCATGATGCCTTGAAATCAAAGACATCCTACTCTAGATCCTCCCAACCCCTCCAAAAGTGGTTTCCTGTTGTCCAAGCAACAACATCCTAGTCCATCCCTATGCCACCCTGAACCATAGATACCTGTAACGATGATCATATCCACTTAGAAGACCCTCTTGCAGCACCTGCCCAATCCACCCACCCAGCACTTCTGATTCCAGTTCCATGAGCTAATCAACTGTCCTGCAATCACTGTAGAGCATTTTATATTGGTATGACTACCAACCAGTTGTCCATCAAAGTGAATGGTGACTGCAAACTGTGGACCATAACAAGGTAGACTATCATTCAGTTGAGCATAACATGCACTTGATTTCAATGTGTGCTTCACAACCCTGGTCATCTGGATCCATCCCCTGTTTCCCCTGCCCCCCACCGCCACCACCTCAACTTTTCTAAGCTGCACAGGTGGGAGTTATCCTTACAGTACAATCTCTGGTCGCAAAATTATCCAGGCCTCAACCTACAGTAGCCCCACACTCACAAGGTTTCACTCCCTCTATCCTAAAAGTCTCCCAATTATTCTGAAGTTAACCACTGTTTAAATTATATTACCCCTTTTCTGCCCCTCCCTAGTTTGCTTCCCTCCTCTTCCCCCCCCCCCCCCCCCTATCTACTGCATCTCTTTATACACATTTAGCAGCTACATGTTCCTTAAGGCTGTGCTGATTTCATTCCCACCCTTGCATCCTACCCATTACCCTTTCCCTCCCATTCCTACTCCAAGATGCACTCACAGTGGAATGTTACTCGAAACACAGTAAAAGAAGATTATGGCTGTGCAGTTCTGATTGAATGAATGAGTGTGTGTTTCATTTTTCTGATTATGGTTGTGAGCAAAGGCTGATTTCAGTGTGTATGAGTATCTTTTTTATATGCCTATCTGTGGCTCAGCAATCGTCTTCGTAATGAGATTGCAAGCTACCCTCATTATATTGTTGAATTCCAACCAGGACTCTCCACTGTTAGGTATTAACAGTAATATTTTTCAACTAACACAATTAACATCAAACATAAATTTTAAAATCACTAACAGACTTAACAATGGAATATAATGATGGTTTCTTCTTCTCTGTTATGATGTATAACATAACTGTTACTGCATGCAATTAAATATGATTATTGTCATAATTTAGAATCATAAAATGATTATCACAGGCTTTATTATGCAAACAGTGCACTCCAACGTATCAGTGTTTGTGTACATACCAGAAATATAGCAACTATGAATGAAAATAATAGAAGCTTATCATCTGAATGTGTCCTAATATTACTTGTTACTGCTATCTTAAATCTACTACTGAATCTCTTACAGGCCTTTGCATGATAATTTTAATTTTATTTTTGCATCTTGGGTGGCTTTCTATCACAAAATAACCAGCAAAATAACCAGCTGTGCTAGAATGTGGATTTAATTGCATCGATATAAAGCATATGAGCAAGCATAAAGCTGCACTTGCATTTGAATATAAAACCTGCCAGCTTGCAGTTAAGATGCATGTCTCAGTTTTGAAATATAAGTACAGCAATTATTTATAATATGAAACACTCTTATCAGAAATGCATTTGTTCCCACTGGGCACAGCTTTATTCTGTACAATGATACAGTACTTTATTTTCTTACTTTATGTGCAGCCACAAGTATTTTAAATTTTTTTGATCCTTGCAAGCTATTTTTTAAATAATTATTTTCTACATAATGTATGGCTCTTTTTATGTCTAACAACCTAGTACAGCAGTATAGATACATAACATTCATATTATCACCATTCACATTCTTACATAATGTACTTTGATTGTCAAAAATGATATTGACAACCTGGCTTATGGCAAAAGTATATGTTCTATATAGTGTTTTGGCTCTGCTGAAATATAGCCTTTTTATTTGTTTAGCATTATTCAGTTACTGCATTAGGTTACTATATCTCTTTTGTTGCTTCCTGTCTGAGAATTCTGAGGAAAAAGTGGCTCTTCTTCTCCACCTGGTCATTATTACAAATTGTTCAATGAGTTATGGCCTGAGACTCCCTGTGATATGACATACATTAATATGATTACTCTTTCTTTTATGGTGATTACCTTCTTTGAGGTTGACAGGGGTATGCAAAAGATGACATCATATTAAGGAAATAATAGAGTTTTGAAACTTTGGAATTTGCAAAATTGAAGTTGGTCATTAAAACAGGTGTTGTTAATGACAATCTTCTTAATATCTACAGGAAATTATGCTTCCATTCCACATAATATTTTTCCTTGTATCACATTCATGAAATTTATGTACACCTAACAATAAAGAAACTGGGCCACTGTAGTCAAAACAGCAGAAACATTAGACCATTTGGGAATAGCCACAGGTCATAGAGGGATATTAGGCAGAGGGAGCACAACAATGAGAGCAACAGGTTAGCAACAAATTTGGGGCACAGGACCTATAAATATAAAGAACATAATTTTACCAACAACTTTTATTATGAGTTTCATGAGATTCGCCTTTTGAAACTTGAAATAATAACTTTCTAAGAGTGTGTGTGGGAGTTACTTGTAAGGTGATGTAGGTACCATTTAACAGATAGTTACCACAACTTTAGTGAAACACATGAAAGTTATAACAAATAATTGAATACTCAAGGTTAGTGTTGTATTGGAATAATTAGACTAACAAAGTTAAAATCCAGGCTTCCAAGTAAATACTTCTTTGTTCAATGGCTGTCCATGAGAATTTTAAAACCTCAGTCCATGAGCAAGTTTTGAGGCAGTGCAAAGCAAAGCATAGCACTTTGTCCTGAATCGTAGATCACTCTATGGTGTATGGAAGCTGTTGTTTTTGTTGTGAGGAGTTGGAGGGGACTAAACAGCTCGGTCATCAGTCCCCTGTGGATGGAAGCACAGTGATGAATGATGCACAGTTTGTCTACTATGCTTCACCAAATCAGATTTGAAAAGCTTGACACTGTTCATAATGCACAACCTCTTGTGGGAATGTGTGAAGTGTGCCAAGTGTCAGTGTTCTCATGTCCATATTAATACTGTTGTAGTCTTTGGTTGCCTCATAATACATGATAATACCATATATACTCGAGTAATCCGTGCCCTCGAGTAATCCACCCCCCCCCCCCCCCCAATTTTGATGACGAGGGGGAGGGGGAATTAAAACCATTCAGATTTGTGTAGCTGAGGATCCATCAGCTTTCAACAAGCACGTGAGGGTAGCCATCATGAGATGTCACATCTTTCAATTTCAAAACGACACAGAGAGAGAGAACGCCCGTGGTTGTCATATCTAGAGTGTGTGAATCTCGAATCAACCCCCATAAAATTCTCGTCTTTTACCTATTAAACATTCTCATTCAAATTGAAAAATAGTTCATTTGTGATGTATTACTGTCAAATTGTACTCACAGTAACATACACTAAAATGAACACTTATAGAATCTGAACAGTTAATAAATAAATGGAGCTGAGACTGGTATTACACAGTCATATATCTTTGTCAAAGTCGATATGTAATGTATTAACATCTAAGATATTCCATAATGTAATAGGAAACTTTGACATACAGGTATCTTTCATCAAAGAAATATCACCAAATGTAGCGCCTCAGCTTATTTGATTATAAAAGTTGGTGTCTTCTGTTCGCTGCAATGCAAAATGTAACCGCTCTGAACACTAGCATCGCTATTGATAAGTGACATGTGCGATTGTTTGAACATAGCTGCAATGCCACACCATAATTAAACCCAGTTGCAAAAAATGGCTGTAACCCTGGAGTGCCGATACCAGTGTGGTACTGAACCAAATAATAGCCGACCTAAGTATATAACATACTTCATTACTCAGCAAGATGGTAACACAAACAAACAGAAGTAGTCATTCTTACATAAACAATGCAACTGTTTGTACGCACCAGCCACGCTGGCCAAGAAACTAGCAGAACGAGACGCTACTCCGTGACACCAGTTTGTGACATGAGGAGTCCCTTTTCCCTTTACAGTGAAATTACTGACACGTTGTGTCACTGTCATTGTCAAGTAAATTACATGCAGTTTTGATAGTGGCTAAGGCAGCACGCAATAAAAAGTCATTATTATCCACAATCTTCAAATATGATGACCATAATACCCCTTTTTAACACTACAATGAAGATATACGTCTAAGAAATATTACAAATATTTGATAATATTTCTTTTTCAAAGATTTGATTGATAATTTTATCGTGTAATATTGGTGTAAAGGGATCCTTTTTTCTTTTTTAATGCAGAGTAATAACCACCTAGTGAGTTTTGTTGTTGCAGATGGAGTAATATCAACCTAAATTCGAGTACTCCGCATACCCCAGTTTTTTTGTTCATAAATTTGGGAAAAAATATGCATGAATTACTCGAGTATATACGGTATGTCCCTCCTCCCTGAATTAGTAACCAAGCCCAACAACTTTGAGGAGGATCGTTGCCCCTGGTGTAGAAGCCTGCAGCCCATCATTTGCCTTGTGAACCCGAGTGTAAATGCCTGCATGTACCATGGGCAGAGTGCACATTCAGAGCAAGTTATTATGGGGGCCTGCTGGCATGGCATCCATGGCGGACACTGAATTGACTACAATGTCTACAATGACGAGAGAATGTCTGGATCCATGGGAGCCTGGCAGTTAGTGACAGCGGGACTACATCCATGCTGGCTAGCTGCTAGAATAATATCGTGAAAAGTGAATGTACCATGGTGGCCGCACAGGCTAGAGTACATTTCACATCATAGGAGGGAGACCCTGCAACCCATTTGCCAACTGTGTGTTCTACCGGATGTGGGGGCAACGACAGCCAAGAATCTGTGAAAGGGAAGCTCATGACAGAATCACCATAATCAATCTTGCAATGTCAATGCTGATTTTAATTATGGCATGTGATGCAACCAGAGGAAGCATGAATATTCCAAAGGTCTCTCCCACGTGCAGCAAAAAAAGTATCCTGTTATTAACCGGCTTGAAGTTAGCTTCGGATTCGTTTCCAGAAAACCATGCGGGCGATATAACTCTCAGGCGCAAGCGAGCCAAGAGAGAGTAGTGCCAACCTCCGCGCTAAAAACCGACTAACGGGCAACAAATAAAGCTATGCGCGTTATTTTAGTGAAATGTAGCTTGCAGAATATTCAGAATCTTATTACCTGAACTACATAGACGAATCAGTAACCTAGTGTAAAATATGAATTCAAAATAAACAATAAACCAACCACAACTATTAAGTAAATTGATACAAGAACAGTACATATACATTGCTTCCTTTCGAAGCACCAAAAATAGTTCCTCTTGTATATTTGATAAAACACAAAAGATATTCGAAGCTCATAAGCCTATTAAAAATCGACAAACTTCGGTTAACACAATTCTCCCGTTTCCTACAACACTGAAGCACACAAATCCAATGAGGTGTTTACTGTCGTCATTAGAAGTGCAGCATAAACATCCATGTATTGCCTGACAACATACCGACGCACATTAAAGAGAGGCTCTGAAGGTACAGTACATAGAAAATCGGAAGAAGTTCTTTTTGTCACCGAAGTGCCGTTCATAGTATGCTCAAACGTAAGTAACGAAACAATTGTTAGACGTCGCTCATGACACTCTACCTGAGACATACCAGAAACACACACGTCCTAAGTGACAAAGTAAGGCGGATTACCGAGCAGATTACGACATAAGACTCTTAGACATTCGTCAAAATTTCCGGCGTGGAAAGGAATTGCCTTTGCGTCCTATACTTAAGGACGTGTAACTAAAGAACTACTAGCCGTCGCCACATGACACTCTGTATAGGTATAGCACACACTTCCAAATACTACTTGAAAAAGTTTAAAGGCAGATTAACGAGCCGATTATGAGATATGAATTTTCGAATATCGTTAAAATTTCCGGCGGCGCTCCGAAATGCCTTTCCATCCTATATTTAAGGGCGTGTAACTAAAGAACTACTAGCCGTCGCCATATGACACTCTGTATAGGTATAGCACACACTTCCAAATACTACTTGAAAAAGTTTAAAGGCAGATTAACGAGCCGATTATGAGATATGATTTTTCGAATATCGTTAAAATTTCGGCCTCGCTCCGAAATGCCTTTCCGTCCATATATTTAAGGGCGTGTAACTAAAGAACTACTAGCCGTCGCCACATGACACTCTGTATAGGTATAGCACACACTTCCAAATACTACTTGAAAAAGTTTAAAGGCAGATTAACGAGCCGATTATGAGATATGATTTTTCGAATATCGTTAAAATTTCGGCCTCGCTCCGAAATGCCTTTCCATCCTATATTTAAGGGCGTGTAACTAAAGAACTACTAGCCGTCGCCATATGACACTCTGTATAGGTATAGCACACACTTCCAAATACTACTTGAAAAAGTTTAAAGGCAGATTAACGAGCCGATTATGAGATATGATTTTTCGAATATCGTTAAAATTTCGGCCTCGCTCCGAAATGCCTTTCCGTCCATATATTTAAGGGCGTGTAACTAAAGAACTACTAGCCGTCGCCACATGACACTCTGTATAGGTATAGCACACACTTCCAAATACTACTTGAAAAAGTTTAAAGGCAGATTAACGAGCCGATTATGAGATATGATTTTTCGAATATCGTTAAAATTTCGGCCTCGCTCCGAAATGCCTTTCCCTCCTATATTTAAGGGCGTGTAACTAAAGAACTACTAGCCGTCGCCACATGACACTCTGTATAGGTATAGCACACACTTCCAAATACTACTTGAAAAAGTTTAAAGGCAGATTAACGAGCCGATTATGAGATATGATTTTTCGAATATCGTTAAAATTTCGGCCTCGCTCCGAAATGCCTTTCCCTCCTATATTTAAGGGCGTGTAACTAAAGAACTACTAGCCGTCGCCATATGACACTCTGTATAGGTATAGCACACACTTCCAAATACTACTTGAAAAAGTTTAAAGGCAGATTAACGAGCCGATTATGAGATATGATTTTTCGAATATCGTTAAAATTTCGGCCTCGCTCCGAAATGCCTTTCCCTCCTATATTTAAGGGCGTGTAACTAAAGAACTACTAGCCGTCGCCACATGACACTCTGTATAGGTATAGCACACACTTCCAAATACTACTTGAAAAAGTTTAAAGGCAGATTAACGAGCCGATTATGAGATATGATTTTTCGAATATCGTTAAAATTTCGGCCTCGCTCCGAAATGCCTTTCCCTCCTATATTTAAGGGCGTGTAACTAAAGAACTACTAGCCGTCGCCATATGACACTCTGTATAGGTATAGCACACACTTCCAAATACTACTTGAAAAAGTTTAAAGGCAGATTAACGAGCCGATTATGAGATATGATTTTTCGAATATCGTTAAAATTTCAGCCTCGCTCCGAAATGCCTTTCCCTCCTATATTTAAGGGCGTGTAACTAAAGAACTACTAGCCGTCGCCATATGACACTCTGTATAGGTATAGCACACACTTCCAAATACTACTTGAAAAAGTTTAAAGGCAGATTAACGAGCCGATTATGAGATATGATTTTTCGAATATCGTTAAAATTTCGGCCTCGCTCCGAAATGCCTTTCCATCCTATATTTAAGGGCGTGTAACTAAAGAACTACTAGCCGTCGCCATATGACACTCTGTATAGGTATAGCACACACTTCCAAATACTACTTGAAAAAGTTTAAAGGCAGATTAACGAGCCGATTATGAGATATGATTTTTCGAATATCGTTAAAATTTCGGCCTCGCTCCGAAATGCCTTTCCGTCCATATATTTAAGGGCGTGTAACTAAAGAACTACTAGCCGTCGCCACATGACACTCTGTATAGGTATAGCACACACTTCCAAACACTACTTGAAAAAGTTTAAAGGCAGATTAACGAGCCGATTATGAGATATGATTTTTCGAATATCGTTAAAATTTCGGCCTCGCTCCGAAATGCCTTTCCCTCCTATATTTAAGGGCGTGTAACTAAAGAACTACTAGCCGTCGCCACATGACACTCTGTATAGGTATAGCACACACTTCCAAATACTACTTGAAAAAGTTTAAAGGCAGATTAACGAGCCGATTATGAGATATGATTTTTCGAATATCGTTAAAATTTCGGCCTCGCTCCGAAATGCCTTTCCCTCCTATATTTAAGGGCGTGTAACTAAAGAACTACTAGCCGTCGCCATATGACACTCTGTATAGGTATAGCACACACTTCCAAATACTACTTGAAAAAGTTTAAAGGCAGATTAACGAGCCGATTATGAGATATGATTTTTCGAATATCGTTAAAATTTCGGCCTCGCTCCGAAATGCCTTTCCCTCCTATATTTAAGGGCGTGTAACTAAAGAACTACTAGCCGTCGCCACATGACACTCTGTATAGGTATAGCACACACTTCCAAACACTACTTGAAAAAGTTTAAAGGCAGATTAACGAGCCGATTATGAGATATGATTTTTCGAATATCGTTAAAATTTCCGGCGGCGCTCCGAAATGCCTTTCCGTCCTATATTTAAGGGCGTGTAACTAAAGAACTACTAGCCGTCGCCACATGACACTCTGTATAGGTATAGCACACACCTCCAAATACTACTTGAAAAAGTTTAAAGGCATATTAACGAGCCGATTATGAGATATGATTTTTGTAATATCGTTAAAAGTTCCTTCGAAGCTCGGAATTGCCATTCTGTCCTACATTGAAGGGCGTGTAGCTAGAGAATTGGCTTTATAGTTGTGTTAACGATAAAGGAATGTTTATATAGAAAATGAATTGATCTTCCTAATCCAGGACTTAATATGTCGTTGGGTGGGGGGGGGGGGGGGCGTTGGGCGTAATTTGGGCTGTAATGAGTCATATACCAAAGGGGTTGGGGACACCTCTGCAGAAATGTATGCTTGTATTGCTTCTGCCTCCTTTTTTCTTGGGCGTAAACAGGCGGTGTTGCCACCGCGTTTAGATTCCCACTTTGCTTTGTCGTATAATACTTAAGATATCGATACGACAGTACTACTGACGACAGCGACAACAAAGTGCAGGCTGCAATGATGATTAACAGCATTAATACGATTATTGCTTCTGCTGACAATTGTATGCACCTGTTGTTGGACGAGTCCAACTGTTGGTCCATGAGCTAGTGGGTTGTGAACTGGCTACACTGATAGTGATTATTTACAAATCTGCATTAACCGTTTGACTGCTGGTGGCATGCTTACTGTATGGGACGCCTCGGCCTGCTTTGTCGGACACTAATCCGTCTACCTGTCCTGAGCGGTTTCCGGCTGGGCCACCCCTTGCCTGAAAGGCCAGCGCGGTCAGCTTCGCCGTGTGCTCAGGCGTGCGGCAGCGACCACACCCTGCAAATCTGATTCTGGTTGCCACTGAGGTGAAGTGAATTCTCACACTGGCACATAATAATATCGCTTTTATATTTTCTCTGCTTGGTAGCTTCTTCAAAGAGACATTAAAATTATTACTGCGCTAAGAATTGTGTATTTTCCATAATTTTCGACAAGATTTTATTAGTTACTTGTAAAAACGATTTTCATGCGTCGAGTAGTTCGGTCTTCATTGTTAGCTACCCACCCACAATCTACTCTTTTCTAGTTGATAGTTACCGAACTGGTTGTCTGATTCATCCACTTTTCTGTTAAAAGGTCTTGAAACTTTTAGAATACTTCTAATTTCTATCTGACCTTATGTGAAACTGATAAAGAACGGGTTCGAAAACCACTGTTCTTCCAGTGGAATATGAAATACATCTTTAAACCATACTATTTTTTGAAGAGTTTGTTTATATCTTCAGGTTCTTCGGATGCTGAGTTATTGTTCACTGCAGCCCTCGAAGAAGTATCAGGCTTGTGTGCTATACCTGCTGTGTTCAGAGCTCAGGAATATTCGTGTCAGATATTGCTGAGGAGTCATCACTAATACATCATCGAGGAATTCATCCTTACTGCCCCTTCCAGTATCTACAAGATTTCGTCATTTCTGCAGTCTTCTCTGCATAGAACAGAACAGTTTACAGTGTAAACCCCTAATAATCAGCTTCAAAATGATGTAAACAACTGCAAGGAGAAACCGTCACAGGTAACGCATACGGAAAACCGAACTACTCCGCAAGAAATCTAAACATTTACAGAAGAGTGGACAGGAAATACGGTTTTTCGTGTTTATTTGGAATCGCTTCTTGCTAGCCGAAAGTGGTTGACGATCTACGACTGATTTTTAATGTTTTGTGCTCAACTTACTGCAGGATCCGAAATGTCCTGCAGCTCTTGTGCGTCTATGGTAACACAATATCTATGAACCACTTTCACGGAATGTCGGGAAGCTCTATGGACGTTTACTAATTATAATTCGACCGTATAAACCTTATTTAATTCCCCTACGCGTTTATCAAAGTCAAATAATCAATGATTTCTAATATTGATGCCTGAATATTTGTTCCTCCACTTAATGAGAATAATATGTAACTTTTATCCATTGTGTAGGAACCTGCGACTGTTTATTGAAATAAGTTTCAGAAATTACTGCAACCAGTCGCCTTTTGTTTCTTCTTAATGAAGATTTATTTAGACCATTACCGGTTTCAATCTGCCTAGTAGCTCATCTTCAGATGGTATACAATTATTACAAGTTACATTTGAATTTGTGGTAGGGCAGAAAACGAGAAAATGGTAAACACTAATTTTGGTAGGCTATACTTAATAATTACAATATAAGTTTGTCTTCAAGACATTACTTACATTTATGCACTTTACATTTATTAATTATTAAGTATAGCCTACCAAAATTAGTGTTTACCATTTTCTCGTTTTCTGCCCTACCACAAATTCAAATGTAACTTGTAATAATTGCATACCATCTGAAGATGAGCTGCTAGGCAGCTTGAAACCGGTAATGGTCTAAATAAATCTTCATTAAGAAGAAACAAAAGGCGACTGGTTGCAGTAATTTCTGAAATCTATATAGAATAATATGTATAATTATGTTTCATTGGTGCAATACGTGTTGTGCAATTTTTTTATGCTTCCATACTAAGCAGATAATTAAAGCGTCTGAAACGTACAAAATTTGTCTTTTTGTCAGCACAGCATACAACTTGAGACGCGTTTCAAAGCTAGGAACTGTTGTGTTCGAATGCCTTTTACATCTTTCCTATATATTTCCCGTCCTTTTGGATCCGGGCTTTAGAGCGACACTGGCGAAGTTGAAAACATTTTTTTATTCCCTTCATTTTATATTTTTTATTTATTTTTGGTTTCAATTACTTTCAAAAATTACGAATAACATTTTGCTGTGCGATTATCGACAGTTAAATTTTATTTGTTTATTTATTTATTTGATAAGCCTCGAAACCACACACAGTGGTATATTGCATGTTCTGCATTCGTACCTGGTCTCTTGGCGCACTTTCTGCTTGGAACAAACGGCACATCTTCGCATTGGCCTACTTTTATTCGAGTTTTCACTCTCAGTTATATTCGGAAAATGCCTCCCGGTAAATCGCAGCGGATTCTCGTCATCAGAGCGCCTTCCTCTGCCAGCTTTCCTCCGTTCTGTGACTTAAGTCTCAACAAGTTCTCTTACCAGAGACAGGTGAAATTCTGCTATTGGCATCTTTCGCCCTGTTACTTCTCTATGGAGAGCATGGGCGTTTAAAACGCACAGATCTGATACATGGAAGAAGAACTTCTGAACTTCTTGTACCACTTTACTGTCTTCGGCATTGATTCGACTGAGCTCAGTAGCATGTTGGTACGGTCAACTGCCCCCGTACTAGCCATGTAATCTGCAACGCACTGTAGTTTCCTGCGTCTTTCACTAGTCGTCCTGTCTGTCTTCTCCGTATCACACGTTTCTGCATTATTACAGGTGGTCAACATCCACACTTCTCTCTTATCACACCACTTCATGCCAAAAATTGTATTAGTTGATATAAACTGTACTTCTCGTTTCAGTTTGTCCTGCAATTTTGGCAAGATACGCCTGTTTTTATGAACAGTACCACAGGCATTCGTACCGTGGTTATGAAGCCAGAAGAACAGGTCTGGTCTCGAATATCAGTTGTCGACATAAAGCGTGTGAAGCCGTTGTAAGTATGGTTTAGCAGTGTGGCTACTATGTCCCCACTTTTCCCCAGATTGTGAAAGCTAATTTCAGTCGTGGTGTCTGTATATACAATAAAGTCCAGTATGTAACCAGTCGCACAGTACAAACGTTTTTATTTCAAACCTAATTCGTTTGGATGTAATATATTCTTTGAAAGACAATTGCCCTTTGAAAACCAACAGACTTTCGTCGATGTAAAGCTTTTGGTAAGCATAAAATGTGCTGTGGAATGTTGTGCGGACCGTATCAGCAATATTTCTAATCTTAAATAATTTGTCTCCTTCATTAATGGGAAAGTTTCACTAAAATGAAGCATTCTTAAAATTAAGAGAAATCGATTCCTGGACATTATTTCGCTGAAAATTGGAGTATTGAAGAGTATGTATCTGGACCAATAGTCATTAACTTTCAGTTTCTTCACTCGAGCCATCAGCAGACAAACAGCAACGAAAGATTACAATTCTTCAAATCCCGTTTCTTTCCATCTTTGGTATATAAATGAAATCTGTTTGTTTCGTCTGCAACATATTTCGTCAGACCTTCCGTTAAGAATACAAGGAAAAATGACAGACTATATGAATGTGGCCATTTTTGTCCTGAAATTGAATCGTCAAATGCATGCACAAATGGACGATAATCATTTTCCTCCAGACAACGTGTTGCTAAAGCGTCCTTTTTTCTCTCTCTCATTTTCTGATTCATGAGATTCTGAAAGATTTTCATCCGTTCTTGAAACAGGTGGTACTGTTACAACATCTGATGAATGTGGCGCAAGACAGACAGTATACACACATACCACTGAAGGTACGTTCAAAATTTTGTCGTAGTACGACACGCTGTTCATGAGATATGGAGTCATAAACAATTAGGATAATGAAAAACCGCCTCATTAGGCATGACGTCTTGATTTATTGCGTCTATGCACCACTGGATGTACCTTCGAAATAATATCGTATTACGACATATAGTTCAGGTGCTATGACGTCAAAGACAATTAATTGCGTGAAAATTCGCTCTAATATACATGAGATTGTAATTTACTACATATTTACAACCAACTCCATTAACAACACATTTCGTAGTCAGTTTTCTAATATTTCACTATACGAATCTGGTAAATAATTTTTTTTGTAGGACACACAATTCAGGAGGTATTCTGTATATATAAAAGCGAAAGGTCAGTCACGCACTCACTCACTGACTAAACACAAAATATGTAAAACTAATGCACCTATGAAGCTGAAATTTTGCCGGCACGTAGTTTATTGGTAGAAGATGTCAGCTAAGAAAGTACTTTCGATAGGACAGAATTAAGGTGCAAGGGGGAGGATACTTTTCCTACAGACTGACGAAAGCTACTGTTTCATTCCGATCTTCACAAAATTTTGCACGCGTGACATTCAATACAAGAGGAAGGCCAGCGTCTACCTAAAGTTTCATACGGTGCATGGGGGAGGGTATCTTGCAACATAAAAATGTATCCCTGAATACCTTGGTCGCGCCATAACTTGAGAACAGCTCGACCAATTTTACAGATCTTTTTGGGTTGTTTTCGTTATTCTCAGAGCAGGGGTTGTATGAATTAAAACTGGAAAATTTGAAAACAACGAAGTGCGTCTTTTAATAATGACTCTGTTTCTATTGCATACTGATAAAATTTGGTATATCTGAGCTTAAAGACAAGAAGGAATGTCACTGTCTGTATAAAATATCGATGTTGCATGATGGAGGGTACTTAACTTACAGACTTCAATAAAATGCATAGTTTTACTTCGATCTTGATTAATTTTTGCACACATGACCTTCAAACCAAGAGGAAGGTCACTTGGGACATAAATGTTGGTATGGTACATGACACAGGGAACCTTGTAAAAAACTTTGCCGAGAGGGAAAGGTGGAAACGAACAGAGACATGGGAGAGAATAATTGGATGCAAAGAGTGCAGGATAAGTAAGCACACGGGTTTACGTATAGTTTGTTTAAAACTGACTGAGGTACGGAACCCTAAAAAGCCATGATACACACAGGCCCTTATTTAACAACCTTTGCGAAGCACGGGCATATAAGCAAGTATATGACATAGTATGTGTAGGTGCAGGAACGTTTATTTGATTGTTTACATTACATTTTGCGAACCTCTCAGTCGGTCATTTTCAAGAAAAATACAGGGTAATCTCCGAGAAAAATTAATTATTCTGGCTCAGTCTTCACGCTCATTTGGTTTTCAGTTCAGAAAGTCTAATGACGGACCAACATTTTTAATGGTATTCAGAGACATGGCAGCAGGGAGAGCAATGTTTTTGCGTGCAATGCACTTAATTCATGCTGAGGACAATAGGCCTGTAGTATACTTAGACGAAACTTGTTTTTTGAAAAACGATACGAGTAAATATATTTTGCTTGACTTCAACGGAAATAGTGGTCTGAATGTACCTACAGATAATTTTTTACAGCGTATATCGGCGTTAAGGTGATGGGTGCAGTGACGAAGTGTATGTAACAGCTACAAATAAAAAAACCTACAGCCGTTGCAACAAAAATCCTGTCGGCGGCCTACAAGTCCAACAAACGCAAATTCATCAGCGACAACAGTTTACGTTACACCTGGGAAACGATTTCACACCTTTCACGGTATTTTATTCTTTATCTCGGAATATTTTTATGTTTTCAAGATAAAATATGTGTCACATGAAACTTTGAGAATGTCCATATATTTTTTCAGTCAAAATATGTATCTGGTTGTTATTTATAACAAGGTTATTGACTTATTGAGTCAGGATACCAAATATTTTTTGATTTACTTTATTTTTGGATAACTAGTTTCAACCAAGTATTGGCTATCTTCGCATCAGCCAATGATTGGCTGAAATAAGATATCCAAAAAAAAAAAAAAAACCTTAAATCAAAAAATGTTTCCGAGCCTGGATCAACAAGTCGATCACCTTGTTATAAGTAAAACATTTTACGATGACTGTCATCAGTTGTTGAATATGTCAAAACACACAGTTATTACTGGTTCTATTTTTTTTTCCACAGGCTGAAATAAGAAAGTATTTTTCTTGAAAATTTCTTGCAACAGAAGTTTTTATGTTTTTTTTTCATAATGGCTGACGAGAATGTTCTTTTATAAAGTAGTCCATCATACTCTTTGCTACAAATAGAGATGTCCCATTTTTTCGGAATTTTTACTAACACCTGAAATCACCTGTAAGTGGCAATTGCTGTAAGACTGCAGGATGACCATGATCTGCCTATTTTGGTAATGGCCGCTATAGTACTTTTCAACACAATTGCTAACTATTAAATCGCTGTAACTTGCTGCATCTTCAGTCATCATACACAACCACAGAAATGTGCCGTACTGGTTTTTCCTTCCTTCCTCAATTTTCTTCATAAAATTGGTCGCTTTACCTATAATGGATAACCTTAAATGTACAGGTAAAAGCATAACTCAACTTTAAGAAGATACATTGATGGCAATACAACTTCTAAAACATATGTAAAATTATTGCGTGGGTACAACTATAACGTTAGTTTCCGCTTAAAAAAAAACCTGGAAGGCGTAAAAAGCGAACACAACGTGGCTGCCTCAGTGAGTAAACTGTTGATCGCCGCAAAGCGCTACGGCAGGTCAGCGAAAAGAATGAGATGCCTGTATCGCACCATCGTGTTAGCTTTGGAACTTCTTTAATTTTCGATTGACCCAAAATCGGAATATTCAGCGACCCGATCGAGGGTGAATCGGGACGTGTCAACAGACCCCTGAAGATAGCGACACCTGGCAACGCCCTGCGGCCAGCGTTACTTTTTGTTCCATTTGTTGCATCCTTGAGCTCCCCCCACCCTCTCTGGTTCTCGATGTAATGTACATCCAGGGATCAATAACTTTATTGTTCAATAATTGTAATACATTGTAACCTCGCCAATATCAAATATACCGGGACCTACTTAATTACCTGAGCGACCGAGCTTCGTTCAGTATCTCAGGCCGTGTTCACATTGTTTTCAATTGCTCTGTCCACACTGCCGGCCGAGCCGAGACGACTACATTCGGTATGTTTAATTGACAAAATGACCAAAGCACGCAGTGACATTAGCACCCAGTCCGATCTCTGCCCGGCAGGTAGAAGAGCCGAGGGCTGTGAGGCGGCATTACACGGGCCGTGCTTTACTGCAATGCGTGGCCGCGATAGCATTACTGCAATTTATAATGGAAGCGAGAGTAAAGAATTACCGAGACATATACGATTTGTGACCCAGAAAATGCCTTCCATAATGTAAGGTGCTGTATGATGTTCGTAGCCGGCCGCGGTGGCCGAGGGAACTACGGCGCGTCAGTCACGCGGTCTGCACGGCCACTACGGTCGGGGGAATGGATATTTGACCGTCCTTACTGTTAGGTAGTTCATAAGTAGTTTGTAAGTTTAGGGACTGATGACCCCGTAGTTAAGTCCCATAAGCTATACAAACTTTTGAAACATTTATGGTGTTCGTAATTCTGAGAAAAATAGGAGTAAGCTGTAGGAAAAAAAGCGGGTATTACATTGTTTGTATACGAACCAAGTGGATACAATAAGCGTCGAAAGTCAAGAACAAAGTGCTCCGATTAAAAAGGGCGTAAGAAAAGGCTGTGGACTGTCGCCATCACATTTTAATTTGCGCAATGAAGACGTAATGTCGGAAATAAAGAAGAGGTTCAAGGCTGTGATAAAAGTTCTGGGTAAAAGGATATCAGTGATAAGATTTGCTGATGACATTGCTATCGTCTGTGGAAGTGAAGGAAAATTACAGGATCTGTTGCATAGAATGAAAGACTAATGACCACAGACCATGGATTGAAGGTAAACCAAAGAAAGACGAAAGTTATGATAAGTAACGGAAATAAAAGTAGCCAGAAAATAAATCCGAATTGCCGATCACAATGTACACGAAGACAAGGAATTCTGCTACCTCCACAGTAAACTAACCCACGACGGACGAGTCAAGGGTGTCATAAAAAGCAGAGTAGCGGAAGCAAAGAGGGCATTCATGGGAAAGAGAAATCTACTGCTGTCAAATATCACTCTGGACCTGAGGCAGAGCCGGCCGCGGTGGCCGAGGGGACTGAGGCGCTCCAGTCACGGTCTGCACGGCCACTACGGTCGGGGGTTCGAATCCCCCCTCGGGCAAGGATATTTGTGCCGTCCTTAGTGTTAGCTAGTTCATAAGTAGTTTGTAAGATTAGGGACTGATGACCCCGTAGTTAAGTCCAATAAGCTATACAAACATTTGAAACTTGAGGCAGAAATATCTCGGAACATACGTTTGCAGCACAACATTGTATGTCTGCGAAACTTGGACTACTGGGAAATGTGAACAGAAGAGAATTGAATAATTTGAGATGTAGTTTGTAAAGTAGTACATGATATCACGTTTTTTTCCTTTTTTTTTTTTTTTTTTTTCTAAGGTACTGCTTGTAAGTTTATCTTTTTAATTCATAAATACCTAGGCATTTATGAATTTTGTGCACTTGCACAGACATTCATTCTAGGTATTTGCTCCAACTGGCCGCGCGGGAGTAGCTGAGCGGTCTGGGGCGCAGCGTTGCGGAATGCGAGACCTCCCACGTCGGAGGTTCGAATCCTCCTTTGGGTGTGGATGTGTGTGTTGTCCTTAGGTTAGTTGAACTTAGTTGAAGTAGTTTGTAAGCTACGGACTAATAACCTATAGCCGAGTTGAAATGAAACGGTTGGCAAAGAAAAGGAGTTGGTGACAAGTCGCATCAAATCAGTCAGAATACTGATGACTAGGGATGCAAACTATACAGCGATGTTCTGAAAACATCGATGTTTTGCCGAAAAACGTCGACTTTAACACTGCTGTTTTGAACAGCGAGATATCGCCGATGTATCGGTGATCTAATTCGAAAACTTTAGACACCGTTAAACTCTGGTTCTAAGCCTTTTTACTGTATATTACAAGGATGTTACATTGTATGATCTGATTAGAAAACTAAGGAAGAAACAAATGTTTGGGTGTTTATTTCCGAATAAGTGACAATTTTAGAATGCTTGGTTAGGTTACAAAATAACAAATGTTCAAATGTTTGTTAAGCTTAAGGGACTTAACTGCGGGGTCATCAGTCTATAAACTTACAAAAATGAACTAACTTATACTAAAGACAACAGAAACATCCATGCCGACGAGGGAAGGCACACGATCCGTAACGTGGCGCTCCAGAGCGCTCGGCTATTCCCCTGCGGCACAAACTAACAGTTAATAATAAATTACTGTCCTCAAAACAAACCACTAATTATCTTCTCAGATGGGTATAGTCGGAGAACGAAGTACATTCACACGTACAAGTATTTCTGTATTTGAGACATAAAAAAAAATGTTCGAATGTTTGTAAATCTATCGGACTCAACTACTTGGTCATTAGTCCGTAGCTTACCAACTACTTCAACTAAGGTAAACTATGAAATAAATCGTAATTTGCGATAGTTATGGCTTCACTGTACTAGGTTTAGATGGAATACCAAAGTGCGGCGAATGAAAATTTGAGCCCGGCCGAGATTCGAACCCGGGCTCAAATTTTCATTCGCCGCACTTTGGTATTCCATCTAAACCTAGTACAGTGAAGCCATAACTATCGCAAATGGCGATTTATTTCATTAAATGAACTCTGTAACGTCGTAAAAAATATATAATTGTAAGGTAAACTAACCTAAGGACAACACAAATACCCGTGCCCGAGGGGGGGACTCGAGCTCCCGACATAATAATAGACATTATCCGTAGACAAAATATTTAGTAAACAAAAATGTTTCCAACCTAATCAATTTTTTTTTTTTTTTTTTTTTTTTTTTTTTTTTTTTTTTTTTTTTTGTGTAGCGCTTATGGGACTACGGGTCATCAGTCCCTAAACTTACAAACTACTTATGAACTAGCTAATAATAAGGATGGCACAAATACACTCAGTCGCAAAAGTATTCGGACAGACCGTGAATGCGCATAATTTTGCAGTTTTCCGCGTGAACAAATACAGAAATGGCACTTTGTAATGTATTTGGGACTCCGGGTATGATGTCGCAACGTGAAACACGCGTCAAATACGAAGAATTGTTGTTGGACATGTGTCTGTTACATAATATTTCCTGAAAACGGCATGGGAAGGCGCAACAAAAGTATTCGGACAAAGGCGGACAACGTGAGAGAATAGTTCATTCCGAGAAGCACAGAGGGTGAAGCGACTGCAGTGTGTCCGACATTTCCGCGAGACGATAGCGATGATTAGTAAACACGTATCGCGAGCCTGTGCAGGGCGACACTGTGACGCAGCGGGAAGTGTTCTACGTTCGAGCAAAGGCAACTTGTCGTTTATCATCACGCGAAGGGGAAAACCTGCAGGGAAATTGCCGCAATAGTGAACACGAAGAAAAGTACAGTTCACGACATTATTAAACGGTTCGAAAAAGAAGACCGATTGGAATTCCGGTGCAGTACAGGACGGCCACGGACATTTTCACAGAGAGATGAACGCGTGATTGTGCGAAAGGTACAACAGAATCGGAAAATATCTGCCACACGAATTGCAAGTGAGGTGGAGGGAGACCTCGGCATAAAAGTTCATCCCGAAACCCAGCGGAGAGTACCTAGTACAGTGAAGTACAGGACGGCCACGGACATTTTCACAGAGAGATGAACGCGTGATTGTGCGAAAGGTACAACAGAATCCGAAAATATCTGCCACACGAATTGCAAGTGAGGTGGAGGGAGACCTCGGCATAAAAGTTCATCCCGAAACCGTGCTGAGAGTACTCCGACGATCACAGTACCGTGGTCGAGTGGCACAACAAACGCCATTCATAAATGCAGTGAACCAGATGCAACGTATGCAGTTTGCGATTGAATACGCCGAATACGATCAGGCTAAGTGGAATCGGGTGATATTTTGCGACGAATGTAAATTTACATTATGGCAAAGCGACGGAAAGGCAAACATGTGCCAAAAGACCAATGAAGAGCTGAATCCCAGGAACCTCAAACCGCCAGTAAAGTTTGGAGGTTGGAGCATCATGGTGTGGGGGTGCATGTCCAGCAGTGCTGTGGGTGATTTAGTGTTCATTGACGATACGATGAACAAGGAATCGTATTTGAATATACTGCGAGGACATTTGAAGAAGAGTTCACGACATCTAGGTATTGCGAACAACTTTCATTTTTATCAGGATCACGATCCCAAGCATACCGCGCAAATTGTACAAATGTGGTTGCTCTTCAATTGCCCGAAAGTATTGCACCCCCTTCCCCAATCACTAGACCTTAACCCAATCGATCATTTGTGGGATAAATTGAAACGAACCCTCCGCGCGGACAACCTCTATACAAAGGAGACCTTGAAAGAGAAAAGCGCCAAGAATGGGCAAATATAGGCCCAGATTTCACGAAAAAATTCATGGAAAGTATGCCTAGTAGATTGGAAGAGGTATTGAAAATGAAAGGTGGACCCACAAGGTATTGAAATTTTCGTCGTACAACTTATGAACATTTATTGGACAGTGTCCGAATACTTTTATAGCAGCAGGGTGTGCAGGTTGTTTCATTTTTGTTGTTCATTTTTCTGTTATTATTTTTTGGAAACGGAATAATACAATAATTCTTTTGTAATTAATGTTGTTACGCATATACGTTGCTAATAAATATGTTTGGGTTTCATAGTCAGTGTTTCTCGAGTATTCATTGTGAAACTTCCCACTGTTCGAATACTTATGCGACTGCGTGTATCCATGCCCGAGGGGAGTTTCGAATCCCTTAGGGACTCATGACCCCGTAGTTAAGTCCCTTAAGCTTAACAAACATTTGAACATTTTTGATTCGAACCCCCGCAGTGGCCGTGCAGACTGCCACTGGCGCGCCACAGAACGCTCGGCCACCGCCGACGGCAATCGATTTATGTCTAATAAGGATGTTGCGGATTAACTTTTGATATATTTATAAATCTTTTTATATATTAATGTTCCATGATTTATGTTATGTATTCTGTGATGTATTTTGCTCTGAGAAATAAACAGTGGTTGTTAAGGATTGGAATCGCGGTGTTGTGTGTTCGTCATAAAGGAAAGTACGTGGGCTAGAACAAACATATCTGTATGACGTTTTTTTACAGGATCTCTACGTACACCTCAATGTGCTGGAGGGTGTCGTTTTTATTCAAAATTCTGCAATCATGCTCCAGATGGCACTGTAGATGCAACTGTAGACACCATACGTCATGCAGATATCTTAACTATAACTTATGTAATAATCATCGTACATGTTCTCTAGCGTATTGTCTTCAGAAGCCGTGATAATAGTTGCAGCTTTAACATTCTTCTCGAAAGACTGTTGGTATTCACTGCCACTGCTTCCATCGCATCTTCCCGCACTTACCGTAGCACTACCGCTTGCAATATTTGTTCGTCATTATCATCCATATTATCACCATTATGTGTTAGTGTTACAACAGTATTTCACTTACGCTCATATTACTGTACCATAGCGGATACGAGAAAGCATGCGAATGATTCATCTTCTACACTAATACCATCTTCACGAAGAAGGGTTCTTAGTAACTTTAACTCAATCAATCGCAATACATTAGTAGGATTGATTACCAATCGCCACCCCATCTGACGCTTCAACATACAAATAACGTCACAAAACGCAACTTCGGAGGAACACTGCAACCGTCCCTACTGGCGAACCGACAGGTCAAAGTGCAATGCGGCGTGGCACACGCAAAGGCCTGTAAGGGACGACTGCAGAGTTTTGCAGATGCGATGTATCACTAGTGCAATAAGGGACCTCTACATTGTCTCTCATACGATTTTGGTGTATATGTTTTTGTTCATATCTCATAATCGGCTCGTTAATCTGCCTTCATTTTTTATCAAGTAGTAATTAGATGTGTGTGCCACACGAATTCGACTAGTAGTTCTTTAGTCACAAACCCTTGAAATTATGTCGGAAAGGCATTTCGCAGAGCCGCCGGAAATTTTAACGATATTCGAAAAATCATATCTCATAATCGGCTCGTTAATCTGCCTTTAAACTTTTTCAAGTAGTATTTGGATGTGTGTGCTATACCTATACAGAGTGTCATGTGGCGACGGCTAGTAGTTCTTTAGTTACACGCCCTTAAATATAGGATGGAAAGGCATTTCGGAGCGCCGCCGGAAATTTTAACAATATTCGAAAAATCATATCTCATAATCGGCTCGTTAATCTGCCTTTAAACTTTTTCAAGTAGTATTTGGAAGTGTGTGCTATACCTATACAGAGTGTCATATGGCGACGGCTAGTAGTTCTTTAGTTACACGCCCTTAAATATAGGATGGAAAGGCATTTCGGAGCGCCGGCGGAAATTTTAACGATATTCGAAAAATCATATCTCATAATCGGCTCGTTAATCTGCCTTTAAACTTTTTCAAGTAGTATTTGGATGTGTGTGCTATACCTATACAGAGTGTCATGTGGCGACGGCTAGTAGTTCTTTAGTTACACGCCCTTAAATATAGGATGGAAAGGCATTTCGGAGCGCCGCCGGAAATTTTAACGATATTCGAAAAATCATATCTCATAATCGGCTCGTTAATCTGCCTTTAAACTTTTTCAAGTAGTATTTGGAAGTGTGTGCTATACCTATACAGAGTGTCATATGGCGACGGCTAGTAGTTCTTTAGTTACACGCCCTTAAATATAGGATGGAAAGGCATTTCGGAGCGCCGCCGGAAATTTTAACGATATTCGAAAAATCATATCTCATAATCGGCTCGTTAATCTGCCTTTAAACTTTTTCAAGTAGTATTTGGAAGTGTGTGCTATACCTATACAGAGTGTCATGTGGCGACGGCTAGTAGTTCTTTAGTTACACGCCCTTAAATATAGGACGGAAAGGCATTTCGGAGCGCCGCCGGAAATTTTAACGATATTCGGAAAATCATATCTCATAATCGGCTCGTTAATCTGCCTTTAAACTTTTTCAAGTAGTATTTGGATGTGTGTGCTATACCTATACAGAGTGACATGTGGCGACGGCTAGTAGTTCTTTAGTTACACGCCCTTAAATATAGGACGGAAAGGCATTTCGGAGCGCCGCCGGAAATTTTAACGATATTCGAAAATTCATATCTCATAATCGGCTCGTTAATCTGCCTTTAAACTTTTTCAAGTAGTATTTGGAAGTGTGTGCTATACCTATACAGAGTGTCATGTGGCGACGGCTAGTAGTTCTTTAGTTACACGCCCTTAAATATAGGACGGAAAGGCATTTCGGAGCGCCGCCGGAAATTTTAACGATATTCGAAAATTCATATCTCATAATCGGCTCGTTAATCTGCCTTTAAACTTTTTCAAGTAGTATTTGGATGTGTGTGCTATACCTATACAGAGTGACATGTGGCGACGGCTAGTAGTTCTTTAGTTACACGCCCTTAAATATAGGACGGAAAGGCATTTCGGAGCGCCGCCGGAAATTTTAACGATATTCGAAAATTCATATCTCATAATCGGCTCGTTAATCTGCCTTTAAACTTTTTCAAGTACTATTTGGATGTGTGTGCTATACCTATACAGAGTGTCATGTGGCGACGGCTAGTAGTTCTTTAGTTACACGCCCTTAAATATAGGACGGAAAGGCATTTCGGAGCGCCGCCGGAAATTTTAACGATATTCGAAAATTCATATCTCATAATCGGCTCGTTAATCTGCCTTTAAACTTTTTCAAGTAGTATTTGGATGTGTGTGCTATACCTATACAGAGTGACATGTGGCGACGGCTAGTAGTTCTTTAGTTACACGCCCTTAAATATAGGACGGATAGGCATTTCGGAGCGCCGCCGGAAATTTTAACGATATTCGGAAAATCATATCTCATAATCGGCTCGTTAATCTGCCTTTAAACTTTTTCAAGTAGTATTTGGATGTGTGTGCTATACCTATACAGAGTGTCATGTGGCGACGGCTAGTAGTTCTTTAGTTACACGCCCTTAAATATAGGATGGAAAGGCATTTCGGAGCGCCGCCGGAAATTTTAACGATATTCGAAAAATCATATCTCATAATCGGCTCGTTAATCTGCCTTTAAACTTTTTCAAGTAGTATTTGGATGTGTGTGCTATACCTATACAGAGTGTCATGTGGCGACGGCTAGTAGTTCTTTAGTTACACGCCCTTAAATATAGGATGGAAAGGCATTTCGGAGCGCCCCCGGAAATTTTAACGATATTCGAAAAATCATATCTCATAATCGGCTCGTTAATCTGCCTTTAAACTTTTTCAAGTAGTATTTGGAAGTGTGTGCTATACCTATACAGAGTGTCATATGGCGACGGCTAGTAGTTCTTTAGTTACACGCCCTTAAATATAGGACGGAAAGGCATTTCGGAGCGCCGCCGGAAATTTTAACGATATTCGAAAATTCATATCTCATAATCGGCTCGTTAATCTGCCTTTAAACTTTTTCAAGTAGTATTTGGATGTGTGTGCTATACCTATACAGAGTGACATGTGGCGACGGCTAGTAGTTCTTTAGTTACACGCCCTTAAATATAGGACGGATAGGCATTTCGGAGCGCCGCCGGAAATTTTAACGATATTCGGAAAATCATATCTCATAATCGGCTCGTTAATCTGCTTTCAAACTCTTTCATGTATTATTTGGAGGTGTGTGCTATAACTATACAGAGTGTCATGTGGCGACGGCTAGTAGTTCTTTAGTTACACGCCCTTAAATATAGGATTGAAAGGCATTTCGGAGCGCCGCCGGAAATTTTAACGATATTCGAAAAATCATATCTCATAATCGGCTCGTTAATCTGCCTTTAAACTTTTTCAAGTAGTATTTGGATGTGTGTGCTATACCTATACAGAGTGTCATATGGCGACGGCTAGTAGTTCTTTAGTTACACGCCCTTAAATATAGGACTGAAAGGCATTTCGGAGCGCCGCCGGAAATTTTAATGATATTCGAAAATTCATATCTCATAATCGGCTCGTTAATCTGCCTTTAAACTTTTTCAAGTAGTATTTGGAAGTGTATGCTATACCTATACAGAGTGACATGTGGCGACGGCTAGTAGTTCTTTAGTTACACGCCCTTAAATATAGGACGGATAGGCATTTCGGAGCGCCGCCGGAAATTTTAACGATATTCGGAAAATCATATCTCATAATCGGCTCGTTAATCTGCTTTCAAACTCTTTCATCTATTATTTGGAGGTGTGTGCTATACCTATACAGAGTGTCATGTGGCGACGGCTAGTAGTTCTTTAGTTACACGCTCTTAAATATAGGATGGAAAGGCATTTCGGAGCGCCGCCGGAAATTTTAACGATATTCGAAAAATCATATATCATAATCGGCTCGTTAATCTGCCTTTAAACTTTTTCAAGTAGTATTTGGAAGTGTGTGCTATACCTATACAGAGTGTCATATGGCGACGGCTAGTAGTTCTTTAGTTACACGCCCTTAAATATAGGACGGAAAGGCATTTCGGAGCGCCGCCGGAAATTTTAACGATATTCGAAAATTCATATCTCATAATCGGCTCGTTAATCTGCCTTTAAACTTTTTCAAGTAGTATTTGGATGTGTGTGCTATACCTATACAGAGTGACATGTGGCGACGGCTAGTAGTTCTTTAGTTACACGCCCTTAAATATAGGACGGATAGGCATTTCGGAGCGCCGCCGGAAATTTTAACGATATTCGGAAAATCATATCTCATAATCGGCTCGTTAATCTGCTTTCAAACTCTTTCATGTATTATTTGGAGGTGTGTGCTATACCTATACAGAGTGTCATGTGGCGACGGCTAGTAGTTCTTTAGTTACACGCCCTTAAATATAGGACGGAAAGGCATTTCGGAGCGCCGCCGGAAATTTTAACGATATTCGAAAAATCATATCTCATAATCGGCTCGTTAATCTCCCTTTAAACTTTTTCAAGTAGTATTTGGAAGTGTGTGCTATACCTATACAGAGTGTCATATGGCGACGGCTAGTAGTTCTTTAGTTACACGCCCTTAAATATAGGACGGAAAGGCATTTCGGAGCGCCGCCGGAAATTTTAACGATATTCGAAAATTCATATCTCATAATCGGCTCGTTAATCTGCCTTTAAACTTTTTCAAGTAGTATTTGGATGTGTGTGCTATACCTATACAGAGTGACATGTGGCGACGGCTAGTAGTTCTTTAGTTACACGCCCTTAAATATAGGACGGATAGGCATTTCGGAGCGCCGCCGGAAATTTTAACGATATTCGGAAAATCATATCTCATAATCGGCTCGTTAATCTGCTTTCAAACTCTTTCATGTATTATTTGGAGGTGTGTGCTATAACTATACAGAGTGTCATGTGGCGACGGCTAGTAGTTCTTTAGTTACACGCCCTTAAATATAGGATTGAAAGGCATTTCGGAGCGCCGCCGGAAATTTTAACGATATTCGAAAAATCATATCTCATAATCGGCTCGTTAATCTGCCTTTAAACATTTTCAAGTAGTATTTGGATGTGTGTGCTATACCTATACAGAGTGTCATATGGCGACGGCTAGTAGTTCTTTAGTTACACGCCCTTAAATATAGGACTGAAAGGCATTTCGGAGCGCCGCCGGAAATTTTAACGATATTCGAAAATTCATATCTCATAATCGGCTCGTTAATCTGCCTTTAAACTTTTTCAAGTAGTATTTGGAAGTGTGTGCTATACCTATACAGAGTGACATGTGGCGACGGCTAGTAGTTCTTTAGTTACACGCCCTTAAATATAGGACGGATAGGCATTTCGGAGCGCCGCCGGAAATTTTAACGATATTCGGAAAATCATATCTCATAATCGGCTCGTTAATCTGCTTTCAAACTCTTTCATGTATTATTTGGAGGTGTGTGCTATACCTATACAGAGTGTCATGTGGCGACGGCTAGTAGTTCTTTAGTTACACGCTCTTAAATATAGGATGGAAAGGCATTTCGGAGCGCCGCCGGAAATTTTAACGATATTCGAAAAATCATATATCATAATCGGCTCGTTAATCTGCCTTTAAACTTTTTCAAGTAGTATTTGGAAGTGTGTGCTATACCTATACAGAGTGTCATATGGCGACGGCTAGTAGTTCTTTAGTTACACGCCCTTAAATATAGGACGGAAAGGCATTTCGGAGCGCCGCCGGAAATTTTAACGATATTCGAAAATTCATATCTCATAATCGGCTCGTTAATCTGCCTTTAAACTTTTTCAAGTAGTATTTGGATGTGTGTGCTATACCTATACAGAGTGACATGTGGCGACGGCTAGTAGTTCTTTAGTTACACGCCCTTAAATATAGGACGGATAGGCATTTCGGAGCGCCGCCGGAAATTTTAACGATATTCGGAAAATCATATCTCATAATCGGCTCGTTAATCTGCTTTCAAACTCTTTCATGTATTATTTGGAGGTGTGTGCTATACCTATACAGAGTGTCATGTGGCGACGGCTAGTAGTTCTTTAGTTACACGCCCTTAAATATAGGACGGAAAGGCATTTCGGAGCGCCGCCGGAAATTTTAACGATATTCGAAAAATCATATCTCATAATCGGCTCGTTAATCTCCCTTTAAACTTTTTCAAGTAGTATTTGGAAGTGTGTGCTATACCTATACAGAGTGTCATATGGCGACGGCTAGTAGTTCTTTAGTTACACGCCCTTAAATATAGGACGGAAAGGCATTTCGGAGCGCCGCCGGAAATTTTAACGATATTCGAAAATTCATATCTCATAATCGGCTCGTTAATCTGCCTTTAAACTTTTTCAAGTAGTATTTGGATGTGTGTGCTATACCTATACAGAGTGACATGTGGCGACGGCTAGTAGTTCTTTAGTTACACGCCCTTAAATATAGGACGGATAGGCATTTCGGAGCGCCGCCGGAAATTTTAACGATATTCGGAAAATCATATCTCATAATCGGCTCGTTAATCTGCTTTCAAACTCTTTCATGTATTATTTGGAGGTGTGTGCTATACCTATACAGAGTGTCATGTGGCGATGGCTAGTAGTTCTTTAGTTACACGCCCTTAAATATAGGATGGAAAGGCATTTCGGAGCGCCGCCGGAAATTTTAACGATATTCGAAAAATCATATCTCATAATCGGCTCGTTAATCTGCCTTTAAACTTTTTCAAGTAGTATTTGGATGTGTGTGCTATACCTATACAGAGTGTCATGTGGCGACGGCTAGTAGTTCTTTAGTTACACGCCCTTAAATATAGGATGGAAAGGCATTTCGGAGCGCCGCCGGAAATTTTAACGATATTCGAAAAATCATATCTCATAATCGGCTCGTTAATCTGCCTTTAAACTTTTTCAAGTAGTATTTGGATGTGTGTGCTATACCTATACAGAGTGTCATGTGGCGACGGCTAGTAGTTCTTTAGTTACACGCCCTTAAATATAGGACGGAAAGGCATTTCGGAGCGCCGCCGGAAATTTTAACGATATTCGAAAATTCATATCTCATAATCGGCTCGTTAATCTGCCTTTAAACTTTTTCAAGTAGTATTTGGATGTGTGTGCTATACCTATACAGAGTGTCATGTGGCGACGGCTAGTAGTTCTTTAGTTACACGCCCTTAAATATAGGATGGAAAGGCATTTCGGAGCGCCGCCGGAAATTTTAACGATATTCGAAAAATCATATCTCATAATCGGCTCGTTAATCTGCCTTTAAACTTTTTCAAGTAGTATTTGGATGTGTGTGCTATACCTATACAGAGTGACATGTGGCGACGGCTAGTAGTTCTTTAGTTACACGCCCTTAAATATAGGATGGAAAGGCATTTCGGAGCGCCGCCGGAAATTTTAACGATATTCGAAAAATCATATCTCATAATCGGCTCGTTAATCTGCTTTCAAACTCTTTCATGTAGTATTTGGATGTGTGTGCTATACCTATACAGAGTGTCATGTGGCGACGGCTAGTAGTTCTTTAGTTACACGCCCTTAAATATAGGACGGAAAGGCAATTCCTTTCCACGCCGAAAATTTTGACGAATGTCTAAGAGTCTTATGTCTTAATCTGCTCGGTAATACGCCTTACTTTGTCACTTAGGACGTGTATGTTTCTGGTATGTCTCAGGTAGAGTGTCATGAGCGACGTCTAACAATTGTTTCGTTACTTATGTTTGAGCATACTATGAACGGCACTTCGGTGACAAAAAGAACTTCTTCCGATTTTCTATTTACTGTACCTTCAGATCCTCTCTTTAATGTGCGTCGGTATGTTGTCAGGCATTACATGGATGTGTATGCAGCACTACTACAGACTGTTAAATGACGACAGTAAACACCTCATTGGATTTGTGTGCTTCAGTGTTGTAGGAAACGGGAGAATTGTGCGAACCCAAGTTTGCCGATTTTTAATAGGCTTATGAGCTTTGTATATCTTTTATGTTTTATCAAATATACAATCAGGTAATAAGATTCTGAATATTCTGCAAGCTACATTTCACTAAAATAACGCGCATCGCTTTATTGTTGGCCGTATAGTGGGTTTTTAGCGTGGAGGTTGGCACTACTCTCTCTTGGCTCGCTTGCGCCTGAGAGTTATATCGCCCGCATGGTTTTTTGGAAACGAATCCGAAGCTAACTTCAAGCCGGTCTGTTATTAGGCATAAACACCATTTTATACAAAGAAGTATACACAGATAGAGGGAGAAAATTTGGCGTGACACTGCTGTGGAGATTGCACTGTAAAAGGAATCAATGAGGGAAAACTTATATCATGAGGATGTTCTTGTAAAAATGCTGCTGGAGAGTTGTGATTAAAAGGCATCGAATGATAAGAACTGAAACATGAGGTAAGAGTGTATTCTCTGGAATTTTCTTGAAGTAGCTTTGTCACACGATATCTGAAGTACTAACAAAACATTCAGCTCCTCCATTGAAGGTGAAAAAGGTATAATCAAATATTTAATTCCACAATCCCCATGAACCACAGACATTACCAAGGTGGGGTGACTTATGAGCCTCAACGATACAAACAACCATACTGTAGTTATAACCATATAGGTATCTGTAAAGAAGCCAAACAAATGTGTGGTTATTGAAGAGAGGCAGCAGCCTTTTCAGTATTTAAAGGGAAAACAGTCTGGGTGATTGACTGTTCTGGCCTTGTAACATCAGCTAAGTTGGCTTTGCCACACAGTTACTGTGAATGGCTAAAAGCAAGAGGAAACTACAGCTGTCACTTCTTTGAAGGATATGCAGCTCTACTGTATGAATATATGATGATGGCATCCTCTCAGGTAAAATATATTCTGGAGGTAAAATAATCCCCATTTGGATCTCCAGGTGGGGACTACTCAGGAGGATGTTGTCATCAGGAAAGACAACACTGGCATTCTATGGATTGGACTGTGGATGTTTGATCCCTTAATTGGCTAGGGAAGTTAGAAAATTTAAAAAGAGAAATGGATAGGTTGAAGTTCGGTATAATGGGAATTAGTGAAGTTCGGTGGAAAGAGGAACGGAATTTCTGGTCAGGCGAGTACAGGATTATAAGTACAAAATCTGTTGGGGGTATTACGTGAGTAAATTAGAAAAAAAGAATGTGGGTAAACTACTACGAGCAGTGCAGTGGTCACATTATTGTAGTTAAGATAGATACAAAGCCAACACCAACTACAGTTGTACAGGTTTATATGCCAACTAACTCTGCCAATGATGAGGAAATCAAAGAAATGTATGAGGAGGTAAAGGAAATTATTCAGACAATTCAGGGAGAGGAAAACTTAATTGTGATGGGAGACTGGAATTCAAAAGTAGGAAAAGGATGTTAATGGAAAATAGCAGGTGAATATGGAGTGGGCAAAAGGAATGAAAGAGGAAGCCAGCTGGTAGAATTTTGCATAAAACTTAATTTAACCATAACAAACACTTCGTTTAAGATTTATGAAAGAAGGTTGTAGATGTGGAAGAGACCAGGTGACACCAGAAGGTACCAGATAGATTTTATAATAGTAAGACATAGATTTTGTAACCTGGTTTTAAACTGTAAGACATACCCAGGGGCAGAATAGACTCTGCCACATCTTATTGATCATGAATTGAGGGCTGAAATTGAAAAAAAAAACTGCAGAAAGTTAGGAAAATAAGGAGATGGGACTCGGATACATTTAGGGAACCAGAAGTGCTTAAGAATTTCAGAAGGAGCTTTAGGCAACAGTTAACACAAACGGAGGGAAATAAAACAGTAGAAGAGGAATGGGTAGCTTTAAGAGATGAAATAGTGAATGCAGCAGAGAAAAATAGGTAAAAAAGCAAGACCTACAAAATTTCCATGGATCTCACAGGAAGTATTAAATTTAATTGATGAAAGGAGGAAGTATAAAAATGCAGTAAATGAAACACGTAAAAGGGAGTACAGACTACTAAGAAATGACTGACAGGAAGTGCTAAATAGCTAAAAAGGAGTGGCTAGAAGGCCAATGCAAGTTTGTAGAAGAATTTATAAATAGGGTAAAAATAGATACCACCTGCAGGAAAATAAGAGAGACATTTGGAGACAAGAAAAGAAGCTGTATGAATATAAAGAACTCAGATGGTAAACCAGGTCTCCGCAAAGAAGAGAAGAAAATGAAGTTCGAGACAACTGGGTTGGATTATTAACAACAGATTTCATAATATATATATATATATATATAAAAAATAGACGAAGATTACTCACCAGGCGAAGGAGCACAGGTGTGACAGCATCACAAATAAATAAATGAATACACACACACACACAATCGCAAGCTTTCGCAACCCAGTTGCGTCTTCAGGCAGTAGGGAAGGAGAGGGAAAAGGAAATGATGAGGATTTAAGGAAGGGGGTAAGGAGCCATTCCAATCCCGGGAGAGGAAAGACTTACCTTGGGGGAAAAAATGGAGGGTAAACAAATGCACACATGCCCACACATTCACACAGACACAAGTACACCTAGGCAGACATACTGTAGAAAGTAAAGAAGTTAAGTTATAGAAGTTAAGAAGTTAGACAGAGATACCACTTGAGGCAGAGGCTCTGTCCAGAGAACTGATGCAAAGATGTTAAGAAGGTGGGTGGGAATTCAAATTTAGCGGAGGTTGAGACCAGGTGGGCAACGGGAAGAGAGAATATGCTGAAGGGCTAGTTCCCATCTCCGGAGTTCTGAAGGATTGGTGTCAGTGGGAAGTATCCAGATAACCCGGACGGTGTAGCACTGTGCCAAGATGTGCTGGCCGTGCACCAATGCGTGTTTAGCCACAGGGTGACATGCCTGCACTGTGAAGCGTTCTATGATCCTTCCTACTCCACCGAGAGTGTCTTTCCGCCGCCCACCTAACCTCCGTAACCTCCTAGTCCACCCCTATGAAATCCCCAAACCACCTTCCCTACCTTCTGGCTCCTACCCTTGTAACCGCCCCCGTTGTAAAACCTGCCCTATGCACCCTTCCACCACCACTTACTCCAGTCCCGTAACCCGGAAGGTGTACACGATCAAAGGCAGAGCCACTTGCGATAGTACCCACGTGATCTACCAACTGACATGCCTGCACTGTGAAGCGTTCTATATCCTTCCTACTCCACCGAGAGTGTCTTTCCGCCGCCCACCTAACCTCCGTAACCTCCTAGTCCACCCCTATGAAATCCCCAAACCACCTTCCCTACCTTCTGGCTCCTACCCTTGTAACCGCCCCCATTGTAAAACCTGCCCTATGCACCCTTCCACCACCACTTACTCCAGTCCCGTAACCCGGAAGGTGTACACGATCAAAGGCAGAGCCACTTGCGATAGTACCCACGTGATCTACCAACTGACATGCCTGCACTGTGAAGCGTTCTATGTCACCCTGTGGCTAAACACGCATTGGTGCACGGCCAGCACATCTTGGCACAGTGCTACACCGTCCGGGTTATCTGGATACTTCCCACTGACACCAATCCTTCAGAACTCCGGAGATGGGAACTAGCCCTTCAGCATATTCTCTCTTCCCGTTGCCCACCTGGTCTCAACCTCCGCTAAATTTGAATTCCCACCCACCTTCTTAACATCTTTGCATCAGTTCTCTGGACAGAGCCTCTGCCTCAAGTGGTATCTCTGTCTAACTTCTTAACTTCTATAACTTAACTTCTTTGCTTTCTACAGTATGTCTGCCTAGGTGTACTTGTGTCTGTGTGAATGTGTGGGCATGTGTGCATTTGTTTACCCTCCATTTTTTCCCCCAAGGTAAGTCTTTCCTCTCCCGGGATTGGAATGGCTCCTTACCCCCTTCCTTAAAACCCTCATCATTTCCTTTTCCCTCTCCTTCCCTACTGCCTGAAGACGCAACTGGGTTGCGAAAGCTTGCGATTGTGTGTGTGTGTGTGTATTCATTTATTTATTTGTGATGCTGTCACACCTGTGCTCCTTCGCCTGGTGAGTAATCTTCGTCTATTTTTTATATTTTATTTTTCCTGCTAGGAATTTTTCGTCTTAATAATCGTTTTATATATATATATATATATATATATATATATATATATATATATATATACTGTGAAGTTACTGTGATGATATCTAAATCCTTACTTAAATAGATGTCTGCAGGATGATCTTGGGTGGGCTACAGCAATTACTCTGATTACATGCTTTTTTTGCAATGAATACTTATTTACTCAACAATGAATTGCCCCAGAATATGATGCCATATGAAAAAAGGAATGAAAACAGACATAGTAAGCTAATTTACAGAGATTCTTATCACAAAAATTTGCAATAACCCTAACAGCATATGTAGCTGAACTCAAATGTTTCAGGAGACTGCCTGTGTGTTGCTTCCAGTTTAATTTCTCATCAATGCACACACCTAAAAATTTTGAAAATTCCTTAGCTATAGACTTCTGTTCAAGGTCTATATTTATTACTGGAGTTGTGCCATTTACTGTACGAAACTGTACTGAGTTTTATCAAAATTTATTGAGAGTCTGTTTGCTGAGAATCACTTAATAATTTTGTGAAAACATTATTTATGATTACATCACTTAGTTCTTGTTTTTGGATGTAATTACTGTACCTGTATCATCAGCAAAAAGAAATAACTTTGCACCTTCATCAGTGTAGAATGGCAAGTCATTAATGTATAACAGGAACAGTAAAGGACCTAAGCCTGAACCCTGTGGGACCCAATTTCTCTCCATGAGGAATCATGTTTTGACACTGCTTGAACCACTTATTTCAACTTTCTGCATTCTTCCAGTTAAGTATGAATTAAACCATTTGTGCACTACCTCATTCAAACCGTATTGATTAAGTTTATCTAGAAGAATTCCATGATTTACACAATCAAAGGCCTTTGAGAGGTCACAGAAAATACCAATGAGTGATGTTCTGTTCACTGATTCAGAAAGTATTTTTCTTGTGAAACACAGTTAGATCTTTACTTTCTTGAAGTGATGCGTGCTATTAACAAGGAATATCAAAAATATTTTAATTTCCAGAAGGCTTTTGAGACTATCTCACAAGTGGCTTCTAATTAAATTGCGTGAATTATTTGTTATCATCTCAATTATGTGATTGGAGTCTGAATTTCCTATCAGACTGGACACAGTTTGTAGTAACTGACAGAAAGTCACCAAGTAAAACAGAAGCAATACTTGCCATACCCCTAGGGTAGTGTTATAGGACCCCCTCTTGTTCCTTGTATTCATAAACAATTTAGGAGACAATCTGAGCTCCCCTCTTAGGCTGTTTGCAGATTATTCAGTTATTAATCATCTGGTGAAGTCACCAGAAGATCAAAATGAATTGCAAAATTATTGTTAATGAGATATCAATATGGTGTACAAAATTTCAAATAACTTTAAATAACAAAAAGTGTGAAGTCATCCATGAGCAGTAAAAAATGTCCATTGAACTTTATTCTAACTGTAAATCAGGCAATTCTAAGGACCATAATTCAAATAAATACCTAGGAATTACAGTAATTAACATCTTAAAACGGAAAGACACATAGAAGATGATGTAGGGTAGTCAAACCAAAGATACATTTCATTGGCAGAACTCTTAAAGCATGCAACAGTTCCACTAAAGAGGCTGCCTACATTACACTTGTCCACTCCTTTTGGAGTAGTGCTGCACAGTGTGTGATCATCACCAGTTGAGATTGATGAAAGTTCAGAGAAGTGCAACTTGTTTTGTATTATTGTGATACAGAGGAGAAAGTATCACAGAAATAATTCATGAGTTGGAAAGGAAATCATTAAAAGAAAGGTATTATTCATTGCAGTGACAGTCATTTATGTACTTTTATCACTAACTTTCTTCTCTGAATGCAAACATATTTTTGACACCCATCTACATAGGGAAACATGATCATCAGAATAAAATAACAGAAATCAAATTTAAAATGGAAAGATTTTGGTGTTCCATCTTTCTTGCACACTTTTTGAGAACGGAAATCCAGAGAAATAGCCTGAAAGTGTTCGCTGAACCTCCTGCCAGGCACTTAAAAGTTAATTCCAGGGTAACTATGTAGATGTAGATACAATATTCGTCTCTTCAAAGAACTGCAGGTTTTAGAAATTGATTAAAATATGTTGGTGTGTGTGATTTTCAGTTCTGTTTTTAAGACTGTATGCAATAAAAGTATCTGTAGTGCAAGGTAAAATTCCAGTGGGCATTCCACTTTAGATTTGAGCATTATCTATGAGTAGTAGTCATTACAACATAAAGCATCTGAAGAAACTGGCAAAACATGAGAACTCCTTGTTTTGTAAAGGAAAATAATCTTCAATCTGCAAAATCCTAATCTGGTTATTTTGCTGGTTCACATTTACTGTCTCAGTGGTGGATGGATACTGTCATTTATTGTTCTTTTTTTCCAGAAAAAGTTTCTTGCCCAAAGGACAGAGTACTACTATCAATCAAGACTCTGAAGGGAATGGTACTAATATATACTCTTCTACAACGAATAATGAAAGGGAAGCAAATGGACACTAATTTTACATAGTGCAGTTATTGTGAAGACATTAGTGTGGATATTGGTGTAATGAAATCAGCAACTTTCCAGATGAGTTGATAAATAGGAACAGAAAAATTGTGATTAGTTTAAAGACTGAAGTCATTATCTGTTACAATATACTGTAACTGAAGGAGGTTAAGTTTTCATTAAAACATCCCTTAAATGGTAAAAAAGAATGTCTGTAACTGACACAGTTTCACAGGGGCACAGAATAGTTTTAAATCACTGAAATTTCTTCAGTGCGTCTCAAGTAAAAATGATATAATGTAAACTCTTTCTGATGAATCCACTGCTTATTTAAATCAGGTTACTACACAGATTGGTATTCCTTGCTGTGTGAACAGTGTTTTATGTGAACTGTGGTCTCATACATTGAAAATGTAACCTCCATAATTTTGAGACTTAGGTGATACTAATGGAGAAAACAGTACTTTGAAAGAAAGTGATTCTTTAACTCTGAATTAATGTTAATTGAGCTCATAATCTGATAAAGTTGTGCCATTTTAATTTTGTCTTGCCATGAAAGCTTACATTTAACAATCTTATGGCTTTAGCTGCTTATTTATAAAGAAAGACAATGTACTTAATTATGCTTTGGTCGCTTTGTTATTAACAAGAAAGAACCATGTTATATTTCTGTGTTGTCACTTTTAACTATTAACATTATAAAAGGGTTTCTTTCTGATTATTAACAGTATTTTAATATTTCTTCTTTAAGATGTTTGTGTTCTGTTGCTAGATTTTATTTTCATTGTCTAATAAATTAACACTATTTATAACAATGTCTCATCAATTCAAAACTCGTTTCTATTATATTTCTGCATGTAACAATTTGTATGTTTACTCCTAAACAAAACAGAGGTCATAACTGTGTATCTAAGAGGAAAGAAGAAGGAATGTTAAGAAGCTTCATTCAACCATCCATTGTCATATTTGTATATTCTTCTCTTCTCCCATGCATTGTTGGTATGTTAGTATGTGGTGATTTTTAACTATTGTTTCAAGTATCACTAACATGCATGCAATGGTAACAGGTGCTATATTTGTTACTAATAACAAAAAAGCTGTTTTGATTTGTGTACATTGTGATTAAGTGTAAAGGATATTGAATGTGAGATATAGATGCAATGAATGACCAATCACTATAGTCAATGTCTTTGTTTCCTCCTTTTAAAACTGATTACAGTGTGTAAAACTTTAAGCAGCAGGCTACTCTTAGTTGTATGTGATTTCTTGAATCTAGAAGTGTTTCTGAAAAAGAGAAATTTGCTAACATCAAATATTAATCTAAGTGTAAGGAAGTCTTTGCTGAAGGTATTTGTGTGGAGTGTTGCGTTGTACAGGAATGAAATTTGGATGAGAATAGAGGCTTTTGAAATGTGTTACTACATAATAATGCAGAAGATTAGGTTTGTAGATCAAGTAACTAATGATGAAGTTGTTGTTGTTATGGTCTTCAGTCCGGAGAATGGTTTGATGCAGCTCTCCACCCTACTCTATCCTGAGCAAGCCTTTTCATCTCCTCATAAGAACGACAACCCACATCCACTTGAATCTGCTTACTATACGCATCTCTTGGTCTCCTTCTGTGATTTTTACCCCACACACTTCCCTCCAAAGCTAAATTTATGATTCCTCGATGTCTAAGAATGTGTCCTACCAAGCGATCCCTTCTTTTAGTCAGGGTATGCCAAAAATTCCTTTTCTCACCAATTCTGTTCAGTACCTCTTTATTAGTTATGCGATCTACCCACCTAATCTTCAACATTCTTCTGTAGCACCACATTTCAAAAGCCTCTATCCTCTTCCTGTCTGCACTGCTTATCATCCATGTTTCACTCCCATACAAGGCAACACTCCACACAAATGCCTTCAGAAAAGACTTGCTTACACTTAAATTAATATTCGATGTTAGCAAATTTCTCTTTTTCAGAAATGCTTTTCTTCCCATTGCCATTCTGCATTTTATATCCTCTGTACTGCAACCATCACATGTTATTTTACTACCCAAGTAACAAAACTCATCTACCACCTTCATTGTTTCGTTACCTAATCTAATTCCTTCATCATCACCTGATTTTCTAAGACCGCATTCCATTATTTTTGTTTTGCTCTTGTTAATGTTCATTTTATATGCTCTCTTCAACACACTGTCCATTCCATTCAACTGCTCTTCCAAGTCCTTTGCTGTCTCTGACAGAATTACAATGTCATCAGCAAAACGCAATGTTTTTATTTCTTCCCCCTGAACTTTAATCCCTATTCCAAATTTTTCCTTGCTTTCCTTCTCCGCCTGCTCGATGTACAAATTGAATAGCATTGGAGAAAGGCTACAACCCTGTCTTACTCCCTTCCCAACTGATGCTTCCCTTTCATGCCCTTTGAGTCTAATAACTGCAGTCTGGCTGTTGTACAAGTTGTAAATAACTCTCCTTTCCCTGTATCTTACCCCCGCTGACTTCAGAATTTGAAATAGTGTATTCCAGTCAACATTGTCAAAAGCTTTCTCCAAATCTACAATAGTTAAAATGTAGGTTTACCTTTCCTTAATCTATCTTCTAAGATAAAACGTAAAGTGAGTATTGCCTCCCGAGTTCGTACATTCCTCCTGAATCCAAACTGATCTTCCCCGAGGTCAGCTTCTACCATCTTTTCCATTCTCCTGTAGATAATTCGTGTTAAAATTTTGCAACCATGACTTATCAAACTGATGGTTCTGTAATTTTCACACCTGTCTGCACCTGATTTCTTTGGAATGGGGGTTATTGCATTTTTCTTAAAGTCTGAAGGTATTTCGCCTGTCTCATACATCCTACACACCAGTTCAAATAGTTTTGTCATGGCTGGCTCTCCCAGAGACTTTAAGAGCTCTGAGGGTATGTCATCTACTCAATACTCTTCAAAAGTGCAATTTCAACTCCTGAAGACCACAACAACATCTTATGTGTGTCAGATATTTATATCTTGCTAGTATTGCTTACAGTCCTGATTTAAATGATTGAAAATTGGAATTTTTCAATTTTTTATCTCCAACTTGTACTTTGAATTGTTCAATTTTGGGCACAGTACAGCTTGGTTATTAGTGTGATTCCAAAACGTATCAGAACTTCTTAGTTTAGGGTCATAAAATACACGAATCATTCAATAAATCTACAATTCAGGGTGCAGCAGCTGGAGATGGTTGTGTGACTGTGTTGTGTGACTGTGTTGTGTTCCTGCATGATTTGTGTGAATGTTCTGTTCTCTAAAGAAGGCCATGGGCAATAGCTGAAGTGTTGTGTGTGTGTGTGTGTGTGTGTGTGTGTGTGTGTGTGTGTGTGTGTGTCTTTTTTTTTTTATGTGCCTGTCACAGCACCTCATCACATCTTTGCGGTGAGGTGTAAACTGTCCATATCACTAAATTGCCAATACTAAATTTGGAATGTTCTGTTACAAGATAATTACATACTTAGGAATATATGAGTTGGATGACTGTAAAACAGAAGCACTGAGACACCTACAGGTGCACATAAAATGGAAAGGCAAGTGGGAAGTGGAGCACACAGATGGGGAATTGGGTTAGTGCTTGGAGGAAGAGGAAATGTTGGGTGGAGTGTGGGGAAACTGTGGATTACTGGAGGTTGAGGTCTGTGTGATTATAGGAGTAGGGAATGTTCTGTAAGGAAATCTCCTATTTGCATAATTCAGAGATGCCCCTAGTGGAAGCAAAGATGCAGGTGATCTGGGAAGTGAAGCAACCATTGAAATTAAGCATGTTATGGTAAGCTACAGTGTGGAATGTAATGTTCTCCTATACCTTTTGCACAACCAAGATAGTTGGATTAGTCTTAAGACACCATAATGTGTGAGACTGTTGAACTCTTGCATTATGTGTCACCATACTGGTCTTTTGCCAGATCAAATTTGGATATGTGTGGAAGTAGCATGGATTGTTATATCCCAACAACACCTTCAGAGCCTCTTTGATTCAAGCCACAGTTATAGGCAGCAACACTCCATATTGATGTGATCATCATACTTACTTCACAAGAGGCTGTATTTTTAATCATGTGAGCTCTGTTCAGTGTTTTATTTCTCAAATAAATTTCACTGTGATATCTCCAGTCCACCTTGGTGTTGCTTTTTGGATGGACAAGAGAATTGTAACACATATCCCCTGGGATGCTTGTGTCAACAACCATATCTCATATTAACATTCAATGTCAAGAACAATGTCCTGAGTTCAGGAGGCTTTGAACCTTTCACATACTTGAGAACCTACTCCATATCCTTGTACCTTCATTAGCAGTCTGCAGTGGGGTACCATGTTGAACTTATTTCAAGGAATATGGTGTCTGCCTGTTGCCCTTCATCCAAGGCTAACAAACAGAGTGAACAGAAAACTGTGGCTGCTTGTTGGTGGTTGCTGTATGAAGATACAAGCTGACATAGAAAAAATTCCATTGCTCTGTGGAAATGGTAGATGTTGCATGTTGTAATTTCCCATGAGCCCCAGTTTCTATATGGTGACACAATGCAGAAGCACCTGATTACTGTCGAACACATTGGCTCATTCTTTTGTGTAATAACCTTGCATCATGTTTATCATGATTGTAAGAGAATGCATATCACTGTTGGCTGTATTAATATTTCCAGCAATAAATCTCAAAAATTTTTGTGAGTGTAAATGTTTATTTCATAAATAGGAACACAGTGTTTCTGTATTGCAGAAAATTTTTCATACTGGTAGGAGTCTTGATGTTATGCATAATTTATATTTTCAACTTACTCTCACATTTCTTCATTTATGCAAGATACTTCATCTTTTCATGGACTACAAAATAAATAAATAAATAAATAATCTGCTACCCTGGGCCATGATGGTACCGGGTTAGTGGAGTCAGTAGAGCACTTGTCTACGAAAGGCATATGTCCTAGATTCGAATCATGGTCCACCACACAGTTTTCAACTGCCAGGAAGTTTCATATCCATACACAATCTGCGGCAGATCAGAAATATCATTCTGGAATTAATACATTGTGCATAAATGTTGTTGTTGTGGTCTTCAGTCCGGAGACTGGTTTGATGCAGCTCTCCACAATACCCTATCCTGAGCAAGCCTCTTCATCTCCACATAAGAGCGACAACCTACATCTGTCTGAATCTGCTTACTGTATCCATCTCTTGGTCTTCCCCTGCAATTTTTTCCCCATACACTTCCCTCCAACGCTAAATTCACAATTCCTTGATGTCTAAGAATGTGTCCTACCAATCTATCCCTTCTTTTAGTCAAGGTATGCCAGAAATTCCTTTTCTCCCCAATTCTGTTCAGTACCTCCTCATTAGTTACGCGATCCACCCACCTAATCTTTAGCATTCTTCTATAGCACCATATTTCAAAAGCCTCAATCCTCCTCCTGTCCGCACTGTTTATCGTCCATGTCTCACTCCCATACAAGGCAACACTCCATACAAATGCCTTCAGAAAGGCCTTCCTTAGGCTTAAATCAATATTCGATGTTAACAAATTTCTCTTTTTCAAGAACGCTTTTCTACCCATTGCCATTCTGCATTTTATATCCTCTGTACTGCGACCATCATTTGTTATTTTACTGGCCAAGTAACAAAACTCATCTACCTCCTTTATTGCTACGTTTCCCAATCTAATTCCTTCAGCATCACCTGATTTTCTAAGACCGCATTCCATTACCCTAGTTTTGCTCTTGTTAATGTTCATCTTATATGTACCTTTCAGCACACTGTCCATTCCGTTCAATTGCTCTTCCAGGTCCTTTGCTGTATCTGACAGAATTACTATGTCGTCGGCAAAACGCAATGTTTTTAATTCTTCACCCTGAACTTTAATTCCTTCTCCAAATTTCTCCTTGCTTTCCTTTATAGCTTGCTCAATGTACAAATTGAACAACATTGGGGAAAGGCTACAACCCTGTCTTACTCCCTTTACAACCACTGCATCCCTTTCATGCCCTTCAACTCACAACCGCTGTCTGGTTTTTGTACAAGTTGTAAATAAACTTACGTTCCCTATATTTTACTTCTGCTTGCTTCAGAACTTGAAAGAGTTTATTCCAATCAACATTGTCAAAAGCCTTCTCCAAATCTACAAAAGCTAGAAATGTAGGTTTGCCTTTTCTTAATCTATCTTCTAGGATAAGCCGTAAAGTGAGTATTGCCTCCCGTGTTCCTACATTTCTCCTGAACCCAAACTGATCTTCCCCGAGATCGGCTTCTACCAGCTTTTCCATCCTTCTGTATATAATTCGCGTTAATATTTTGCAACCATGACTTATTAAACTGATGGTTCTGTAGTTTTCACACCTGTCTGCACCTGCTTTCTTAGGGATGAGGATTATAACATTTTTCTTAAAATCTGAGGGTATTTCACCTGTCTCATATATCTTACACACCAGGTGAAACAATTTTGTCATGGCTGCTTCTCCCAGAGACTTCAGTAGCTCTGAGGGAATATCATCTACTCCAGGGGCCTTATTTCGACTCAGGTCTTTCAGGGCTCTGTCAAATTCTTCTCTCAGTACAGTACCTCCTATTTCATCTTCATCTAGATCCTCTTCCCTTCCTACAATATTGTCTCGAAGTTCATTTCCTTTGTAGAGCCCCTCTATATACTCTTTCCACCTTTCAGCTTTCCCTTCTTTGCTGAGAACTGGTTTTCCATCAGTATCTTTGATATTCATAGAGCTGTTTTTCTTATCTCCAAATGTTTCTTTTATTTTCCTGTAGGCTGTATCTATTTTTCCCTTATTTATACATTCTTCTACATCCTTACATTTGCCTTCTAGCCACTCCTGCTTAGCCATTTTGCACTTCCTGTCAATCTCATTTCTTAGTCGCCTGTACTCCATTTTGCCTGTTTCATTTACTGCATTTTTGTATTTTCTCCTTTCATCGATTAAATTTAATATCTCCTGTGATATCCAAGGATTTTTCGTAGGTCTTTCCTTCCTACCTATTTTGTCCTCTGCTACCTTCACTATTTCATCTCTCAATTTTACCCATTCCTCCTCTACTGTTTTAATTTCCCCTGTTTCTGTCAATTGCCTAAAGCTCCCTCTGAAATTCTTAAGAACCTCAGGTTCCTTCAATTTATCCAGGTCCCATCTCCTTATTTTCCTACGTTTTTGTAGTTTCTTTAGTTTCAGCCTACAGTTCATAACCAACAAGTTATGGTCAGAGTCTATATCTGCCCCTGGGTATGTCTTACATTGTAGAACCTGGTTCCGAAATCTATGTCTTACCATTATAAAATCTATCTGGTATCTTCCAGTGTCTCCTGGTCTCTTCCACGTATACAACCTTCTTTTGTGATTCTTGAACCAGGTGTTTGTTATAACTAAATTATGTTCTGTGCAAAATTCTATCAAGCGGCTTCCTCTTTCATTCCTTTTGCCCAGACCATATTCACCTACTATCCTCCCTTCCCTTCCTTGTCCTATTACCGAATTCCAGTCTCCCATAACAATTAAGTTTTCCTCTCCCTTAATTGTCTAAATAATTTCCTTTAGCTCCTCATATATTTCTTCGATTTCCTCATCATCGGCAGAGCTAGTTGGCATATAAACCTGTACTACTGTTGTCGATGTTGGCTTCGTATCTATCTTGACAATGATAATGCGATCACTGTGCTGCTCATAGTAGTTTACCCGCATTCCTATTTTCTTATTCATTATCAATCCTACTCCTGTGATACCCCCAATTGATTTTGTATTTATAATCCTGTACTCACCTGACCAGAAATCCTGTTCATCCTGCCACCGAACTTCACTAATCCCCACTATATCTAACTTCAACCTATCCATTTCCCTTTTTAAATTTTCTAATTTTCCTACTCGATTAAGGGATCTAACATTCCACGCTCCGACCCGTAGAATGCCAGTATTGTCTTTCCTGATGATCACATCCTCCTGAGTAGTCCCCGCCCAGAGATCCGAATGGGGGACTATTTTACCTCCGGAATATTTTACCCGAGAGGATGCCATCATCATATGTTCATACAGTAGAGCTGCATGTCCTCGGGAAAGGTAACGGCTGTAGTTTCCCCTTGCTTTCAGCCGTTCCCAGTAACTGTGTGGCAAAGCCACATTAGCTGATGTTACAAGGCCAGCTCATCAATCATCCAGACTGTTGCCCCTGTAACTACTGAAAAGGCTGCTGCCCCTCTTCAGGAACCACACGTTTGTCTGGCCTCTCCACAGATACCCCTCCGCTGTGGTTGCACCTACGGTACGGCTATCTGTATCATTGAGGCACGCAAGCCACCCCACCTCGGCAATGTCTGTGGTTCATGGAAGTGGTGTGCATAAATATATTCATATTATTGTACAATAATAGTGGCAGTAGTTATACAATGAAAGGAACAAAAGCTACAAGCTATACTGGATCTTATTTGTTTTACTTGAAGTGTCTTTGCTTAAAATGCAGGGAACAACATTAATTAAACTACACTGTCATATATATATCTTAATTTCATGTAAATTCTTGACATGGGAGAAAGCCATGGGTTAGAAAGTAATGCTCTACATGGAGGTTACCAAGAATATTCGCATTTCACGTCAGTGGTGGAGGTTTGCCATGAATAATAGACAGGCTTGAGCAAATAAAGTTTATTTACCATGATACTGAGACACTTTCTTATTAATCTTTTCTAAACGCCGCACTTGAAAATGATACTAGCTATTGAATGTGTGGCGACTTTATGTCTTGTCATGGATAATGACAAATCCTGGGACCCAACAGAGATACCAGTTCACTCTGATTCTGAAGATAAACTTGTCTACATGGCAGATTCACTGGATAGAGTGAAAATCACTCAGCACATATGAACTTCAGTGTACATATTATCTGTGTCTCATCTGCTTGGAAGTACTAACTGACAATTTTGGATACCTATGACTGATATATCCCAACAGCTTCCTCTGTGTAAACTACAGCAGTCATACATACAGACTTTAAAAACTAGTGCATCTGTGTATGAAATTCTTTAAATCTTCCAATTTTAGTCTCCGATATTGAAGTATACACTGACTTAGAAAAAATTTCATGGAATAAAGGGGGTTCATATGCAACAGGTGTGGTGTATGTGCATCAGACGCAGCCTGTGCCAGCTGCAACTGTGTAGGAGACTCTTCTGAGACAAGTGTGCAAATGATCTGTGCAACATGCTGATTTGTGCAACATGCCGATATATGGGAATTTCAGTTTCAGCAGTGTTGCAGGAATTTGTCTTCAGCCATTTAAACATGTCTAGGATGTATTGTGAGTGGTTGATTGAGGATGTAGTCCACAAAAGACATACCACCAGCCATCCAACAACTATTGATGACTGTGACCACCGACATCTGAGACAGAGCGTCAGGGGTGACAGAAAGACAACTGTGCAACTAATCACATATCAGTTCAACACAAGTCAGTACATGAAATTTTAACACAAGAATGGTAATAGAAAAATTTAAACTAGCCCATGCACATGACATTCTTAAACCTAAGTAAAGAATCAATAATAAATAAAAGGAATTAGCTGAATTTTTAAATTTTTCCAGGAGTTCCTTCAGAGAATATAAGGAGTGAGCCATCAGGTAACTCTTGAATTTAGATTTGAAAGTGCATGGGTTACTATTAAGATTCTTGAGTTCTTGTGGCAGCTTATTGAAAATGGATGCTGCAGAATACTGCATGCCTTTTTGCCTAAAAGTCAAGGTGTGATCCAAATATAGATTCAATTTCTGTCTTTTATTCACCATGTGAAAGCTGTTAAAAAGTGGAAATAAGTTGATATTGTTAACAACAAATGACATTAATGAAAATACATATTGTGATGTCAATGTCAGAATTCCCAGACTACTGAAAAGAGGTCAACATGACATTCACGAACTTACACCATATATTGCTCAAACTGCCCATTTCTGAGCCAAAACTATCCTTTTTTAATCAATAGTGTTAACCCAAAAACAATGCTGAATGTCATAAGTGAATGAAAGCAAGCATCATAGATTACTTGTCATGTTGAAAAATCACTTACTTCAGATACTGTAGGTGTTGCCTGTTTATTGTTGTTTGTTTACTGAGTTCACGCTAAGTACTACTTTTTGTTTGTGGATTTAAAGTGAAAACAAAATTATTAAATCTGATTCTAGCTCTGCAACTGATGAAAATCTGTGGCTGTATTAAAGTGACTATAAGTGTTATTTATTTATTAAACATAAAACCCCAATATGTTTGATATGGTCATAAAATGTTTTTCTGTGGAAAAATTCATTATTTTTCCTAAAAAACCTCATTCTGAGGAGAAAACTTTAATATAAAGTTCTAGGAGAAAAATTTGCAACTTGTGTCTGATATTATCCACTTCTCCTGTATTTTGATTATCCTTTTATATTAGTGATAGCTAAATAATTATGAAGCTAAATGTTCAAACTCCTTGTTTAGGCATCTATCTTCAATTTCTTGCCTACACATACCCTACTAAACATTTTTATTCTAGCAACAAAATTCATTTTATTCACATGTTCATCCACAACACCATTGACATAAAGTTTATTATTACATGTTATTGATTAACTTCCCTACGAAGTAACACTGTAACATTTAATGAGTTAAATTTTTATTAATGAATAAATGTTAACCAAAATTAATATTTCAACTGAAGCTGGCGAGTAATTGAATCAGCACCAGAATGGAACAGGACATTACCTTGATTATTACACCAACTAATATAATACAATCAGGACTTTCTCCTACTTCTTTCAACTTTCAAGTTTTTTTTAAATCTCACTGCCAAAAGCTATGTTTCAAACCTAAAGAATGCAAGTTAAATCTCCAACATTTATTAGTTCTCATTGCTGCCTATATTTCATTTGTAATTCTTTTACTGGACTTTAATTGCTGCTTTTGCTTTGTGCTGTTTTCAAAATAGTTCCTTGCTGTAATTTTGTATTAGAAGTATTGCTTTTGTCGAGGAGCAATGCCATGTTCCCTCTTAATGCTTGGTATGCAACTGCTGATAATGTGCCTGCCAGCCAACAAACCTGTTTTCAAAGATGCAAACATACCATATCTCAAAAATAAAGATACATTTATAGTGACAACTTAACTACAAAGAATATGGGATACTTCTGTCTTCTTACATGATAATTGTTTAATTTCAGAAGTGACACAGAAAGTGCTGATCATGGTCCTACAAACAAGACAAAGACACCAAAGATGAATCTCAGCTACATCTTCAACAAGAAAAAAGACAAAGTATCTGATGAGCCCATAGAAACTCCTAAGGTGAGTACTTGTCATTAATACAGTAAATAAAAAAATTCAAAATTAATTCTCATTACTATCAATTTCCTTACTCACTGTGAGACAAAAGGGTCAATGCCTTTAGCCTTTATGAAAAAAAAAAGTATCTGTTACCTATGGAACCACAATTGTACCCAAGTATGCACTAGTTCAGCTACAGTAAACAACACATATCTGCTTTCAGGGCTCCAAAAACATGGAAATCATATGGGGAGAGATTAGAACTAATTAAGAATTTGTAAGGGCTTCCTAGCAAAACCTCTGCAGCAGTTAAAACAAGCTTGGGAACATATGAGTGGCATCTATCAGGGAGCTCAAACACTTATATTAAAAGAAAAGCCATTGGCAATTTTTTCTCCTTGCAGTGCTCATTCATTAAATCTGTGTGGCGTCCATGTTGCAGAGAGTTGTGCGGATGCAGTAACTTTTTTCGGGATTGTTTCGAAAACCTATAATTTTTTTTCATTCCAGTCCCCAAAGATGGAAAGTTTTAGAGGAAAATATTGGGTCATCCTTCCACGGGCTGTCGGGAACGACATGGTCTTCGAGGATAGATGCTGTGCGTCCATTTGCTAAGCATTTGCCAGGATTACAAAAGGCTGTTGAACTTGCTTTTAACTTTTAATATGACTGCAGAGGCACGTACTGAATTAAAGGGCATCATTTCAGTGTGTCTTGATGTCTTCAATGTGGTACGAAGTACTAGCTGCTATAAACTTACGTAACATTGTGCTTCAAGCAATGGAAGCTACAATAGAAGTTGAAAGTATGAATGTGAAGAGTCTAGTGGAAGAATTAAATAAATTGAGAAATAGTTGGGATACTATTTATGCAGAAAGTTGCAAGGAAGCAGAAAATATTGGTATATCACCTAAATTGAATGTAACTATTCACGGCACAGAGGTATGGAAAGGCAAAAGAAAATGCTTCATAGATGAGACACCAGAAGAAGATTTAAACCTGAGCTCAGAGGACAGTATTAAACTAAATGTTTTCAATGTTATTCTAGATACAGTTGTGGGAAACTTAACTATAAGGTATGCTGCCATAGACAACATGATGGACACATTTGGCTTCTTGTGGAACTATGTAATCCTAGATGATTCTACACTCTCAGAGCGCATAGAAAACATGGCATCATTGTACGGTGTAGACATCAATAAGCAGGATTTGAAAGAAGAAATTTTGCAGTTAAAAAATATTCATGCAGCTAATTATGGGACTGAACCACTTAGCCCTCTGCGTCTTCTCAATACTCTTCAAAAGTGCAATTTCAATAATATCTTTCCAAATATAATTGTAGCCTTATGGATTTTCTGCACTTTGCCCGTTACTGATGCCCAAGCAGAGCAGTCATTCAGCGTTCTTGCGAGAGTCATGATTGTTTTAGAACTACAATGGGGCAAGAGCGCCTTGTTGGATTAGCCATGATCTCAATAGAGTCAGAGTTAGCCTGCTCATTAGATTATACTGCATTTATAAAAGAGTTCACATCTAAAAAAGTTAGAAAGAAGGTATAATTTTGTAAAGTATTGAATGTATGTAAACTGTGAGTATTAAAAAATTTCTTATAAAAGGTGTTGTTTGATTTTTTCATTAAAATTTACTGACTTTATCCAAAAAACGAAAGTTAAAAGTGAAATATTTTAGGAAGGGGTCTAATATCACTTACCTAGGGCCCATAATACCTAGCGCCAGCCCTGTAAGCCACCTGGTTTAAGAATCATGAAAGAAGGTTGTATACATGAAAGAGACCAGGAGCCACTGGAAGGTACCAGATAGATTTTATAATGATAAGACGTAGATTCCGCAAACAGGTTTTAAACTGTAAGGCATACCCAGCGGCAGAATAGACTCTGACCACATCTTATTGGTCATGAATTGAGGGCTGAAATTGAAAAAAACTGCAAAAAGGTAGGAAAATAAGGAGATGGGACTTGGATAAATTTAGGGAACCAGAAGTGCTTAAGAATTTCAGAGGGAGCTTTAGGCAGCAATTGACAGAAACAGGAGGGGGGGGGGGGGCGGAATAAAACAGTAGAAGAGGAATGGGGAGCTTTAAGAGATGAAATAGTAAAGGCAACAGAGGATAAAATAGGTAGAAATGTAAGACCTACAAATAATCCTTGGATATCTCAGGAAATATTAAATTTAATTGGTGAAAGGAGAAAATATGAAAATGCAGTAAATGAAACAGGAAAACTGAAGAACTGATGAATAAGAAATGAGATTGACAGGAAGTGCAAAATAGCTGAACAGGAGTGGCTGCAAGGCAAATGCAAGTTTGTAGAAGAATGTATAAATAGGGGAAAAATAGATACTGCCTACAGCAAAATAAGAGAGATATTTGGAGACAAGAAAAGCAGTTGTATGAATATAAAGAACTTAGATGGAAAACCAGTTCTCAGTGAAGAAGGGAAAGCTGAAAGGTGGAAAGAGTATTTAGAGGGGTTCTACAAAGGAAATAAACTTACAGACAATATTGTTGTAAGGGAAGAGGAAATAGATGACGGTGAAATAGAAGATACTATACTGAGAGAGGAATTTGACAGAGCTCTGAAAGACCTAGGTCAAAACCAGGCCCCTGGAGTAGATGACATTCCCCCAGAACTACTAAAGTCTCTGGGAGAACCAGCCATGACAAAACTATTTCACCTAGTGCATAAGATGTACGAGACAGGTGACGTACCCTCGAACTTTAAGAAAAATGTAATAATCCCCATTCCACAGAAAGAAGGTGCAGATAGGTGTGAAAATTATAGCACCATCAGTTTAATAAGCCACAGTTGCAAAATTTTAACACAAATTATTTACAGAATGATGGAAAAGCTGGTAGAAGATCAGTTTAGATTCAGGAGAAATGTAAGAACATGGGAGGCAATACTCACTTTAGGGCTTATCTTAGAAGATAGGTTAAGGAAAGGCAAACCTTCATTTCTAGCTTTTGTAGATTTGGAGAAAGCTTATGACAATGTTGATTGGAATACACTCTTTCAAATTCTGAAATCAGCAGGAGTAAAATATAGAGAACAGAAAGTCATTTACAATTTGTACAAAAACCAGACAGCAGTTATCAGAGTTGAAGGGCATGAGAGGGATGCAGAGGTTGGGAAGGGAGTAAGACAGGGTTGTAGCTATGCAATTTGTACATTGAGCAAGCTATAAAGGAAAGCAAGGTGAAATTTGGACAAGGAATTAAAGTTCAGGATGAAGAAATAAAAACATTGCATTTTGTCGATGACATTGTAATTCTGTCGGAGAAATCAAAGTACCTGGAAGAGCAATTGAATAGAATTGATAGTGTGTTGAAAGTTGTATAAAAATGAAAATTAACAAGAGCAAAATAAGGGTAATGGAGTGCAGTCTAAGAAAATCGGGTGATGCTGATGGGATTAGATTAGGTATCAAAAAAATAAAGGTGGCAGATGAGTTTCGTTACTTGGGCAGTAAAATAACATGTGATGGTCACAGTACAGAGTATATAAAATGCAGAATGGAAATGGGAATAAAAGCGTTTTTGAAAAAGAGAAGTTTGTTAACTTCAAATATTAATTTACGTGTAAGGAAGTTGTTTCTGAAGGCATTTATGTGGAGTGTTGCCTTGTATGGGAGTGAAATATGGACGATAAACAGTGCAGACAGGAAGAGGATAGAAACTTTTGAAATGTGGTGCTACAGAAGAATGCTGAAGATTAGGTTTTATTTTTATTTATTTAAATCCCATAGATCCAATATAGTGAGAAATTTGCTTGGATGTAGGACGTGTCAAATGGTACAAAACGGAACATACAGAATCCCTCTTGCAACAGTATATATATAAAAAATTACACATAGAAAGGTATAGGCTAAAATTACACTTTACACAAAAATTACACGTTACACAAAAATAACACATTAAAAGGTTAAAAATTACACATTACACAAACACAGGTAGATCTCAGCAGCAAGAGATAGTTATATTGATAAAAATTACACATAACATGCTACCATAAAATAACATCTTGTAAATTAAAAAATATAATTAGTTAGCACAAATTGAAATATTCTTCTACTGAATAAAAGGACTTATCTAATAGATATTGTTTGAGTTGATGTCTAAATTTGGGAGGCTCATGGATAAGTGATTTCAGAGATAGTGGAAGAGCATTGAACACTTTGCAGCTCATATAGTGGGCTCCTTTTTGTACAGTACTTAGGTTTTTTAATTCATAATGGAGATCTAGCTTCCTCCTGGTATTGTGAGTATGGTAACAGTCATTAGTTTTGTACAAGTGTACATTTTTGACAATGAAGCATAGTAGGGAGTAGATATATTGACATGCAGTTGTCAGTATCCCTAATTTTCTAAAAAGGTTTCTACATGAATGCCTAGGTTTGACTCCACACATTATCCTGATCACTCTTTTTTGTGCAATGAATATTTTTTTAGAATGTGGCTGATTCCCCCAGAAGACTATGCCATACAACATTACTGCATGAAAGTAACTATAATAGGCAGTTTTAGTGGTGTCTCGGTCACTGATAGTGGAAATTACGCGAATAGCAAATGTTGCTGAGCTGAGCTTCTTGTGGAGTTGTAAGATATGTTCGGACCATTTTAGATTACTGTCAATGTGTATTCCTAGGAACTTTGTTGACTCAGCTTGTAGTAAATCGGTACCATTACATTTGATCGTAATTGGATCCTCCATTTTTTTACTAGGTTGAAAATGAATAATCTGGGTCTTGTTAGCATTTAGTGCAAGCCCATTAATTACAAACCAATTGAGTGCTTCTCTTAAGACGATATTGGCCGATTCCTCAAGATTGTAATTGGAAGATTCATTGATGAGAATGGAGGTGTCATCAGCGAAAGGTGTGAAATGAGTTTTTAAGCTTGTACATAGGGGAAGGTCATTGATGAAGATGAGGAAGAGAAGAGGGCCGAGTACAGAGCCCTGAAGGACACCACAGCCAATCGAGCCCCAGCTAGATGACACTGAGTGTCCTTCAGAGTTGTTCAACATGACCTTCTGCTTTCTTCCGGTAAGGTATGATTCGATCCATTTGCCGGCTGATCCTATGAAACCATAATGTTTGGCCTTTTCTAAGAGGATTTCATGGTTAACACTATCGAACGCTTTAGAAAGGTCACAGAAGATGCCTACAGGGGATAATTTACTGTTAAAGGACTCTAAGATTTGGTTGGTAAAGGAAAAGATAGCTTGATCTGTTGATATGTCCTTTTGGAATCCAAATTGGCTACTACTTAGCAACTTATACTTTGTGAGGTGGTCAATAAATCTTTTGTGCACCAGCTTCTCAAGTATTTTGGAGAAGATTGTTAGAAGGGGAGATAGGCCGATAGTTGGTAACATCGGTTTTATCTCCTTTTTTGAAGAGAGGTTTGACAATTGCATACTTTAGTCTCTCTGGAACAATTCCTTGTTGGATGGATTTATTAAATATATGACACAATATTTTGCTTACTGGCTTATGGCAGTGCTTCAGTATTCTTGAAGAAATACCATCAATGCCAACTGAATTCTTGCTTTTCATCTCTTTGATTATAACCTGAATTTCATGCACTGTGACAGGAGACATGTTAATTTGCTTTGTTTTTTCAATAGATTTTTGAAGAAACAACATGGCTTCATTAATAGAGCATGTTTTTCCAATTTGGGCTGCTGATGACTAGAAGTGGCTGTTAAAAATGTCAGTAATTCTTTCAACATTATCATGAATCACATCATTTTTTTTTAATTTCTAAAGAATTTTCTGTGATAGGGAGTTTACCTGTTTCCCTTTTTATTATGCCCCATATGGTTTTTATTTTATTACTAGAGACATCAATCTCTGATTTTATAGAATTACTCTTTGCCTTTCTTATGACTTTTTTAAGGATAGAGCAGTACAGTTTGTAGTGTTTTTCCTTTTCTAGACTAAAACAAGATTTAAGTGAAGCATACAGATTCCTTTTCCTTTTGCAGGAAGTTTTGATGCCCTGAGTTAACCAGCTTTTATGACAATAGGTCTCGTGTTTGGGTCTGGCAGTCCTTTTAGGAAAGGCTGCTTCAAATAGGCAGATAAATTCATTTAAGAATGCATTGTACTTGTCATTGACATTGTCTAGATGCTCAATCTGGTCCCAATCAGTTTCTTGTAATAGATCACAGAAGGTGTTGATAGACTGTGGGTTAATTGCTCTGAAGGTTTTACTGTATGATTTGTTCTTACTAAGGGGGCCAACACCTTCAATTGAAAGTAGCTGACCATCATGGTCCGAGAGCCCGTTTAAAACACGTTTTACAATTGTGTTTGGATTTCTGCTTTTATCTAAGAAGTTGGGTAGATCCCCTAACTAATGAAGAGGTACTGAACAGAATTGGGGAGGAAAGGAATTCCTGGCATACCTTGACTAATTTAATAGGGGATCAGCTGATAGGACACATTTTTAGACATCAATAAATTGTGAATTTAGCGTTGGAGGGAAGTGTGTGGGGTAAAAATCGCAGAGGGAAACCAAGAGAAGAATACAGTAAGCAGATGCAATCTTATGAGGAGATGAAGAGGCTTCCTCAGGATAGAGTAGGGTGGAGAGTCTACGGGCTGAAGACCACAACAACACTTTTATTGCCTCATTACCTCATCTAATTCCTTCAGAATTCCCTGATTTTATGACACTACATTCCATTACCTTTGTTTTACTCTTGTTGTGTTCATCTTATATTTTCCTTTCAAGACACTGTCTATTCCATTTAAATGCTCTTCCGGGTCCTTTGCTGTCTGTGAGAATTGCTATGTTCTTAGCAAACCGCAAGGTTTTTATTCCATCTCCCTGGACTTTAGTTCCCTTTCCAAATTTCTCCTTGAATTCTTTCACAGCTTGCTCAATATACATATTTCACAACATTGGGGAAAGGCTACAACCCTGTCTTACTCCCTTCCCAACCATTGCGACCCTTTCATGCCCTTCAACTCTAATAATTGCTGTCTGGTTTTTGTACAAGTTCATTATACCTCTTTCCTCCCCATATTTTACCCCTGCTACCTTCAGAATATGAAAAAGTGTATTCCAGTCAACACTGTCAAAAGCTTTCTCCAGATCCACAAATGCTAAAAACCTAGTTTTTCCTTTCCTTAATCTATCTTCTAAAATAGGTTTTAGTGTGTGTATTGCCTCACATGTTCCTACATTTCTCTGAATCCAAATTGATCTTCCCCAAGGCCGGATTTGACCAGTCAATGTGTAAATAATTCATGTTAGTATTTCCCGCCCATGACTTATTAAACTGATAGTTCTGTAATTTTCGCATTTGCCTGTACTTTCTTTTTTAGGTATTGGAATCACTATATTCTTCTTGATGTCTGAGGGTATTTCCCCTGCCTCATACATCTTGCACATCAGGTGAAATAATTTCTTCATGACTGGTTCTCCTAATGATGATAGCAGTTCATACAGAGATGGAACATCATCTACTCCAGGGGCCTTTTTCTACTCAAATCTTTTAGCACAGCACCATATCTCCTATCTCATCTTCATGTACTTCATCTTCTATTTCTAGAATACTGCCTTCAAGTTTATTTCCTTTGTTCAGGCCTTCTATATATACCTTCCACATTTCAGCTTTCCCTTCTTTGCTTAGTACTGGTTATCCACCTGAGTTCTTGATATTCATACCACTGCTTTTCTTGTTTCGAAATGTCTCTTATTTACCTGTAGGCAGTATCTATCTTTACTTTAGTTGTACATTCCTCTACCATCTTGCATTTCTGCGTAGCCAGTCTGCATTTCTGTCAACCTCATTTTTCAGATGTCTGCATGCCCTTTTGCCTGCTTCACTTGATATCATTTTTATATTGTCTCCTTTCATCAATTAAGTTCAGTATTTCCTGTGTTATCCGAGGATTTCTAAGCCTTGTCCTTCTACCAATGTGATCCTGTGAGATCTTTGCTACTCTATCTCTCAGATATACCCATTCTTCTTCTATTGTATTACTTTCCTGCATTTCAGCAAATCTTTGCTTAATGCACCTTCTGAAACTCTCAACCTCTTCTGGTTTATTCAATTTGTACCAGATTCCACCTACTTAATTTTCTACCTTTTTGCAGTCTTTTAAGTTTTAATCTACAGTTCACTACCAATAAGTTTTGGTCAGACTCTGTATCTATCCCTGGATATGTCTTATAGTTTAAAACCTGGTTTATAGACATTTGTGTTACCACTATAAATCAATCCGGTACCTCACAGTGTCTCCTGGTCTCTTCCACATATATAAACTTCTTTCATGATGATTAAACCAAGTGTTTGTGTTCATTAAAGTGTGCTCTGCACAAAATTCTACTGGAGGCGATTTCCTCTTTCATTTCTTTTCCCATAGTCCATATTCACCTACTACATTTCCTTCTCTTCATTTTCCTACTACCGAGTTCCAGTCCCCCACCACAATCTTAGCAAAGCTTGGGAACCAGTGATTGGGTTCATTAAGAGTAAATCTAGCAAATGTAACATAGTGACGACCACGGCGGACAGAGCCCTCACTACGACGTCTTCTCAGACGCCGTCACAATCGATTCCACTGCGCGACCACAGCACGGGCTGAGGGTATTTAAATTGCCTGCTACCGGACTAGAACCCAGTTCCCCTCAAGCCGTCATAGCGTGAAAATCTCCGTGCCATCATGTTGCCAGGAGCTCAGTCCGTCATTTCACCTGATGATGGCAAAATATATGATCGCCGAAATATTGTGCCCGTTGGACACTATAGACCGGCAGTACACTCGTGGATATTTTGATTATCAAATACGCCAGGAGAAACTCAAGAATCAATCTTTGGATTGTTGACTGCTTTACCTTACTTTTTTTTTTAACTGTCTGAATAATTTCTTTTATATCCTCATCATCGGCAGAGCAAGTTGGCATATAAACTTGTACTACTGTGGTCGGTGTTGGCTTTGTGTCTATCTTTGCTATAATAATGTGTTAATTATGCTATTCATAGTAACTTACTCACATTCCTAATTTCTTATTCATTATCAGACCACTCCTGTGTTAACACATATTATTTCTAACTCTGTATTCACATGACAAGAAATTCAGTTCACCCTGCCATTGAACTTCACTAAACCCCACCATATCTAACTTTAACCTATCCATTTTCCTTTTCAAATTTACTGAGTTACCGACCCAATTCATGGATAGAACATCCCATGCTCTAATATGTAGAATAACTGTTTTGTTTTCCTTCACGATTACATCCTACTGAGTAGTCCCCACTGGAGATCCAAATGAGGGACTATTTTATCCAAGAAGACACCATCATATATTCATATAGTAGAGCTGTATGTCCTTGGGAAAATTAACAACTGTAGATTCCCCTTGTTTTCAGCCATTCGTAGTAACTGCATGGCAAAGCCATGTTAATTGATGTTACAAGCCCAGCTCAGTCAATCATCCAGACTGTTGCTCCTGTAACTACTGAATAGCCTGCTGCCCCTCTTCACGAACCATGAACCATATATTTGTCTGGCCTCTCCACAAATACCACTCTGCCGTGGGCAGGCAGGCCATCCCACATTGGCTATGTCTGTGGTTTATGAAGATGGCATCCTCCTATGCCAACCAATTTATGGGTCATCTGCAGGATACATTCCTAGTCTTTCAAACCTTTGGTCTCACTGAGGTTTATTGATGATATTTTTATGATTTGAACTTGAAAAAAGGACACCTTAACATCATCCTTCTTTAAAAATATCAACTCCTCCTCTTCCATTAGCTTCACCTGGTTTCTTCAAGTCAGTGTGCCACCTTCCTGATTGTTGTTAACCTCTACCTCACTGATGGCTACAGCCACACTTCGATCCACATTAAACCTACCAACCACCAACAATACCTTTATTTTAACACAAAAACAGACATCACCTACAGACTGGTCACCTGGATGTATATGGTGTGACAACAACATGCTTGCTCAGTATGCTGTAAGATTCACAAATGTTTCTACTGACAGGTGTTATCCTCCAGACCTGTGCCATCTCCCCACATACCATCAATCCTCCATTCAGCCTCAATAACCAGCTACAAAAGAGCACCCCTGCCCCCAAAAGAGGGGGAAGAAACATCACCCAATGTCATCTTCGATTGTAACAAGTAAGCCACATCCTTTTTCAAGGCTTTTTTCCTCTTTCATTGTGACTATAAACGAGAGGCATCCTCCTCAAAAAACTTTCCTTCCTCTCCTTAAGTGACGTTCTATCGCCCATTCAATCTCTAGAACATCCTACAATATCCCTATGCCACCCCCCCCCCCCCTTCCATACCCACTCCAACCTCCGTCCGCAGGCATCATATTACTTTGGTATGCCTACCAACCAGCTATCCATCAGAATAAATCACCATCATCAAACTGTGGCCAAAAGTGAGGTATACTATCCTGCGTCACACCAAGCAGCTGAGCATAACATTAACTCCCCCATCCTCTCCCAGCTTTTCTGAACTGCACAAGTGGGAGGTATCCTTTCAGTACATTCTTTTGGTCCCAAAATTACCCAGGCCTCAGCCTATGGTAACCTACTGCCACCATACACTCCATACCCAATAGTTCTTGCCCCCTCTAACCAGCACCCTTCTCAATTTTTGATTCATTTTCCACCATCCGCTCCATTTCCCCCATTTCTACTCCTCCCCATTTTGCCCCCCCCCCTCTTCCCCTCTTCACCAAAATTACATTAATGGGTGTCATGACATCCCAGAGGTGTCAAGTAGTGGTATCAAAGCTAAAAGTTGTGAAAAAAAGTATAAAAATTCTTAGCCTTTCTTGAAAGGTTCACAGGAGTTACGTCGGATAGTATTGTAATACTGTACTCGCACAATATTTCAATGAGACAGCTGCTTGCCATCTTCAGGTGTTTCTGACGTTGTTGCTGCTCTGCTTGTCAATATATATGCTGGCTTGTTGCCAAAGTGCAGGCACCGGTCCTGGTGTCATGTCATTGTAGACCTAAGCGTCAATGGCATAAACAATGAGAGCCTCCCTACTGGAGGACCGTTGAATGGGCCACCAGTGGTATGCACAGATGTGGAGGAGAACAGGCCAGCCAACAAGGGAAATGCTACTGTTCTCCTGCCTGCAACATCATACTTTCACAAGATGATGAACTTACTGCAGGACTCGGCATATCGTCATCTCCAGAAAGATCCGACGGATGCAGTACAACGGAAGACATCCCACCTCTTCAAATCCAGCCACTTTCCTGAAGAGTTTAAGAACACAAGTACCAGTTCCATCTCGTCTTTATGGCCTACCAAAGGTGCACAAAAGTGGAATTCCCCTTTGTCCAACAGTTAGCAATATTGGAGCTTCTCACCTATCATTTGGCTAAACATCTAGCTTCTCTACTCAATCCTTTGGTTGGAAGTGTGAATACCACATTCAAAACTTGGAAGATTTTATACAGTGTCTGAAGAACCTATGCCTTGAATTTACAGACTTATTAGTAAGGTTCAACGTGGTCTCTCTGTGCACAAGGGCTCCTCTTGTGGATTCTTTACAACTCATAGGGGATGCATTGGAAGAGGACTTTTACATCTTTTTTAACATGTGCTCACCTCAACCTACTTTTTTTTCAACAACCAATATTTTGAGCAGATGGACAGTGTTGCTATGGGCAGCCGTCTGTCTTCCATAGTAGCAAATATTTTTATGGAAGATTTTGAGGACAAAGCACTTCAGATGGCGCCATTGAAACCCAAATGCTTTTGGAGGTCTGTAGATGATACCTTTGTTTTATGGCCACATGGGTCCACCATGCTGCCTTAATTCTTAGAGCATCTTAACTCACACCATCCAAACATCTGTTTTACCACAGAAGTGGACGAAAATGGAAAGCACCCGTTTCTGAACATCATGGTTCTTAGAAATGAAGAGGGTTCCTTGGGCCACAGTGTGTTTCGTAAAACAACACACACCGACCTGTATCTACAAGCTACGAGTTGTCATCGCCCTTCTCAACATAGTGGTGTACTACAGACACTCGTACACAGGGCAAAAGAGATCTCAGATTCAGATTATTTATCAGCAGAACTCAGCCATCTTCCCTCTGTGTTTGTCCAGAACAGCTACTCTCTGCTACTTTGTGCTGCATTTCAACCAGCTTGTCCGAAATCTCAAGAGGAACCAGGAGAAGCAGATAACCTCGCAAGGATGGTTTTTCTTCCTTATGTTGATGGCATGTCCTTCAAGATTGGGAGACTCTTTTTTTAAAAACATAGTATAAAGTGTGTTTTCCACCCTCTAGCGAGAGTGCAGACATTGCTGGGCTCCGTAAAGACAACCTCGGCCTCAGAAGAACAGGAATATATTAAATACCGTGCCAGTGTGGAAAGTCTTACATTGTCTTTTTTACGTGTATGTCTGCAGCTCAATGATCGTCTTTGTTCTCAGTTGCAACCCATCCTCTTTATATTGTTGGAACAGACTGCAACAGAGCAGTTGAAGCAGATCTTCATTTAGTAGGTGTAGGCATACATTTTTTAATGCAGATGACTATGGATGCCAAGCACAATCATTTAACAAAAAACAAACAGCACCCCCATAGAAGAGAGGCATAGAGAGAAAACCTTCAGTTTCTGTTAATATGCAAATATTTATTTATGCAACTGAATTAAAAGAAATTGTTTTGTAATATGCACTTCACCTTTATTTGCAAGGCATCTTCAGTGGCAATTTACATAGATGCTGGTCTAGATGTGTTGTTTGTTGACTCAGGTTGCTGTGTTTCTTTCTTCCTTTATTTCATTTCATTTCATCTGGATCTCCAGCACCTGATAACAAAATGGCATGTTCCTAGTGCTGGAATGAAAGATCCAAGTGAAATAAAGAAATGGAGTCAACAAACAACACATGTAGATCAGCATCTATGTAAATTTCCACTGAAGATGCTTTGCAGTTTCTATTTGTTAGCATTCAGAACACCTAAAACACATGATAGTAATGAAACAGATATTTATTTCTAGGTGCTGAAATACTATTGCCCAATCCAATACTGCAGCATTTCTGAAGCAGAATCAAACTCTCATCTTAGCTTCTTCTATTCCAGAAGTAAGCTTATTGTGCAATCCTGGTCCTTGGTGAGAAAATGATTTAAGTAACTGTTATTACTGTTGCAGATGGAACCAGAGCCACAATCAGCAGCTGATCCTCCCCAACAGAAAACAAGTCGTGGTGACATAGTTTATGCAGAACTTGATCTGAAAGATGTTGCAGGAAAACCACGGCCGCAGGTTCGACCAGAAGAGGACAGGACAGAATATGCAGAAATTGTGTACACGGCAAAGCCAAAAGAACCAGATCAACAAGATAAATAATATGAAACAGTTAAATGTAATATATATCTCTATAATTTCTGTTTTCTGGAATTGGACAATTTCATGTTTGAATAATTGTGAATATTATTGCCTCATTATTTCAAGAAAAATGCACAAACGTTTTTTAGCAATGAATTACACTGACTCTCACTGAAAAAGTGTCAGGTTCTAAAATCAATCAATAGAAAACAAGCAATTTTTCCCACTGCAGGTGTCTCAAATTAAGTGACAAGCAGTTCAGTGTATGTTTATGACAATCACCTTCAGCTTTACACGTAACCACCCTCCACCCCCCCCCCCCCCCACCACACACACACACAAGTAGAATTTTTAACAAATCCGCTAATTATTAGCCTACCATGAGTGAATGTTGGTCAGTGTTGTGATACAGCTACATGCTGTGACATGATTAAAGATCGGTACAGTGAGTGTTTTATTTTTTTGGGTCTGTATTTTCACTTCTGGAAGTTCCTTACTCTGATTTTTCATCTCCCAATAACTTCCCAACTGGTTTTACATCTTCCATCTTATTAATTTTTTATAGTGGTAATAAGCATATGATTCAGTTCATATGTGATGACTGTTAGCCTTATCCATTACTACTAGCTTACAAAGAAAAAAATTGTTCATCTTTAGTAATAACAGGTAACACCATGTTACATTTATACCTAACGGCATTTTAATTTAGTTGCTTGGTAAATGCTATGTTCCTGCAATATACTATTACCGATACTACTGTTGTAATTTGCCTGTGTTTGATTATTCTGGTTATCATTTCAATAAGACATTATTTGTGAAGGCTTCCTCAAGAAACTATACTGATGAAGTATTCTTGGGAAATCAGCTGGATATCTTGCTCAGATAGTGATGTTTCAACAAGTTAATCTATCAAAGTTTGCCAAGAGACAAAAAGTAAGAAACTTGTTAAACATTGCAATGAAATGAAATTAGTTTTCATTGTATGCATCTTTAGCTTAGCTGTATGAACATGTGACTTAAATGATTCATTATCATTGAATGTAACAATATATGTAAGCCTACTGTAAATAATAGTGTACATTCATAAGTGTATAGCACAAAGTTAGAGGTGCCTGTTTGTAAAGAAAAGAAAGAAAGAAAGAAAGAAAACAGTGGATAGTGATAGTAGATAGTTCCAGATAAGACTGTACATGATTCATAAAGCATGAACATGATGGAAGAAAAACAAGTAATTGCAAGAAATGAAATGGAATGCCAAGAGACTATTTGACCATACCATGTTGTCAAGTAAGAATAATAATTGTTATGAAATGTTTTCTTATATTTACGCATTTTTCAGTGTCTTGTTTACTGTAAAATGTTAAGAATGTAAGTTATTGATGTAGCATGACCACAGTGAATACCTACACTGTCAAGAATTAATTTACTACTGTGATGAAGTTAAAAACATTTTTACTGAAAAATATTGCAGCTATAAGTAAACCTTCCCCTATGAAAAATTATTAAAAAAAAAATTTATATGAAAGTGTGGTTACATAAGGATAGGAACTTAAAGATCTCAAACCACACTGCATACCTATCTTTCACAAACATAACCTGCACTTTGGTTCCAAAACCATTTCTGTTGTTATACTTTTGCAATGATGTTATGTGCTGTAACAACTCTTTTTTGGACTCGTCCAAAAGTTGTGTAACGTAATTTGAGAATTCAATTACTAGTCGGGATTACCCTTATGTTGCACCTATGTAGTATATTTTTGTATGTCCTGAATTAATCTATGAAATATTAGGTATAAGAGACTCATCATGTACCTACATAATCTTGTATATCCACTTTTATTCACTAATTAATTCCTGTTTATCTAAATAATATTTTACATTTTGTCCCAGTAATACCATTGATAATTCAATTATTACCTCTTATTACTTATTTTGGTATGCAATTTTCTCATGTGTAGCCACAAATAGGCCTCTATTTTCTTGGCTACCATTCAAGAAAATACTATGGGTATTACTACAACTATTGCTTCATTTCTTATCTTCTCCCAGGTCACGCTACCCATGAGAACTGTTCCAGCAAATATTTTTGTTCATCATCAAATGGCTTCCTGAATGGATATCTATGGCAAAAGCTGAAAGTAGATTGCAGTACCTTATATTTTCTTTCTGAATAATACATTCATTTTTATGGGGGTATTGTGCCACCTGCTAGTTCATTAGGTGTGCAAATTATGTGTATAGTTCAAGTGCTCATTACTTCTAAATAATATCAAGTCCGAGACATTCCTGTTTTGTAGTTCTGCAATATTAGCACTTTATTTTCGATACTGCTTAGTGATTATTCTGGGTTTATCTATTATTCCAAGTTATGTTTTGCAATATTATTTTCACAAGTTTCTATAATGTCAATTTGTTCATATCAGTTACATGTTTATTTTAGTGGTTCTTTACTCTTTGCTTGCAAAGACGGCATTATACATAGGTAACAACTTTGCACAGTGTAGCACTAGCACTTTGCACCTGAAACCTGATCCACTTGCAATAAAATCTTGTCAAACATAGATAGAAGCATGTTTTCTTGTATAATAATTACAGTGCTCCATGTAACTTAAAAATAATATTTCTTGTTAATACAGGCTGATATAACTTTAAGATATAACAAATTCAAATTAAATAAATTCTGGACTATTTTGAAGTGATATGTTTAGATTCAATGATTTGTTTTTACATTTAGTGCAGCTTAAAATAACAAACATTCCTTTATTATTTTTAAAATGAAATTTATTATGTACAATAGCTTTAAGCATCACATTGCAGGTCTATGCGTTGCAGATGATTACAACCAACTATACATTTGGAAACGTTTACTTGTATGTTATTTAGGTACAGTATTTAAATCATTACACCAGAGCTGAATTTTTTAAGGGTGACACTACCCTAAATAATCAGCTTTCTATAATGACATACTTCAAAAAAATCCGTTTCTTTTAGAAACATACCTTTTTAAACAATAAAATAATTGGTAATTTGGAAGAACCCGTGTACATCGAAGTCGCGGCTCCGCTGCGGTCGATATCTATCGAACGGTTCATTCTCGCGATTCTGTCGGCGCAAACCAAGACCAACTACATACAAAATCTTGTCAACCATAGAGCAGAAACAGCATTACTATTTACGTGATGGTCTGTACGAAGCACTAATGAAGACTTTTATTATAGTCGACATGATCGACTGGAGAGTGTCCGCAACTGCACTATGTTATTTTAAATGTGTTTCTTTCCGTCAACAGTAGCAATATAATTGTTTAATAACATGTTTTGATCACTTGGATCATTTTCAGATCTTATAGTTGTGTCCACAACTCGTCTGGCTGAGTACTAGTACTGTTGACGGAAATAAACACATTTAAAATAACTAATGAAGGCATAAAAAAGAAATGTTGTTTCCGCTCCTGGTTGACAGTTTCTTGCATGTACCCTTGCCCGCTCAGTAAAAGGCAATAAAAAGTAAATAGAACACAATGTAATACAAAATGTGATTACATATCACTACTGCTATGAGTCCTTTCGACACGCAGAAAATGTCTACGGCCAATGAGAACTCGCTAGCTGTCAGCCAATGATATGCTGCGTGTGTCTTAACCGGAGATTCGGGAGCTACGCACTCTCACGTACTAAAGAAAAGACGTCTTGTTTAATCTATACCTAACCATCTTAAGGCTATGCTACAGTTAGGTTAGGTATAGGTTAAAAAAGAAGTTTTTTCCTTAGCACGTGAGGGCAGTTGCGCGTAGCGCCCGAATCTCCTGTTAAAAAAGACGCAGCATCTCATTGGCTGACAGCTAGCGAATTGTCATTGGCCAGAGACAATTTCTGCGTGTCGAAAGGACTCATAGCAGTAGTGACATGTAATCACATTTTGTATTACATTGTGTTCTATTTACTTTTTATTGCCTTTTACTGAGCGGGCAAGGGTACATGCAAGAAACTGTCAACCAGGAGCGGAAACAACATTTCTTTTTTATGTCTTCATTAGTTATTTTAAATGTGTTTATTTCCGTCAACAGTACTAGTACTCAGCCAGACGAGTTGCGGACGCAACTATAAGATCTGAAAATGATCCAAGTGATCGAAACATGTTATTAAACAATTATATTGCTACTGTTGACGGAAAGAAACACATTTAAAATAACATAGTGCAGTTGCGGACACTCTCCAGTCGATCATGTCGACTATAATAAAAGTCTTCATTAGTGCTTCGTACAGACCATCACGTAAATAATAATGCTGTTTCTGCTCTATGGTTGACAAGACTTTGTATGTACCCTTGACCGGTCGGTAAATTAATTATCCGCATAAAGGGAACATTTGATTGCCAACATTTACACACTTGGTATTACATTGTGTTCTATTTGCTTCTTATTTCCTGATTACAATAATATCAGTAATGTTTTGTCGTTTGCGGCGATAGAACCTCGAGAGTGAACCGCTCGATAGGTATCGACCGCAGCAGCGCCGCGACTTCGATGTACACGGATTCTACTAAACAATTTATTATAGTTTAACTTTTAAATTTTTACTTATATACCCGACAATACAATGAATGAAAGTAGCAAAATTTATTTCATGTACTAAGATAATTGATGTGGAAATTGAAGGCAGTAAATGGTGCAGACGCCATTAATTTTTTTTTGCGACGTCAGCCTTACAACTAGTTAGCTTTTCATGCTAATTACCTCCGCAACTGTCTTGTGGCTTTTAGCTCGATACAGCTAGCTTTTCTTATAATAATAATAATTTTATTGTCGTTCAGCCATAACAGCAATAGACAAAGTCATACATATATTACGTACAATTGATCATTCAAAAGAAACAGGCTTACTAACAGGAATACAGGGGATTTCCTGCCAGAGAGGACACAGTTTGAAGTAATCGATGGTAAGGCATCGACTAAAACAGAAGTGATATCGGGCGTTTCACAGGGTAGTGTCACAGAGTAGACTGTGGTAGTGTTATTGGTCGTCTGCTGTTCCTTATTTACATAAACGATTTAGGGGAAAATATAAGTAGCTCTCTTAGGTTGTTTGCAGATGACGCCGTCATTTACCGTCCAGTAAAATCATCTGAAGATCAAAACCAACTGCAGAACGATCTGAATAAGATATCACTATGGTGTAAAAATTGGCAATTGACTCTAAATAATGAGAAGTGTGAAGTCTTCCACATGAGTACAAAAAGAAATCCGTTAAACTTTGTTTACAAGATAAATCAATCAAAAGTGAAGGCCGTAAACTCCACAAAATATCTAGGAACTACTATTACTTCAGACTTAAACTGGAAAGAACACGTAGATAATGTCTTGGGAAAGGCGAACCAGAGACTGCGTTTTATTGGCAGAACCATTAAAAGATGCAACAGAACTATAAAAAAAAAAAAAAAAAAAAAAAAAAAAAAAAAAAAAAAAAAAAAAAAAACCTGCATACACTGCGCTTGTCCGTCTATTGTTGGAGTATTGCTGGCCAGTGTGCGATCCTTATCAGGTGGGTTTGACGGAAGATATCGAAAGAGTCCAGAGGAGGGCAGCTCGTTTCTTATTGTCACGATACAGGGAAGACAGTGTTACGGAAATGATACAGGATCTGGGATGGGAATCATTACAACAACGACGCTTATCGCTGCTGTGTGGGGTACTTAGGAAAGTCCAATCGCCAACTTTCTCCTCCGAATGCAAAAATATATTGTTGACTCCCACTTACATTGGTAGAAATGACTAGCAGAATAAAATACGAGAAATCAGAGCTCGAACGGAGAGATTCAGGTGTTCTTTCTTCCCGCGCGCTATTCGAGAATGGAATGGGAGATACAACAGTGTAACGGTGGTTCGATGAACCCTCTGCCAGGCACTTAAATGTGATTTGCAGTGTATCCAATGTAGATTACAATTGAAATATTCATTTACCTCATAACATGGGCGGGCAACTAGCCAGCCATACAGTGTTTGCTTGTATGCATGAACAGCTATTCTTGTACGATCCCACAGCTCGAGCGGCAGCCATGTTTCGTTGTGAAATTATTCCGGTGACGATTACAGTTAATTTATTGAGCGGACAAGGATACACTGAGAACCTGTCAACCATAGAGCAGGAACACCATTAATTGTGTAGTTCATAGTCATCACCAAAAATTAATCCCGTAAAATTTTGCAATTTGAGACGCGCCAAAGTGTCGAGTGATTAGATGTTGAAAAAAGAATCGTACACAGTGACGGGATTAATTTTTCGTGCCGATCATTAAGTAAATAATTAACGCTGTTTCTGCTCTACGGTTGACAGGTTCTCTATGTACCCTTAAAGGCTCAGCAAACTGACTGTAATCGTCAGCGAAACAATTATTATTAATAATAATAATAAAACAAGAATGGACAGACGCGCGATTTAGAACACTTACACCGAGAAATCTGAACACCACTTACTTCAGTATAAAGATCATTTGGAAAACCACTGAATCAGTTAAAGCCACGATAATCTACCAATCACAAAACATGCACCATCTTCACACAGCGTACTGAAACGACATGTCAATGTCCCTCAAATGTTTTACACATCGCGCGTCCGTCCATTCTTCGATATATCAATCTGGCAGCTCGATCGATATATAGCGTACCGAATTCGATTCCCAAGCGTTTGTTCTTGCGGCGGCACACCATTCCAATTTTGCTGTCCTATTTTCAAACAGTTCAAATATTCAAATGTCTGTAGAGTCTATGGGACTTAACTACGGGGTCATCAGTCCCTAAACTTACAAACTACTTATGAACTAGCTACAGCTAAGGACGGCACAAATATCCATGCCCGAGGGGGGATTCGAACCCCCGACCGTAGTGGCCGTGCAGACCGTGACTGAAGCGCCTCAGTCCCCTCGGCCATTTTCAAACAGTACTTACATCAAAAACTGCTACCATGATGCTATTGGTTCAAGGGGTCACATTTCTCACCGCAGTAAACAGATTTGATCAAAGAAATTTTGCCGAAAGGCAACTTTGACGAAAGTTCCATATTACACGTCCAGTTTTCTTTGACAAAGATTTTTTTCCAGAAAAAAATTGATAGCGTAATATCGGCCTTACAAAAGTAAGTTAAATGTATGCAGATTCGTACCATATCACATCACTTGAAGCAGAAAGTAAAAAAATGTTGTAGATTATCACATTCTAAGTATTAAAGAAGAAACGAGAAAAAAATGTGTCACTACTGGCCCTAAAGTGTAACAAATACTGTGATAACACGGCATCGGTTCCAGTTCAGTTTGTAAAAACATCAGTAACAAGTGTTATTACTTGCCATGTGTGTACATGAGAAGAAACTGGATTATTGTAATGAAACGAGTGTGCAGGTAACCTTGGATATGTCACTAACGCAAGGTACAGTATATGTTTCACATAATGTTTGTAAGTAGTGAAAATGTGTTAGTAATAATAAAGCAGTACTTAATTTATGTGTTAACTTCATCTCTGTTTGAAATCTACAGCCAAAATCGCAAAATAAATAACTTAGCGAGCGACAACAATAAGCGCCAGTGATCCTGGATCAATGTCAATCTGCTCACTAAGATGAGTAACGTCCGTCTTTGACGATTCCTGACGCGAAATTTAGATGCCTTCTCTTGGGGTTATTACAAATCTCGCATTCCTGACTAGCTTTTCTACTACTCACAAATAATGTAGAACATGGAAGTAGGCCTACTTAAATTGTAGGCATGTATTAATTTAAGTTACTAATAGCTATCCAAACTGAAGATAAACTATGCTATCGTCTACCTGCTTCTTATTTCGTACCAGTGTTGCCAGGTCCGAAATCCTTTCTTCGGCAGATGAAGTTTAAAAAATTCGGAAGATGCAGTAAAAACTCGGATGGTCTACCACACTTAAAAAGAAATGAACAATAAAGAAAGAAGTCTTTTTAATCTACTGTTGTACGAAAGTAATTTCAGTGCTACCTCACGATTTTTTTTTTTTTTTTTTTTTTTTTTTTTTTTTTTTTTTTGAAAGAGACAGAAGTTTTCTTGATCTGATTTCAGTGTATCGCAGCATGAAGAAATTTGAAAAGTTGCGCCACCGTAGATGTCGTTTGCTAAGTACTCTTGCTTTTCTAAAGAGATGTCGTTCCGAGAATGTTGTTCCAAATTTTGCTAAGGTTACGCATCACATCGATTCTACAGCAGCCAAGAGAATTAAGAAACGGGCCAGCCTCGCATTGCTTCGTGAGAGAGTGCATTTCACCCGCCGTAGCCTTGAGTTCATCTTTCTGGAACTATTCAAACTGCATTTGCAACTGGCTAGTCACTTCATGTCTTTTTCCTGGAATTGGATTGATGGTGTTACTTCGGTTGCAGCCGATTCCGCCCATAAGAAGGCAACGGGACGTCAAACAGCTAAGTTCTCACGCCTCCTTGACAAACCATCTTTGCAGGTTCCGTGCAAGACTGTCATCAATCTGAGTGGCATGGAGTTGAGTGATGATGCGGACTCAGTTTTGGAGAAAGGGCTCAACTGTGCTCCTATCCCCAAGTTCACACCGGTCGCAGAAATTATTAGTGCTGTTGAACAGGTTGCAGCTCGACTTCCGCCTGAATCAGCTGAGGAAATACGTCGTGAAACTTGTCATGCGTTGACGAAATCCAAGCCCATGAAGTCGAACATCACTAGTAAAGAGAGGGCGGCCATTGGTGACCTGAGGGAGCGCCCTGAAATTGTTGTCTAACCAAAGATGCATTTATTTTGTGTTTTATTCTGCTCTTGTTGCGTCTTATACACTTCAACTAACAACCGCAGTACTAGGATTCTTCCCTGCAAATGGCGGCGATCAGCTGCTTCAATTCGGGGACAGTTGCGTTGCTTCTCCGCTACGGCGTGGTAGCGCTTGTGAACGACACGATCTCAAACCCCAGAGTGGAAACTCCGTCACGAGTGACCATCTTCCTATCCTTTTTTCCACAGACGTCCTTGCTCCTCACGATCCCCACCACCAGAATAATCCGACAATACGCCAATGCCGACTGGGAGCTATAACAAAGACGTTATAACGGAAGAACTCACTGTGCCGGTTACTGTTACAGACCAACACGACCTTGAACTAGTGACAGAGAGACTAGAAAACGCCTTTCGACGTGCAATAGATGCAACAATAGCCCAAATTACCGTAGACGACTGGAATCTAGCCATACCAAGGGAAGCCCTAGACCTGATACATCGGAAAAAAAATATAGGAGAGAGATGCAATGAACCAACAACCCTGACCTCCGACAACATTGGAACAGACTAAACAATCGAAAAAAAAAATCGTCTCGACTTTCCGATAAAGACAATGGAGCGAGACCTGCTCCAGGCTTAACTACCGAAATGGCGGAAAGTTCTGGAAGCGGTTTAAAACACTAACAGGACAACACCAATTCACCACCACCACGCTAATTATTAATAACGAACCAACAACAAACAGCAGCAAGCTTACATTTTCAAAGGAGTCCTGTAGGACGTATTCTCTTTTCCTGAGGACAACAACTTTGACAACATGTTCAGACAAACTGTTGACAAACAACTACCAAGACTACTGCACACTCCAACCGTAGAAACAGAACAAGAGCACCTCCTGACGAAAGAGATAACAGACGCCATGCTTACAGGACGAAACTCCGCACCAGAACAAAATGACATACGCCGACTACACCTACAGAAAGCATCCTCACTGTCCTCCTACCTATCCTTTTCCTAATGTTCAACTTCTACTTAACCACTAAAACCCTCTCGACTGCCTGGAAAACGGGAAAAACGATAGTGATCCCAAAACCGGACAAACCACGAACTGACCCACGTTCTTACAGACACATCTCTCTCCTAGACGTAATAGCGAAAACGTACGATAGAATACTGACAGACCGACTCAAGAAGTACGTAGAGACAATCCAGTCCAGCTTCCGCAACAACCACTCCACGAACGACCCATTATTCAAACTCACAAACGACGAACTCAAGGTTACAACACCGGACAATGACTACGTTTACATGCAAGACATCTTCCGGAAGACGAAAACCGATTTTCGTGAACCGTTTTTCGCTGTCGTGTTTACATGGCATAGCCTGAATCGGATTTCATAATCCACTTAACATGGCGGCTGAAAAACAGCTGATTCAGTTCCTGATTTAGTCAGCACAATCGCTATTTTTCTTTATTTAAATAGGCCTACACAGATTGATGTTCACTCTAATATTTATAGTTTTATTTCGCATTAGAAAATATCACTCTTTCCATAGGCGCCGAAAATTCTTAACAAGAAAACACAATCTGACAAGCCAAGAACACTTCAAAAACGGTTGCGTTTACATGGGCACGAAAATCGATTGTGGAACTGGAAAACCGCTTTAGGTAAGCGGATTTCCAGAATCGATTTTGGAGTGTTTACATGACCATCCAAAAGCGGAATTGGGAAATCGGTTTACGAAATCCGGTTTTGGGAGCCCATGTAAACGGGGTGAATGTATGCTGGCAGTCATTCTTGATACAGAACGCGCGTTCAATAACTTATGGCACAATGGCCTTCTATATAAGCTGTATCAAATCGGAATCCCAACAAAAATGGTCAATTAATACAAACCTACATCACGAACAGAGTGTGCAGGGTCCATGTCTCCACAGCAACCTCACAACCATTCACCCCATACGCAGGCGTCCCACAAAGTGGCATTCTATCGCCGCTACTGTACGCGTTGTACATTGCGGACATCCACCTCACCAACACTTCAGACGATGCTGTTGCCCTGTATGCAGATGACACCGCATACTGGTGCACCTCATTTCGAACGACCACACTGCAAAGGAAGACAGTGACATATCTGAGACGACTACATGACTGGATGAAGACATGGCAAATTCGACCCAACTCTACAAAGACGCAAAAAGAGACAACAACATGATGAAGACATACATCTAACACTCTGGGACGCGCCCCTGTGCCTGGCAAATATTGTCAGGTACCTCGGCGTGTTCATGACAAGTACATGAACTGGCAAACACACGGTCTGCACGGCCACTACGGTCGGGGGTTCGAATCCCCCCTCGGGCATGGATATTTGTGCCGTCCTTAGTCTTAGCTAGTTCGTAAGTAGTTTGTAAGCTTAGGGACTGATGACCCCGTAGTTAAGTCCCATAAGTTCTACAAATATTTGAACATTTTTTGAACACGTTAATCACCTTCTAGACAAGACTCGAAAACGACAAGGACTTATACGAAAAGTACAAGGATGAATTCATGGGTGTAGCGTGGAGACCGCGATCCACACACACGAAATCTTCATAAGATCTGTGTTGGAATATGCCAGTGCCTCTCTAGCAGGAATACATGATACCGTTGCGCAACGACTATACCGAACAAAAAAAATGTTCAAATGTTTGTACAACTTATGGGACTTAACTACGGGGTCATCAGTCCCTAAGCTTACAAACTACTTATGAACTAGCTAAGACTAAAGACGGCACAAATATCCATGCCCGAGGGCGGATTCGAACCCCTGACCGTAGTGGCCGTGCTGACCGTGCCTGGAGCGCTATACTGGCGGGTTTGGGACCACTGTCCTTTAGCGTGATAGTCCAACGCTTTACCCACTACGCTATTTTTTTACCTTCTATATATTTTTTTTTTTTTTTTTTTTTTTTTTTTTTTTTTTTTTTTTGGGGGGGGGGGGGTAACTTGCCACCGCCACTTTTGCCCTTAGAAAAAAAATAAACTTGCCCACTTCAGGCGTTGGCTCCTACCTTATCCTAGTCCCAGTCCAACTAACCTAATAATAAAGGGCAAGGAAAGCTAATAGGCTATCGAAAGCAGAAAAATAATAATGAAGAAAATGAAATAAAATAAAACTCATGAGATTTGGAAGAAAAAAACTGGGAAAACTTCTTCTCTTTTGTATTCTTTATTTATTTATTTCTTTTTTAATTCTTTATGTATATATATATTTACTAAATATATAATAAGAGGTGCGCCGTAGTGTTGCCGCCGGCATACTTAGAATCGTCCAAACGTGTCTTCTCGTTGATTATGTTCCGTTGTGGGTCCTGTTCAGTTCAGGTTGGTTGCCTTAAGATTTATCTTCTCATCGCTTGGACGTTCCAGCTGCGAGGTGGGTCGTGAAAGGCACTCCGTAAAAAGTTGGAAAAATTTTGCTGGTACTTTGGGTTACGGGTTAGGACGCAGTGTCGTTCATTAAGAAAGTTCCAGCATCCAAGTACTGATTTCTCGCCAGGATCAAAGAGGTATCGGATCATGTAGCCACGAATCCAATTTACCGAGTGTGTTTTGTTGGTGGGGTAGAAAGTCTTCTCCGGAAATAAGAGCATGTTGATGTCGATCTGGGCGGGTGTTTGGCGAGTAAGGAACGTCAAAATTCACCGCGCGAGCGTCCAGACATCGTTCGCCTGACCACAGTGGAACCTGTGGCCGTCTGTGTCGTCCACTCCGCAGTGAATGCAGAGGGGCAAATCGGCGAGATGGATCCGATGCAGGCGATGTCGGTTTACTTGTTTTCCGTTCACAGTGAGATACCAAGCTGACTGGACGTCTGATTCGAGAAAATGTTCGTAAATAGCTTTCCATATATGCAGCCGTACATATTGTGGATGCTTAATTTCGATCGGGTTGGATGGTCGACACTGTTGTAGCAGATCATATACTGTTTTAGTCTGAGACAAACAAGCAGGTGGTAAAGATTTGTATACATAACTAAGGTCCAAGAAGAATCGTCGGATATGATGGAAGGCAACTGGAATGGCTGCAATCGTCACTGGGCCTACCAAAGAGTCCGGGGCAAAGGCATTGAATAGGATACCGGTGAGACTCTGAGGGCAACGTCGCCAGATTTTTAATTGAGAGCTGACGTAGAGCGCCGTGACTCTGGTCGGCACATGTGTTAGTCCCACCCCACCACGTTCCCGCGGGAGTGCAAGGGCGTCGTATTGCACTTTGAATATCAATCCGGAGCTGACGTAGGAGCCTAACGCAGCCAATATACGCCGTGCCAGGAGACTTGGCATCGGTAGCACTTGAGCAACATGGGGTATGCGAGAGGCATGATAGATGTTCACATATTGTGTACGTTGAACTATGTCGAGGGATCGTAGCCGGTGATCTGCCAGACTTCCCCTGATTCTCTGAAGCAATCGCCGACCGTTCATCGCTGCTGAGCGGCGGAGATCGGCCGAAAAATCTACGCCAAGACATCTGACGGTGGTGGTTACACTTAGAGGAGCGATGCTTCTCTCTGGTAGTCCCTCGCCGATGAGCAAGACCTTGGGTTTTGAGACGTTGAGCAAGCTGCCTGATGCCTCGCCATAAGTGGCCACCCACGTCAGGGCTGCCCGTACGTCGTTCTCAGTGCGTAGGTAAAGAACGATGTCATCGGCGTAAGCTGTACAACAGAAGCGGTTCCCATGTTAACTCATACCTTCCAAACGCTGGCGTAGTCCCTGGAGCAATGGTTCTAAAGCAAAGGCGTATAATATAGTTGAAAGTGGGCATCCTTGTCGGACGGATCGTGTTATAACCACGGGTGGGGTGAGGCGACCGTTGAACATGATTTTGGAGGTCGCGCCGGTCAGAAGACGCATAACTACTGCAATAATATCGCCAGGGAAACCCATGTGCTGGAGAACTGTCTGTAAGTAGGAGTGATCAACACGGTCGAAGGCCTGGCTAAAATCAAGTGAAGCCAGGGCACCAGGAAGTCGATGATATCGGGCAAGTGCTATCATGTCTCGGTAGCGGCAAAGAGCCGTATGGATATTGTTGTCTCCTCCTAAGGACGTCTGGTCGCAGGATGTGACGTACCGTGCAACTTTCTTGAGTCGTGAGGCCAACAACCGTGTAAATATTTTCATATCGCTGTTAAGCAGAGTTATAGGTCGATAATCTTGTATTCTGGATGACCTGTTCGGTTTGTGTACAGGAAGGTTTTAGGGACCTCAGTCGCCGGGGACATTAGTTCTTGAGCGATCGTCGTCCATGTAGGTGCTAACAAATAGTCAAAACTTTTATAAAATTCAACGGGAATACCGTCGGGCCCAGGAGACCAATTGTTATGCCCCATTTTAATTGCTTCTAGTACTTCATTCGTGGTCACGCCTTCCTGGAGTTCACGTGCCACCTCCACTGGGAGAGTACTTGGAATAAGTTGTGCGACTTCTGAAATCAGTTCTGGCGAATGCGGAACAGCTTCATATAGTCTTGTGAAATGGGCATGAAACGCCTGACCGATGGCGTGTTGGGTATTGTGCCGGTGACCTTCCGCGTCAATCAAGACGTGTATCAGAGCCCGGCGTCGTTTTTGTCTTTCCTGGATGAGATGGTACATCGACGGATGTTCTTAACTTATTCTATCATTTGTACGAGATCGGATTACAGTCCCTTCCAGGTGGTGGCGCATTATCAAAGAGATTTGGGCCTTTGTACGGTGAACCATCGTCTGCCTGGCTGGTGAGAAAGGCATCGTCACACATTCTCGAAGAATGGAATAATAAAAATTCAAAGTGTTGTTTCGCCATGTCTTGATGTCTCGGCCGTAATTCATCAGAGACTTGCGCAGTGTCGGCTTTGCACAGGAGAGCCACCAAGATAGAGTGGAGTTATAGGCGTTAAGACGGCGTAAACACTGTGCCCACGCACTTTCGATCATATGTCGACAGTCTGGAGCGGTCAGGTGAGACACTTTTAGTTTCCACAGGCCACGACTATGCCACACACACTGTCGGACGAGACTAACATCGCAGATATATTGCCTCATGATCTGAAAAGGCTAAGGGCCAGACTCCCGCGTGGCGGGTTCCACCTGCGAGAGAGCGGGTGAGGTATATGCGATCCAGGCGGCTCGAGGAATGGGCGGTGTAAAACGTAAAGCCCGGACGAGTTCCGTAGAGCTTTGTCCAGGTGTCAACGAGTTGTAGTCTGTCGATGACCACAGAGATAGCCGCACAGGGTGAATGTTCTGGCAGTTGGTCGGTGGGCCCTTGTGTCGAGTTGAAATCCCCGCCAAATACCAAGTCATCCTGTGGACCTATAAATAGCGGCGTGATATCCTCGGCGAAGAATGTATTGCGGTCTCGACGGTGGCTGGAGCCGGATGGTGCATAGATGTTAATGATACGCACGCCAAATACAGTAACGGCCATTCCCCGAGCAGTGTGGAGGCAAACGACGTCCTCTGCTGGAATGCCATCGCGTAGGAGGATGGTGACGCCGCTGCCGGTGTCGGAGGCGTGTGAAACATAGCCAGTGTAACCAGTAGGGATGAGAAAATCAGCGACAAACACCTCCTGTAGGAGCGCAATATCAACATCACTTGAGTAGATGGTGTCTCGAAACATCGCCAGTTTGTGTGGGGCGCGAATGGTGGCCATATTCATCGTGGCGATACGATATTGCTGCGGATGGACACTTGCAAGGTTTACAGAAGGCGTTGCAGCGGCTCCTGAAAGTCGCTGACTTGCCGCGTCTCCCACAGTTGCCGCAATTCTTAGTTGGGTACCAAATCTGGTGCCTCCATGGGATGCACCCGCTCGGCCACGTTAGCTGTCTGATCCGCTCCTTCGCCAACATCGTCGGCCCACGATGTGGATGTCGATGACGTGTGCTGGCGTTGTTCTGTAACGGACGAGGCGCATGCTCCAAGCGGTGCTGTGAGGGAAAGGTCGTTCTTAGGTGCTGACTTCAAGGAGGGTATGTCCTGATTTGAGGTATGGTGCGTCACCGTAGGACTGTCCAGGGTGGCAGTATCATTCTGCTGCTGGTCGGAAAATGGTACGTCACTGTCAGACATTCGTTCGTTATCTGAAAAGGTCGTCTGATGGAGGCCGTCAGCGGAGGGTGTTCGACGGCGTTTCTTACGCCTCCGAGGTGACCGCTGTTTTCGGATGTGTTGTTCTGAATCAGAATGTGGTTGCTCCTCTTCTATCGCCGCACCCGTCTGGACGAAAGCAGAAGTCGCCACCACACTTAGGTCGACGTCCATGGTACCAGCAGAGTCATTCGGAGTTGTCTCTGTTGTTGCCGGCTCTGGTGATGGCGCTGGAGGCGGTGCTGTGCTTGTGTCGTCGGTATTTTCTTCTGCGTTGGCAACTTAGGTTCAGGCGTAGCCTGGAGTGGTATTACTTGGTTCTGTGCAACTGCAGCGTAGGTGACGGGTAGGGACGTGACCGTCGTTGCTGAGGCCACCTCACCTAGTGGTGTCTGTACCAAGCGTCGGCACATACATTCGGACCGGACATGGCCTTCCTGGCCACTTCCTGAACATTTTCGTGGCTGACCATCGTACATAACGATGGCCCGCACACCACCAATCATCAGTTACGACGGAACGTGTTTCTTAAGCTCAATCTGTATCTGAAGCACACCATTTAATACCTGGTAGGTCGTAAATGTTTGCCACTTTTCTGCGAGGTGACCCACGACGTTACCATACGGTTGGAAGGCTGCAATGACCGTTTCTTGAGGTACTTCAAACGGGAGCTCAAACACCCGTAGAGTACGTAATCCGAATCCTGCATGATCGACAGTTACGGCACCGATGTGTCCATCAGAGTGCTTGAACTTCAGTCCAGTGTTATGTCGTTGGAAAACATCAGTGCATAGCGCTTCCGTCGTCATCTTGATATAGACGATGCTTCCCGTGATTGAAAAGTGTATTCCGATCACGTCTTGTGGGTTCAAACGATGATCTTCTCGTATCAACTGTTCGATTTCAAAAGCTCTTGGTCTTGGATGTTCAGCCTGAAAAGTTACTTTGATCGTCGCACGGCGGTAAGCGTGCGCCATGACGTACGTTAATGCGGGACTCAATACACACAAATACCGCGACGCGGAAGTAAACAAACCTCGGAGCGGAGCGTTAAGCGGCGCGCGGCGCAGGTGCGCACGCTAGCACGGCCCAAGGCGAACTGAACGCCTCAGTCATCTCGGCCACCGCGGCCGGCTATACCGAACAAAAAGAAGACTACTCCGTACTTTTGCCAGGCTCCCACTACTGACACCAAGCAACGAACTATTCGACTTAGTGAACACAGAACATAGATCTACGGACGCCACATCCTAACTAAACTACGAGACCTTGAAGACTACTTAACAACCAGACCACGCATAATAAGACACCCTAAGTTTAATTACATTTAGATTATATAAGTAAATTGTAAATACAGTAATTGTAAATATCCATCAAATATGTATATAGCAATTTTACTGTAAATACTTATTAAATATGTTAATTACAAAATGCCACTACAAGAAAAACCAAAATACTGTATATAATTGAGTAATGTTAAATTCAGCTAATTGATGTTAAAAAACAATTGTTAAACCAAGGGAAATTGATAGCACTTAATGCAAGCCATATATTGTAATAAAATATAATACAACTCTAAACCTTCGTCTGGCCAAAGAGTGCTTTGCATGCACTATAATAGCCCGCCCATCCCCCTCAGAGATGTGAATGAAAAGTGCTAAAAAATAAATAAATAAAATAAATCAGAAATCTAGATAAGTACTCGATCAGCTGATAGAAGAACAGGAGCGTTTGATGTGCGCCCTTCAGATGCAGTTGGAAAACGCTGGAGAGGAACTAGGTAAGCTGAGGACGGGAAGGGGGGCTGGGTAATGGGAACTGGCAGTTGGCGAGTAGGTAGCTAGGAGGAGGTATTCAGATAGCTCCACGTTGCAAGTTGCAAATAGGTTTGACCAACTGTCAGCGTTGATTGGAGATGAACCTCCTGTAGCTGTAGGTGTATGATGCAGCAGACCTTAGCTGTTAGGAAGCCGAAATCTGTAGACAGGTCTATTAGGAAGAAGAAGGTTCTTCTGTTAGGCTGCTCTCATGGCAGAGGTGTTGGCCAGCAGTTGCAGGACGTATTTGGGAGTGAGTAGCAGGTCACCAGCAAAATGAAGCCCAGTGCAGGATTACCTCAGGTTACTTGTAACATAAAGGACTTGCGTAGAAATTTCTCAAAAGAGGATCAGGTGGTATAGGGGTGGGGCCTGGAATAATCTTGATAGGGACAGGGAGTATGATATAGGTGGTGATGTGGAAAGGATAGCAACTCAAACTGGTGGCACAAATGTGCATTTTATGCAGCTGTTTCAGCGTGATTGTAGACCTCGACTTAATACAGCTGTCAGGTGTATTGTCACGAGGCATGAGGAGGTGCTGATGACGGAGGGCATAGATCACATTGCAGTGGTGCCTGTTGAGTCTATACAAAGGTTGGGTTTCACTAGGCACGGTTTGCACCTCAATGGGTATGGGAAGGGGAGTTTGGCAAAGCTCATAGGTGACAGTCTAGTAGCGGCTGGGGGTGTCATTCATGGAAAAATTCCTGTAATAGTTGGTGTTAGGGCTGCACCTTTTTCAGACTGAAGACAGCTGATAGGTATTCCTGCTTAAGGGAAGTCCCCCCAACAAAGAAACCAAGAGCCAAGATCGCTTTTTATTTTGTATTTTTCATTAAGATTACCGGTTTCGCAGATTAACTGCGATCTTCGGATCTTAGATTTCATTCTTCAAAACATTATTATTAAAACCTTTTAAAAACACATTTACTCGCTAACTTAATTGTTGGCTTTGATAAAGGTTGAATTGTAGCCTATCGCGATTGTGGTTTATTGTACCGCGACAATGCCGCTCGCGTTGGTCGCGATCCAATGACTGTTAGCAGAATATGGAATAGATGGGTTCAGGAGGGCAATACGGAATGCCGTGCTGGATCCCAAAGGCCTCGTATCATAGCAGTCGAGATGACATGCATCTTATCCGCATGGCTGTAACGGATCGTGCAGCCACGTCTCGATCCCTGAGTCAACAGATGGGGACGTTTGCAAGACAACAATCATCTGCATGAACTATTTGACGACGTTTGCAGCAGAATGGACTATCAGCTCGGACACCATGGCTGCGGTTATCCTTGACGCTGCATCACAGGCAGGAACGCTTGCGATGATATACGCAACGACGAACCTGGGTGCACAAATGGCAAAACGTCATTTTTTCGGATGAATCCAGGTTCTGTTTACAGCATCATTATGGTCGCATCCGTGTTTGGCGACATCGCAGTGAACGCACATTGGAAGCGTGTATTCGTCATCGCCATACTGGCGGATCACCCGGCGTGGTGGTATGGGGTGCCATTGGTTACACGTCTCGGTCACCTCTTGTTCGCATAATGGTACTTTGAACAGAGGCCATTACATTTCTGATGTTTTACTACCCGTCTACACGTCTCGGTCACCTCTTGTTCGCATAATGGTACTTTGAACAGAGGCCATTACATTTCTGATGTTTTACTACCCGTGGCTCTACTCTTCATTTGATCCCTGCGAAACCCTACATTTCAGCAGGATAATGCACGACCGCATGTTGCAGGTCGTGTGTGGTGGACTCTAAATCCATAGTCTTTCCCAGGAAGGAAACACGTCTTCACATACACACACTCTTACTTTATTCCAGAGATATATCAACAAGGTACATCGTTACAGATAATCTAAGATAACATTTTAAATTATACTAAAACGACGTCACTTCATCACTCTACATCCTCCCCACCCTGGTCTACCTCCAGAGGTACGACCAGCTGAATCGGCCTGGTTACTTTATGTCCGTCAGGCAAGTCAAGTATTACCGTTCGTATTAGTCCGTCTCGTCCTTTCTTCAGTTCAGCAACTCGCGCCCTTCTCCAGCACTGGCGCTGACAAACATCTTCTTGTAACAGGACGAGGTCTCCCTCGCGCAGTCTTGTAGAATCCTTTGGACGCCTTACTTTGTGGTAACTTCAGAGTTGAGTTAAGTACTCCTGGCTCCAGCGTTTCCAGAAGTCCTCCACTAATTTCTGTCTGAGATTATACATTTTTGCTAGGTTTGTAGGTCTTCGTGGCGGTGTCCCAGAGAGTAAGGTAGTGAGGCGATCCCCACTAGGAAGTGCGCTGGCGTCAAAGTGCTATCCTCGTGCTATGTCAAAGGTCTAGAGTTGAGTGCGGCTTCTATGTTCGCCAACACTGTTTGCAGCGCTTCATCGTCCAAGCTTGATTGTCCTAAGACCTTTCGTAAACACCTCTTAGTAGTTCCGACCATCCTTTCCCACCACCCTCCCCACCAAGTCGCACGAGGTGCAATGAATTTCCATATAATTGTGTGGTGGGCGAGATAGTGGTGTACCTTTGCTGCCGATATTACTGGCATGTCGCTAGCTAGTTCCAAGTGTATGGCTCTCGTAGCACAGGTAAATAATACTATGTAGCATTTCTTAGTGCAATGGTATGTTTTTTAATATAACGGACCAGCAAAGTCTATGCCGGTGACATCAAAAGGTTTTCCAGGGGTTACTCAATCCGCTGGTAGTGGAGCTTCTATTTCCTGAGCTGTGGTCCTATTAGCCATTTTACACGGTACACATCGGTGGATAATCTTTTTAATGGTTTGTACAAGTAGTTGTGTAAAATGACGAAAAATGTAGATGTGGCACGGTCGTGTTCTGACTTTATTCCTATTGCTTCCAAGTCTCAGAAGCTTCGGATGACGTGGTCAAATGTTGGTTGGTTGGTGTTGGGGGTTTAAAGGGGACTAAACTGCTTGGTCAAATGTTGGTTCGTCCTGCTGTGCGCCTATAAAATTTACTGTAGTGCAGTTAATTGCAATACTTGCACGATTTCCACTGAGGATCTACCATAATTGGGAAGTTGTTGAGGAAATACGCAAAGGTGCAGCGTCGTTCATTATTCTTCAATAATGTTCTGCCCCTATTAGTATTTCGATTGGTAAGTCTTCGTTCCAATCTGTAGGGTCGGCTAGTTTCAGATTACTTTGTAAACTATATGTTTGTATCTCCTTTGGAACAGTTGGAAGTCGAGTGAAGATGTGTGCGCTTTCAAAAGCGGTGAATGATAACTCGAAGCCGGAGTAAATACTTCGAAGTTTTGCTCGAACAAGTCGTCGAGGACCGGATGTAACGGAATTCATCTCAAAGGCGTTAACCACTAACGGCTTGTTATCAATAACTTCTAAATTCAAACTGCCTATTAACGAACTGCTGATGAAACTTGACTGGCTGCCACAATCCAAAACGCAGCGGGGGAGTTTAGTTTTCCCAAATGGGCCACATATCCGTACACATGCTGTCTGAAGGTAAATGTATCCTCTAGGAGTCAGTGAAATGCTGCCTACTAAAGTAGATTCACTCGACTGTATTTGAGGTGTCGGCCGTTCTAACTCTTTACAGATTGATCTGTGGTGGCACCTTTCGTATGCTGAGCAGGCGGCCCGTTGTTTTCTCTGACAGATCTTTGTAGTGTGACCTCGCTTTAAGCAAAGGAAACAACGATTTTTAGCTTTTAATACCTCAATTCGATCGCGTACACTCGTCGTGACCTTACAGTCCTGAGCCCAGCGGCCTTTTGCTTCACAGAAAACGCAAAAGGACTCTCTCGCCTTCACATTATTTTGTCCTGTCTTTCCAGAAGTTGTTTTGACATTCAAAATAGCAGCGGACGGGGTCGTACTTGATGAGTTATATGATATACCCCGAATCTTTTGTGTGAGTAAGGCTGCTTCTACTTCCTCTGATAAGAAATCCATAAGTTTAATAATATCATTTTCCGAAAGCCGCTCCCTCTTCGCGCAAATGATCCATTTCTTACACATGTTGTCAAGGAATGCTCGCAATATCTTTGGCACTAGTATACGGCCGTAGCTATTTACATCTTCTCCTAGTGAGCGGAGCGCTTGAATACGTTTGTTGCAATCAATGAAAGCGGCGTATAGTGTTTCGGGAAAGACAAAATGTATAGGCTTTAGACCTTCAAGGTAATCTAGATCCGCTTGCACTATACAGTTCTTGTCCCCATACCGTCGTTGGAGTATTCTCTTCGTTTCTTCATATGTTTCTGCAACAACCGCTAAACCTTCTACTAAATGCTTAGGTTCCTCTTCAAGGTAACCCCGTAAAAATATATCTTTGTGCGTGGTAGACAGGGCCGGGTTTTTATCTATTGATTGTTCGAATTGTTCCCAGAACCGTGACCATGACTCAATGTCACCTGAGGAGGGTTCGAGCTTTATTGTCGGAAGTTTTATAGTTGGTGGTAGGACGGTCTGCACGTCAGTGTTGTCATTGGTGACGACATGTGGTACGGATTATTTGTTCATTCTACTTGACAGCTTGCAGATCGTGCGTTTAGCGGCATCAATATATTCGTCACACCGTAAAATGTCCGCCTCATATTCCTCGTTAGGTATCAAGTCGTGTATTTTATCGTCTAGCGCTGTTACTTTATTTAAAGTCTCTCGTAATCTTTCGGCACAATATTGGAATTCATCTGTTGTGGTGGTGGTGTCAAAATTATTTGCTTCTGTAACAAAACGTGTAATGTTGCCTCGTTCTCGTGCTCTTCTACGTTTTAAGTTCTGCAAGCGAGACGAATTGCCGTTCGCATTCCCAGCTTGAGTTGCATGTTCGTGGTGCTGTGACTGAGTTTGTGCGCGCAATTGCGCGTTTTGTTCGCGTAGTGTCGCGAGTTCTCTTTGCTCAATGGTTAATTCCATATTCCTCGATTGTATATCCTCCGTGTGAGTAGCGTGTTCAGCGTTGTGTGCCATTAGATAAATAGTAGTGACAAGGAATTACACAGTTGGTAGAACTGTAGTGTTTTCGCGCCAAGAACAACTGCTGGCGTCAGTGCGCGTGTTTGACTTAGTGTTGCCTTGACGACGCGTATTTATACGCACCAATAATATTATACACTCGAATATTTGTCTACTGAAGCTACTACAGTAATTGCAGTCCCTATTTCAAATCAATCTAGGCGATTGTTGATTAATACAATAGTAGACTTAGCTGGTAGTGATAGCAGAAGTGCCGTCGTATGCGGTGTGTTGGGGCGTTGTCTCAGCTTCCTCCTGGCGTCGAATCTCAATTGTAACCCAGATTTAGTCGATCTGGCGTGTAGATCCCTTAGTGTAGGATCACCCGGCGTGTGAGCACCAACTGTGGCGGACTCTAAATCCACCGTCTTTCCCAGGAAGGAAACACGTCTTCACATACACACACTCTTACTTTATTCCAGAGATATATCAACAAGGTACATCGCACAGACATACATTACTAGACTGGCAAACATACCTCTCTGACTGAAGCCTAATGCCGCCATCTTGCCTCACCTCACGTCAAAAAGTTTCTATACGGTACTATTATGATCTACTGACACGATATGACGTTGTAAGCTGTACTAGTTGGTTTGAACAAGATCTGTATTTGAGCTAACACTTCTGCAATATTTGAATTTAACATATAGGCCTATATTGTCGAATCGTGTTTTGAGAAGAACGTGTTAACTACGCAAAAATTTTACTTACTGTCCTGGCGGCCTCGTGTGATTATGTCAGTCATGTGATGTTGGCATTAGCCGTTCGCTTGACGATGCAAATGTTTTCTCATGAAATCTTCGTTTTACGAGGGCAGTTATTATTGAGTGAACCAAGCAAGGACATACAAAAATCTGCCAATTATTGAGCATGAACAGCATTAATTATTTACTTTGTCATCTGTACGATATACTAATCAACTCACTCTGTTTGGATTACTAAGAATATCATAATCATACAAGGCCACCGGGATGGTGAGTAAAATTTTACCATTACATACAGTTAAAGCAGATTGTAGTTAACGAAAAAAACTGAGAGGACTAAACATAACCTCTTATACACGACAAATAGCACATTTATAGCGGTCATACTATTGACAAGAAAGCCCGCAGTTTATCGAGACTGGTAACAGATGAACAAAAACAGCAAATTGATGGGACTCATTACTGTATGTATTAAACTAGACAGTAGTTTTCGTAAGAACACCCAAAAGAATAAAAGCGTGTTATCCACGACAAATGGCTCTTTTATATCGACCATACTACATCTACATACATACTCCGCAATTCACCGTAAGGTGCGTGTAGAAAAGAAGTGGGATGAAATTGGTAACAGATTGATAAAAACCGCAAATCAATGAACTCATAACTGTATCAGTATCTTACATTTGTTGTACGAAAAATTACAGCTATGTACAACACACGAATGTACCATTATCTCTCAACTCTAAAGAAATCGTAGTTATGAGAGTTCATCCGCAATTTTCTGTAAATACACACACGACCGCTCGCACGTTTGTAGTATACAAATATGGCGGCGAACGACTTCAATGACACCAATGATACTGCATACGACATTGCCAGTCTAGTAATGTATGTCTGTGGTACATCGTTACAGATAATCTAAGATAACATTTAAACTTATACTAAGAACGACGTCACATCATCACTCTACATCGTGTACAGGCCTGTCGGGATACGGAAAATGTTCGACTGCTGCCCTAACCAGCACATTCTACAGATCTCTCACCAATTGAAAACGTCTGGTCAATGGTGGCCGAGTAACTGGCTCGTCACACTTCGACAGTTTCTTACTCTTGATGAACTGTGGTATAGTGTTAAAGCAGCTTGGGCATCTTTACCTTTACACGCCATCCTAGCTCTGTTTGACTCAATGCCCGGGTGTATCAAGGCCGTTATTGCGGCCAGAGGGAGGTAGTTGTTCTGAGTACTGATTTCTCAGGATATATGCACCCAAATTGCGTGAAAATGTAATCACATGTCAGTTCTAGTATAATATATTTGTCCAATGAATACCCGTTTATCATCTGCATTTCTTCTTGGTGTAACAATTTTAATGGCCAGTAGTGTACTGAATTCCTATAATCTGATGCAAACAGTATTTTTTCCAACGAGAGTGCAAGACAGTATCAGTTCTATCATTAACAGTATTTTTGTTACTTTTAGTTATTAGAGGGGCACTCTTGTTAGCAGAATAATAAATGGCCTATCAGACCACGATGCACAAATTTTAATTCTAAAAAGTATTTGTTCTCTAACAAATGTTAAATATAATTATAAACGACTTAGAAAGTTAATGCATTTGCAATTGAGACCTTTTTAAGCCTAATTAAGGAACAAGAATGGCAGTATGTTTATAGTGCTGATAATACAGATTATAAACATAATGCTTTCCTGAACACATGTCTTACGCTGTTCGAAAGTTGCTTTCTGCTAGAACGCTCAAAACAGGGTACTTCCAGTTACAGGCAGCCAGGACGGCTGACAGAAGGGATAAGAGTATCATGTAGAACAAAGTGGTAATTGTATCAAAATTTTAGAAGCAGTCAGAATGAAGATGCAGTAGCTCATTACCAACAGTACACCAGTACTGTAAAGTTCTGAAAAATGTCATTAAGAAGCCAAAAATATGTGGTATGCAAAAAGAATAGCAAACTCTCAGGATAAAATTTAAACTATCTGGTCAGTCGTGAAGGAAGTGTCTGGTCAGCAGCAGCAGCAGCAGGTATAGAATATAGTGTCAGTGCGTAGTAGAAATGTTTCTGTTACTGATAAGTTAGATATATGTGCAGTATTCAATAGTCACTTTCTGAATGTAGCAGGTGAACTAAGCAGAACACTAGTTTCTACAGGTTGTTAGAAAATAGCTTTCCGAGACTGTTACCTGAAATGGTCCTCCATGATACTTCCAAAGGGGAGATTGAGTCAATAATTAAATCACTATATACTAAGGACTCTTGTGGATATCATGGGGTATCTAGCAGAATTCTAAAGAACTGTTCTCCATAGGTTAGCCCTTTTGTGTCCCAGCCTCGTCGCCGCTTTTGTGTCTCGTTTCCGTCGTAGGTGTCGGTGGCCGAGTGGAATGAGACCGACACAGGAATAAAGATAGCACGCTGGTGCAGGTACGGAGAGGAGCAGCCAGAACTAGAAACACTAGAGTAAATTAGAATGAGATATATATTGCACAGAAATTATACAATACTTAACTTTTACATAGTACTGCAGAATGTTGATACATAGTTGAGCTAGAGTCCTGCCTAGTGCCTAACTGATAGCCAAGTCTTCACTGGTGCCTATCGGATTCCGAAGTCTTTACTGGTTCCTAACTCAGTCCCAAGTGAACGATGTCGTTCAGTGGGAGCCACGAGCGGAGTTGCAGCAGAGGGCGCTCGTGGCTGTCGTCGTGAGAACGCCGCGCCGTGCGTGCATGGCGGCGCGCGGCGAAAGTAGGTGGCGCGCACTTTGTACTTGTGCGACACCACACCCCTCCCCCCCAAACCGCCGCGCCGTCGTGGCGTAGGGCTGAGGGCCACGGCGACGGCACTGGGAGGAGGGCCTGGGCGGGGGCGTTACTGGTGGGACGGGCGTCTTAGCTGAGGCTGGGATCGAGACGCCGTCCGCGCCCCGGCATCCGCCTTGCGATCCCCCGGAAAACCCGCCAAAACGAGGGAAGGGCGCACGCTTCCGCCCAGATTGAGCAGGTCATCTTCTTCTGAGGTGCGTGGCCCAAGCTGGGGGGGGGGGGGGGGGGCGCACGGTCCCGGAGTCCCTCTCGGTGACGCTGTCAGCTGAGGCGGCGACGGAGGCGGAGGGGCCGACTGCGTAGGAGGCGCGTCGACATCCATCGGTATCTCGTAGCCCAGGGACGAACGATGTGGCTGTGCTCCCTGGCGGTGAACTGGGTCTGGAATCAAGAAACCGGAGACAGGATCGCGCGGCCTGTGCAAGCGCAATTGGTTTGCGTGGCGCCGCAGCTCCGACCCTGTGGAAGAACGTACAACATAAATATTGCGACCGAGCACGCGCCGAATGATGCCCGGTAACCATGTCTTCTTGTTTCCAGCAAACACCCTGTACAGCACCGGCGTAGAAACCTGAAAACGCGTAGCGCCATACGAACCGACTCGGTGCGTGGGAGGCTGCAGCAGGTGAAGGAGAGTGCGGTGACGGCGGCCGTGTAGCAGCTCGGCAGGAGAAGGGCTGTCACGTGGCATGCACCGATACGTAGTCAGGAAAATTTGAAGAGCTTGCTGCCTGGAGTGCTGACCTTTCATCTTCTCCATGTGAGACTTGAATGTTCGAACGAAACGTTCTGCTTCACCATTGGACTGAGGGTGAAAAGGTGCGGTGGTGATATGCTGAATGCCATTCACACGACAAAACTGTTGAAATTCCGCACTAACAAACTGAGGTCCATTGTCACTGACTATAGTTTCAGGCAAACCTTCGATGCAAAACACTGATGTTAAGGCACTGATCGTACTAGACGCCGTCGTTGAGTTCATGGCAATCACAAAAGGAAACTTGCTGAAAGCGTCTACAACGATTAACCAGCGCGTATTCCAGAAAGGTCCGGCAAATTCAATGTGTAAACGTTGCCATGGTCCCTTGGGGCGTGGCCAATCTGAGAAACGTTGCGGAGGAGCCGCCTGATGCTCCGCACAAACAGTACACTGTGACGTCATGTTCTCTATCGGAGCGTCCATACCAACCCAGGTACAATGACGTCTGGCCAGTTGCTTTGTCCTAACAATACCCCAATGTCCTTGATGCAGGAGGCGTAACACTTCACGTTGCGGGGAACGAGGAACAATCACTCTTGTTTGGTCGTTGTCCGTATGTAACAACAGAACACCCTGACTTAAAGACAATGCATGACGTTGTGCAAAATAACGTCGAACCAGAGGCCGATCAATGTCTTTGGATCTGGCAGGCCACCCTGAGCGAACAAAACGTGCTACCACACTTAGGTCTGCATCCGCCGCTGTTTCCTGTGCAACCCGACGAGAGTTTAAAGGGAAGTCTGCGACAGCGGAATCATCTCTGGAGTCTATCTGACAACATGCCATTTCCGAAGAATCGAACGACACATCCTGGCCAACCGGAAGTCTGGAAAGTGTGTCCGCGTTGGCATGTTTAGTGGTAGGTCGGTACAAAATCTCATACTGATAATTTGACAATATCAAGGTCCATCTCTGAAGCTTTTGTGCCGTTCGTGGCGGAATTGGCTTTGTGTGTGAGAACAACGACGTGAGAGGCTTGTGGTCTGTCAACAAATAGAATTTTCTGCCATAGAGATAATGATGAAACTTTGTGACGCCGTAAATCATTGCTAAGGCCTCTTTTTCTATCTGACTAATTCTGTTGCGTCGGCGTCAGTATCTTGGATGCAAAGGCAATAGGACGATCGTGACATCCAATACAATGCGACAAAACTGCACCCAGACGGTACGACGAGGCATCAACTGCTAACACTCCAGGCTTCTGTGGGTCAAAGGGAATCAAACATGCATCACTGATTAGTGCAGACTTTAATTTTTCAAAGGCAACCTGGCAATCTTAAGACCATACAAACGGAACATTTTTCCTACGTAAGTGATGCAGTGGAGCTGCAATCTGAGATGCATTGGGAATAAACCTGAAATAATAGTTCAGCTTTCCCATTACTGCTTGCAATTCGTGCACATTCTTAGGAGGAGGCAAGTCTTTGATTGCTCGAAGATGTGACTGTAAGGGATGAATTCCTTGGGCATTAATCACAAGACCTAGGTACTCTATTTCAGTTTGAAAAAACGAACACTTTGGTTTATTACAACGTAGACCTGCTGCAGTCAAAACTTGGAAAAGGCACTCCAGGTTTGCTAAATGTTCTTCAACTGTACGTCCGGATACCACAATATCATCTAAATAGTTCGAGCAACACGGTACAGAAACTGTCAGCTGTTCCAAAAAGCGCTGAAAAATAGCGGGGGCGGAAGAACTGCCAAAGGGTAGGCGTTGAAATTGAAAAAGGCCCATGTGAGTATTAATGACGAAAAACTTTTTTGACTCGTCATCAAGCGGAATTTGTAAGTATGCCTCTGCTAAATCAATCTTAGAAAAGAAGCGAGACTGTCCTAATTTGTCCATTAGTTCGTCAGGTCTGGGCAGGGGATAAGTGTCTACAAGTGTTTGACTGTTCACTGTTGATTTGAAGTCCGCACAGAGACGAAGTTTTCCTGACGGCTTGGGTATAATTACTATAGGCGAGGCCCACTGACTCGCAGAAACAGGAGAAATCACCCCACGATCTTGCCAACGTTTAAGTTCTTCGGCAACTGTATCACGCAAGGCGATAGGCACTGGTCTAGCTTTACGAAATTTTGGAACTGCAGATTCTTTTAAAGTTACATGTGCCACGAAGTCTTTTGCACAACCTAGTTCCGGCGAAAACAAGTCACTATATTTGTCACACAATGCATTGATTTTATCCTGAGGCACTATTGACGAAATTTAAAGCACATCTCTTTGAATTGATAAACCAAACAAGTCAAAAGCATCTAGTCCAAAAATGTTCTGTGTCGATTTGGCCTGAAGAACTACAAAAGCAACTGTTTTTGTTACACCTTGAAAAGAGGCGGGCAGGCTACACGTTCCTAGCACGGGAATATTTTGACCTGTATAAGCTGTTAACACTTGCTGTGACGGCGACAATTTTGGCGAACCCAGAAGTTCATAAGTATCTTTATTTATTAATGTGACAGCGGAACCAGTATCAAGCTGAAATTGCACCGTCTTATTTTCTATGAAGAGAGTCACAAACAGTTTTTGCTTGCGGCGCTCGACAGGTCCGCGAATATGGGCAACGTCTGCTACGGTTTGTTTACTGCGCTTGCGCGGGCCGCCTAGTGAAGTAAGCGGCGCAGAGTCGGCACGCAGCGGATTAACAACACTGTCACTAGATGGCACTACCGCCGGATCGGCGTCCGCGCAAGCATGCGAAGCTACTCCAGATGTACTAACTACTGCACTACACTTTTGAGTAGCTACTTGATGTCTACTCAGTGGCGTAGCTATCATAGGGCTAGGCGGGGCAATGCCCCGGGGCCCCCGAGCCCCAGGGGCCCCTCGGCCTTCGTGAGCGGCGATCGAAAAAAGTTACAGTAGAGCGTCGATTTTTTTTTATTTATATTTGTTTTACCCTCCGACCCCTTCGTCCATCATATCGCCTTCCCCTCAAACCAAGTTTACCACAGTAACCGCACTGGGCCACCGGCCGGCGGAACAATGCTTCTAATTGGGCCTTCACAAGACACACTGCTGACAGGCGAAGCTGTGTGTCCAACAATTGGCACACTTCAGTCGGCAGAAGTAGCGGCAGCATCAAAGCTGCTCACAGCAACAGCTGCGTCTTCGAAGTGTTGCGGCGTGCAATGTGAAGGATCGCGCTCCTCCAAATGCAGTATAAATACATTTACTGTGCAGTAATTCTTATTGGCAAATAGAAGTGTACAGTTCGAATATCTGAATAAACCTGTTTTCCGAATATCCATGTCCCCAAATTACTTCGGATAATAGACGTTATACTGTATATAATATTTTAATTGAATGAAGGATTTTCGACTATTATTTTCTCCTGCCGAAATTGACACCAACATGGACAGTTCGCCAATTATGTAAGGAAATTATAACAAAATATGCATTATTAGTATGTGAGGTTACGGAAGTATTTACCGCAGTTTTATTCTTCTGCAGCAGCCGATAGGTCTTTCAGCGTATTAAAAATTATCAAAACGCATCTGAGATACAGTATGACTCAAGCTTGACTCGGACATTTGGCACTCATAGCCATGGAAAACAAGACTGCATCAAGTTTAGATTTAACAGACCTTATTGACGATTTTGCAAAAACAAAGCCAGGAAAAGATTGTAAAATAATTGTTAAAATAAAATAGACTACTTTTTAATTGTGTACCCACATTATTACTATAATGTACTGCAGTCACGAAAACGCTTACCGATAATTACCGATCAGAAATCACATATTTGCCAACATCTGCAATCTAACAGTTTCAAGCATTGTATTACTCCAATAGGTATTCTTTCATTCTGACTTTGGTGCTTGAAGAAACACGAACGAAATCCCCACGACTTGAAAAGCGCCACACATTAAGTTCGGGATACACAGTGACGCGCGAAAAATAATTATGAATTTTCGTGTTACAAGACAGAAAAATTCCCAACTTTTTGGAAACAATGTTTTAACACATTGACTGCTACATCAGTTTTTCCATTTAAAGCTCCGTGGTACAGTTGTAACTCACAGTAGCGTTCTGTGACTTGGTGTTATAGTACGTTATGGCCCCAGTAACAAATCATGTTCGTTTTGAAGACCTCAAGAGTAGTTATTCACACTTGAAATCGTTAATTATATATAGCTCACATGGCCCAGTCATATTGGAGTTTCCTTGTTTTTATAATTTATTATTTGGTGTTACATATTACTTATACAGTAGATTGTATATCACATACAGTTTTCATTACATTCTCCAACTCTAATTGCAACAACAATGAAAGACTGACAAAACTGGGTAATTCCAGTTTGTATCCCTAACACCTGCATGCACTGTGCTTTTATAAAGAAACACTCTTCGCAAAAAGATGAGTCACAATTTCTTACATTTCCATGTAGTTTGTTCACATTTCTTGTCAACTTGCTCTCGTCCAAATTCATTCTTCATTTTTTTCGTAGCATCCATACACCTATGACTTGCTGCTCCCATGTTCACAAGAGCACAATCTGCAAGCAGCTCGGTGGCTACGATGAGAAATTTATCAGGATCAAAGTCACTTCCTCTTTGAATTCTGTGATTGAGGTGATATTGTTGTTGATGTATCGGTAAATCAAAAGAGAATTTACCAATGCTGACCCCGTGAGCAGTTCAATTGCAAGCTTCCTGTACGATCACACCTCGCCTTAGACAATATAGGACTTCATTTGGCGAGAGAGCTCTATAAATGACTGATTATAGTCAGTTATCATTGCTGGTTTTTCCTTTGTGCCCCTCTTGGTTTGAACTTCAGGTTCTTCCTTTCCATGAACTGTACTCAGCATAAACATTCCTCTTATGTTTCCATTTCAGTAGTATCTTCATCTTCTTCACTTATGTCTATAACTTCATCTTAAAGCTTCTGTACATGCCTTTGTTCATCTACATAACTTCTACGAGACACTTTCTCCTAATGCAATATCAATGTGTTACGGAGCAAACAACACTGAATAAAGACTGTAGTAATAATGCAGAAAAACAATAATGGAACTGTACGCAAATAATGTTGTCGAATGAAAGAATTACAGGAGCACCAAGCCAAAATTATTAAGGACACACCTGGCACTTTACTCTGGCGTCATGTGAGTCATATGTAACTCACACACACAAAAAAAAAGATAGACTGAGGTACTAAACTGCAATATTTTCAACTTATTTGTACTTAAATAGCTTACTTTAAGCAAACTAAACCAGAATATGGAAAAAAAGTAAATGGTGCCCAGGGGACGGTAACCCAAGTATACCTTTGGCAGCCAATATGTTAATATAGTTATTGTTAAACAGAATGGACTAAGGCAAAATATTAAATGTATACAGCATATTTCAGTACAGTAGCATATGATTTGTTGTGGGGATGTGACAGGTAACAGCAGGAAGGGGTGGGGGTTGGGAGGCAGAAGCTGCGGGATAGTTTAGACCGCTGGAATGGTCAGGCATTGCCGATTTTTGTGCGCCTGCAAAACGAATAGCGAGAAAGCGAGCCCCCACTCTGTCTATTTCATTACGTCGCAAAAGGAAATTACAAGATGTTTTACAAAGTTATACCGACCCTTCACAGTGCACCTCGTAAATCACAGATGACGTACTGCGCAGACAGACCTGGAGAGTGCGCATTTTCCACAAAATGCGTTGCGTCAGGAAACAGGCATGTTTATTTTCCACAAATGCGTTAATATTGAAAGGAATACCGAACAGAATCTACATACCTTTCTACACACTACCTTGCAATGGAAGGCGGGAAATGGATTCAGCGTTCTTTGGCTTTTTCTTCCCCGGCGCCTTCCCATACCAAAGGAACTATTCGCTCTTCAATTTACGTTCATACTAACACTATACCCTCCGCCGCATTCTTCTCAGTTCTTCTATGTGAAAAACAAACAACTTCACTGTGTTTTAAAGTAAAGGTGAGAATTCAGCACTTCACTCAATCTTTTAAGGTACGTTCCTACCCGCAAACTATTTGTTTATACTGCCATTTAAAGGTTTAATTACATTCACGGATCAGAAGTTTCATGTAATAATTACTTTGTCTAAATAATGAATTGTGCATCAAGACGCTGCCCTCTACCCCACTGCCACGATAATAATCGAAGATATCGACTTAGTTATTTTACGTATTACTTTTTCCTGGCCAGACACTAACATATACTTCAAGAATCCTGGTAAGGACACGGCTCAATCCAAAGTGTTTCATCAAACAGAATCCGGCAATTCACTTTTGATGAAGCCCTCCTACGCGAATATTTCCCCTATTTTTCTTCTTTGACTGGGCTATCAACGAAATGAGGTAACAGCGTAGTAGTTTATCGAGAGTGAGTTGTCGGCACTGACAAAAGTCCGCCTGCTGTCACCGCTGACGAAAACTATCCCATGGGGCATTTTCATCTGTATGTCCTACCCAGGTCCATCTCTATCTCTATCCCTCTGCAAAATTTCATCCAAATCAGCTAGTAATTTTTGCATGAAAGCATAACAAACAAACAAACTTTCATACTTATATTAAAGAGTATGATTAAATATTATCTGCTGTGTGACACATAGTAATTTACTTAGTAGTATTTAGGTTTGCCTTATTATGTCTTCCACTGGGCGGTAAGGAGCTGACTATGAAGTAGTTTTGCATCTGTACAGTATTAGTGTAAAGAGGGCCCCAATGTCATTTTTGCCCCGGGGCCCTTGGTGACATAGCTACGCCACTGTGTCTACTGTCACTAGCTACACAGTAATGGGCACTATTACAAGGAGCAGTTGCAGAAGGCACTATTTTCACTACAGGAATGCACTGTTCATAGTCATTTTGCTTGTCCCGAACCCTTTTCCGTTGCACTGTTTTACGCGCTCGTCGGCGCTTGCTACGTGGTGCACTATATAGTTTTGCCATAGGCGCAGAACTACTTTCTTGCAATTGAGATCCAAGGAAAGCACTGTTCAATTCCACAGCCCGTATAACATTTACAGAATGAACTGTTCTCGCACTCTGCGAAGCACTGTTTCTAACGGTACCGTTCTTTGAGTTTTTAATTTGCATACACACAGACTGTACATGTCCTGATTTGCCACATTGATAACAGGTTGCGTTGCGACTAGGGCAATGAGCACGCTTGTGGCGAGACACACACTGGGGGCAAGATTTACGTACATTTTTCTGAAATGAGCGTTGGCGCCCGTTATGCAAATTACTGTGTCTAACACTACGGGGCGACCTTTGCGTCGCACTTTTACACTGGCTACTGTTCACTGTCTGTTCAACACGGCCTGTACTATTGTAAGAATCACTAGTGCTACACTGAGAACTACGGCTAGGAAAGCGACCGTTGCGGCGCACTGAATTAACACTGTGGCTTTGCATTTCTACATCTGCCAAGTCAAAAGTATCATGCGCATCTATAAGCTGCAGTACACTGTCTAATGAGGGGTCAGACTGTTTCAGAATTGCTGCTCTAATTCTGGGGTCCTGAATATTCTGCGTAATCGCATCCCTCAACATCACGTCACTATACGAAAGTCCACAAGAGCAAGTAAATTTACATTTGCGGGTTAAGCCCTTCAATTCCGTAATCCACTCTTGGTGTGACTGCTGCGGTAATTTTTTAAGTCTGAAAAATCGGTACCGTGCCGCAGCTACGAGAACTTTTCTCTCATAATGAGCATTTAGTGCCTCTACTATTTGTTCAAAGTCTACATCACGAGGAGATACGTCGGGGAAAAGTTTTTTCAGCAACACGAAGGTGTTGGTGCCCACCACAGATAATAGCAGATGCTTCACTTTCTGACCTGTAATTTGATGAGCCGCGACGAGTTCTTGAAACTGTGCGAAGTAGTCGCTCCATTCTTCCTCACGTTCGTTGTACTGGCGAAACGTAGGAAGCGTTGCGGCGGCAGGTGTGGGCTGCTGATGCGACGGCTGTTGTTGAGTTGTCGTCAACTGCGCCACTGCCTGTAGAAGTTGTGTTATTTGCGCCGTCTGTAACTGAATGATTTCCATTAAGTTTGGGTTCGGGGTAGTGGCCATACTGACCGATTAGGCGCCGCGCATACAAGTAAATTATAACAAAACACAAATGCAACATGAAAGAGGACGCGCTGCAACAAAAAAGTCCACAAAACACGTAACTGAAAACGTTCCCCCAAAGATCTTATAATAAGGGTGGGTGGGCGGGAGCAATTTCTGCATGCTCCGACTGCTGCTGTCTGGCTGCTGCAAGCGGGCTGGTCCACGGTTCGTCTATCACTCCTCGTCGCCACTTTTGTGTCCCAGCCTCGTCGCCGCTTTTGTGTCTCGTTTCCGTCGTAGGTGTCGGTGGCCGAGTGGAATGAGACCGACACAGGAATAAAGATAGCACGTTGGTGCAGGTACGGAGAGGAGCAGCCAGAACTAGAAACACTAGAGTAAATTAGAATGAGATATATATTGCACAGAATTTATACAATACTTAACTTTTACATAGTACTGCAGAATGTTGATACATAGTTGAGCTAGAGTCCTGCCTAGTGCCTAACTGATAGCCAAGTCTTCACTGGTGCCTATCGGATTCCGAAGTCTTTACTGGTTCCTAACTCAGTCCCAAGTGAACGATGTCGTTCAGTGGGAGCCACGAGCGGAGTTGCAGCAGAGGGCGCTCGTGGCTGTCGTCGTGAGAACGCCACGCCGTGCGTGCCTGGCGGCGCGCGGCGAAAGTAGGTGGCGCGCACTTTGTACTTGTGCGACACCACAAGCCCAGTATAAGCTATATTTGTAATTTTTCCTTTCAGAATGGTCAGTTTACTGAAAGATTAAAGTAGAAGTGAAACCGCCTTATAAAAAAGGAGAAACGGATAATGTAGACAACTATAGACCTACTTCCATGCCATCAGCTTTTTTTCTAAAGTTATTGAAAAGGCTGTATATTCAAGATTAATGGGTCATTTCAGTTCACATAATTTGTTGTCAAACGTACAGATCGGTTTTAGAAGTGATTTAATGGCTGAAAATTCAATATTTTCGTTTCTCTGTGAGGCACTTGATGGGTTACATAAAAGGGTATGGACATTAGGCGCCTTCTTTCATTTACCAAAGCCGTTTGATTGTGTTGATCACAAAATATTGTTGCAGAAGTTGGAACATTATGGAATACGAGGAGTGGCTCACAACTGGTTCACCTCTTACTTTAATAATAGAGAACAGAAGGTAATTCTCCGCAGTGTAAAAAATGTTCAAATGTTTGTATATGTATCGGACCAAACTGCGTGGTCATCAGTCCGTAGCTTACAAACTACTTAAACCTAGGTAAACTAACCTACGGACAAACACACACACACATGCCCCAGGGAGGACTCGAACCTCCACGGCGAGCAACCGCGCGCTACGCAGCGAGACGCCTTAGACCGCTCGGCTACTCCACCGTGGCACCGCATTGTAGAAAATGGCTATGACGTACAACCGCAATGGAGCATAATTAAGTGTGGGGTGCCCCAGAGATCTGTTTTGGGATCGTTGGTGTTTCTTATTTATATAAATGATATGCCTTCGAGTATAACAGGAGATTGTAAAATATTTTTGTTTGCTACCACCAATTTGGTAGTGAAGGATGTCGTCTGTAATATTGACACAGTATCAAATAATGCAGTTCAGGATATAAGTTCATGGCTTGTAGTAAACAAATTGTTGTTAAATCATAGTAAAACTCAGTTTTTAAAATTTCTAACACATAATTTAACGAAAGCTGACATTTTGATTCCACATAATGGGCATGTGATAAGTGAGACTGAACAGTTCAAATTTCTAGGTGTTCAGGTAGACAATAAGCTGTCGTGGAAAGCCCATGCTCAGGATCTTGTTCCAAAATTAAATTCTGCTTTATTTACCATTAGAACAATATCTGAAATAAGTAATTTTTCAACACGAAAAGTAGCCTACTACGCTTACTTTCATTCACTTATGACGTACGGCGTTATTTTTTGGGGTAACTGGACTGATACAAAAAGGATATTTTTGGCTCATAAACGGGCGGTTCGAGCAATATGTGGTGTAAGTTCACTAACGTCATGTCGACCACTTTTCTGTAGCCTGAGAATTGTGATACTTGGAGTCACAATACGATTTTCTTTAATGTGGTTTGTTGTTAATAATATCAGCTTATACCCACGAGTTCGTAGCTTTCACTCGGTGAATGCTCGACAGAAGTCGAATCTACATTTGCATCACACCACCTTGACATTTGTGCAGAAAGGTGTGCAGTATTCTGCAGCATCCATTTTCAATAAGCTGCCACCAAAAACTCAAGATGTGCTGAAATGTTCCTGCCGCTTGAGCTCGTCACTTCAACAAGCTGTACTCTAGATTGCTTTTACATTAAATAAAATTTTATCACTGCAATCCAAAATACCTACTACATTATGTTGAAATTAGCTTAAATCCCTCTTCCAAGTTGAACGTTTTTTGCACCTTACAGTCTTACACGCTCATATGACTTTAATCTTCCCATACAATGATGAAGAAAGCGTTACAGAAAAGTGGATCCCTATGAGAGCGTCTGGTTTCATGTGTCAATTAGCCTCATCTCCGTACATTTTATCCACGCTCTAAGGCGCCTTGCTTCGGAGTGCGCGGTTGCTCGCCGTAGGAGGTTCAAAAATGTTTGTATAGCTTATGGGACTTAACTACATGGTCATCAGTTCCTAAACTTACAAACTACTTATGAACTAGCTAACACTAAGGACGGCACAAATATCCATGCCCGGGGGGGGGGGGGGATTCGAACCCTCGACCGTAGTGGCCGTGCAGACCGTGATTGACACGCCTCAGTCCCATCGGCCACCGCGGCCGTCCGTCGGAGGTTGAGTCCTCCTTCGAGCATCGGTGTGCGTGTGTTGTCCTTAGCATAAGTTAGTTCAAGTAGTTTGTAAGCCTAGGGACTGATAACCTCAGCAGTTAAATAAACTTTTATACCTTTTTCTGAACTTGCTGTTCCAACTGTAGTGTGTAGAAGAAACTATGTGATTAATAGTAATATCTACGGTCATAAGGAGAGGGTTTCTCATGACTGAAAACAAATGGGATTATATTAATTTAAATTTTCATAACTTTTTGCTTTATATTGGTGAAATTAAGAAGGTAATGGAAGGTAAAAAGAAAAAGTATTAGAAAGAACAGACACTTGGACGAATGTTATCTTTATCGCGAATTAGCTCTTTTGTGTCTGATTATTCAGATGAGTGCTAGCAGACTAATCTCCATCGCCGTGACACTTAACTTTTGTTGCCTTTATTTTCTATTCCAGCTATTGGGAAGACGCCACCCGACCAGTTTTTCTAATCATAGGAGAAAAAAATTTCCCGTCTCAACCTTGAAAAAAAAAAAAAAAACGGTCTAAATCTAGAGCAACGTGAATTCTTATATATCTCCTTAGCTCTTTTCCCGCACATTCAGGGTCGGCTTTGTTAATTGGAAGTGGCGTGTTAACATTTACGTGGTGGCCGGATGCCCTTCCTGCCGCCACCTCCTGCCCTCACCCCCCCCACCCCCCCACCCCTCAGGAGGAAATGTGTACACCAGATGTCTGAGTATAGTGTTATATGTCTGAGAGTGCAAAGTGTTATGAAAATTGTTTGCTAATCGTGTAACTGAGGCGGGACTTGGTGACCAGCCCGGTATTCACCTAGGAGGATGTAATCAAAGCATACGCAGGGACAATTGCATAGTTTCCGGCTGTGAAAGTTTAATATTGCCGCGTTGAAATGGAAGCAGGCTTAACTTCGAAGGCAACTGAACACAGAACTTATCCTGAAAGCTGGTTTATTACGAACTTAACATACACGCAGCACTGACTGCCTCTCGGGTAGAGTGCTCTGCTATTTATACACAGACAGAATGTACCAGAAATTAGAAGAATAGTTAACATAAGAAACAAGTAGAATTTACAAGTGCACAAAGAAAGATGCAGAACATTCTGGAATTGTTAATTATAAAGAAATAAATTGTTCTGGTGGGCGGGATTGAACCGTCGACTTTCAGCACCGCAGTCAGTAACGGTATCCCCTGCGCCACGCCAGCAATCAGTGTTCGTGGTTTCTCGTGGCATTGCTCCCTCTCCTGGAAAAACAGCGACCCGCTGTTATGTTCCCTGTGGAGCCAGCTGCAATGTCCTGGATCTGACTGTGTCATGGGTCCTCTGTATGGCAGTTCAAGAGAATCCTTTCCTTCTCCACGATTATCGGCGACAGACGTTCTGTCGTGGCTTCATTAGTAACATTGCCGTCCTTAGAGTCCTTGAACAAGAAGCCATTGTCGTCTACCTGCTCTTCAGGATCTTAGTATGGCTTCATGCTCAGGACGTGAACCATGTCTTTTCGTTTCTGTCGTTTCGACGACGACTCATAATCCTCAACTTCGTATGTGACGTCTGACAGGCAGCGTATGACACGATACGGGCCAAAGTATCGCTTCAATAACTTTTATGACATTCCAACCTTCCGCACAGGGGTAAAAATCCATACCAGATCTCCTGGGTTGTACACAACAGGTCGGTGCTTGTCGTTTTACCGCTGACGGTCCTTCTCCTGGGCGTCCAGTGTCCGTATGCGAGTCAGCTGTCTTGCTTCTTCGACCCTGGTGATGAGCTGTTTAACATAGTCATCCTTATGTGTCGTCCGGTTGGAACGGGAACAGCGTATTCATTGTCGTCTCAGATTCACGGTCATGGAGTAGGAAAAACGGCGTAAAGCCTGTGGTGTCTTGTCTTGCGGTATTGTAAGCAAATGTCACGACTGGCAGAATTGTATCCCAATCCTTCTGCTCAACATCGACATACAACGACAGCATATCGACTAACGTCTCGTTAAAACGTTCCGTAAGACCATTTGTCTGAGGATGGTATGCAGTTGTCATTCTGTGGACAATGTCGCACCGTGACATTACCTCTGATACTAGTTTTGACTGGAATACTTTTCCATGATCAGATATCATGACATGTGGTGCTCCATGCTTCAAAATAATGTCTTCTACAAGGAATTTTGCGATCTCTGGAGATTCTGCAGTCGGCACAGGTTTGGTGACAGCGTGGTGTGTGAGGTAGACAGTGCAGACTATTATCCATCGGTTACCGGTTGTGGACTTTGGGAACCTCCCTAAAAGATCGGTCCCAACTCAGTGGAATGGAGCTGCTGCCGGCGGAATCGGTACGAGATGCCCTGGAGGTAATTGCGGCACATGCTTCTGTCACTGGCACTCTTTACAGTGACTCACATAGAACTTTCCATTTTTAGGTTCTCCTTTCTACAAGGCCTCTATCGTTTTTAATAGTGCTGGATCTTCCCTCTGTTCAGCTGTAACATCATCTAATTCAGTGAGGGCTGAAATTTCAGTCATTGTGTTCCACTAATGGATTCCTCGAAAGGCAGTCGGCATCCTTGTGTTTGCGCCCGTTCTTGAAAACCATTGGACATCGTATTCTTGGAGTCTTAGTGCCCGTCTTGCTAGTCGACCTGATGGATCCTACAAGCTAGTCAGCCAACACAAAAAATGGTGGTCTGTCACGACGGTGAATGGTTTGCCGAATAAATACGGCCGGAATTTGTTGATAGCCCAGATAACTGAGAGACATTCTTTCTCAGTTGTAGAGTACTTTATCTCGGACTTTGAGAGTACTCTTGATGCATAGGCTATCACTTTTTCAGCACCTTCCTGAACTTGTACAAACACTGCACCAAGCCCATAACCATTGTGAAGTTTCGTTTCCGCATTCTCATCGAACAAGGCTAGCACTGGTGTGGAAGTTAGAGCCTCCTTAAGTTCCCGGAAAGCTCTTTCTTTTGTCTCATCCCAGTAAACCTTGATGTGTCCCTGCTGAAGTTCTGGTAATGAACATGCCTTGTAACAAAATCCTTTTATGAAACGTCAGTAGTATGAGCACAGCCCGAAAAAACTTCTCACATCACGAATGTGCTGAGGAGTTGAAAATTCTGTGACTGCCTGCACTTACTTTATCTGGATCAGGACAGACACCATCTCCGTTGACTAGGTGCTCCAGGATTTTTATCTCTTTGGCGACGAATAGGCACTTCTTTGGATTGAGGCGGAGTCCTACAGCTTTAACACTCTTTAACACTGTTCACAGGCGACTCAGATGTTCTTCAAATGTATTCGAGAAAACGACAATGTCATTTAAATAGCAAAGACACGTCGCCCACTTAATGTGTCGAAGCAAGTTGTCCATCATGCGTTCGAATGTGGCCGGTGCATTACATAATCCAAATGGCATTAATTTGAATTCATAGAGGCCGTCAGGTGTAATAAAAGCCGTATTCTCCCTGTCAGCTTCGTCAACCTCGATTTGCCAGTAACCTGTCTGCATGTCCATAGTTGAGAAGTATGTAGCTTCTTTCAAGCAGTCTAAGGTGTCGTCAATGCGCGGCAGTGGGTAGACATCTTTCTTTGTGATTTTGTTCAGCCGCCGATAGTCGACACAGAATCACCACGTGCCATCCTTCTTCTTTACAAGGACCACCGGAGACGACCAAGGACTTTCCAAAGGTTGAATAATGTCATCGTGCAACAACTTCTCCACTTTCTCCCGAATTATCCGTCTTTCAGCTGGCGACACTCTATACGAATACTGGCTAATTGGTGGATGATCCCCAGTATTGATACGATGTCTTATCGTGGGCCGTTTCGTCTGATTTTTCCCCTGCTGAGGTGTGAATGCACCCGAAAATTGAGGTAGTATAGCTAACATCCGCAGGCGTTGTTCATTGGTCAGTCTGGGCCCTAGTGGCAGTTCCACGTTTGTTTCCTCCAGCATGTTGTCTGTACTAACAGCAGAGCATGGGTCTTCGTTGATGACGTTGAGCTCACCGTTCTAGTTGGTTCATCTGTCCCAATACACATTCCTTTGGGGATAAGTTGCGAATGCTCGTGACAAATAGTGATCCAACTCTCTCTTTGACCTCCGGTAATGCTTTATGATAGCCACTGGTATGTAAATTTCTTTGGTGAGCCTGATGAACTTTCTACTACCAACAAGCACTTCACAGTTTAATCGCTCATCTGTATTTGTGACTGCAACTCTTTTCATCGTCAACGGCGGGATCGTCACATTGTCAACGGCAAATAACTTCCCAGAAAATTCCGTATTAAGTGTACACGTTGGAACAACTTCTTCAATTTGCAGCTCAGATCTTCCACAGTCAATGATAGCTTGGGATGCCTGAAGGAAGTCCCATCCGAGGATGACATTGTGACTACATTCAGTTAACATGACAAATTCAAATGGCTGGTTCCTGTTGTTGATGGTTATTCTTGCGACACAAGTTCCTGCTGGCTGGACGTACTTTCCATTCGCGACCTTCAGCACAGTTGACCCGTATCACAGAACATTGTCTTCTTTAGTGTGCGGCGGTAATTATTCGACAATACAGAAAAAGAAGCTCCTGAATCAATAAGTGCCCGGACAGGTCGGCCGTCGATTATGAAGTAGATGAGATTTTCCGACATCTTAGCGACTGTCGTCTATGGAGGATTTTCATCTGCGGCGGCCTCGCCTCCGTAGATGGTCGCCTCGCTTAGTTTTCCTGGGCGTGGCGGCTAGGGGAGCGGCTGGTACCTCTGTACGGCGACGGTGAACGGCTGCCACGCGTCGGGGAGCGACCTCATCTAGGGTACGGCGAAGGGCTTCTTCCCATAGGTCGACTGAACTCATCAGCAGGTTACTGCGTGGGATAGAACTACTCTGACGGCTGACGTCTTGCGGCAAAATAATCGTCGAATACTCGCCTCCTCTCTCTGCAGTAGCGTACGACATGTCCAGGGCGCCCACAGTGGAAACAAAGTGGTGTGTTGTCTTCTGTCATCCAAACGTCTCTTCATCTGCGGGGCGTCATAGTTACCGGGGGAGTTGGTTGTGCCCGCGTCGACCGCTTCATAGGCTGCCGTTTGGCTGCTGCGACGTAAGTCATAGCAGGGCGACGCTATTCTTCACTTTGGGTGTGATTGACGAGGCAGACAGGAGCTAATGTCTGAAATACCTCTTCCTCAGCGGCGTCGGCTCCCTCGTAAGTTACAGGGCTTACATCCACGGCCATAATCTGATGCTCGCTCGGTGTAACAGTCCCAGTTGCCATAAATTGTTGTAATTCTTCTCTCACAATTTGTCGTATGAGAGAAGCGAAGTCATACTGGTCTTCCACATAGGAACTACATTCGGGAGTCTGTCATACTTCTCTCGTCCATCCCTCCTTTTTTGCATCTCTTCAATACGCTGGCACCACTTAATGAACTCTTCCGTCGTAGCGACTTCTTTGATCAGAAGTGCTTGGTACATGTCTTCTGCAATACCCTTCATCAGGTGCGTGATTTTGTCGGCCTCAGTCATATTCGGATTGACTATGTTACACAGGGCCAAAACATTCTGTATGTACGAATGTGTCGACTCACCATGTCGTTGGACCCGGTTCTTCAGTTGTTCTTCCGCTGAGCGGATTTGTCGCTGGCGGTCTCCAGACGTCTTCGTAAGTTCCGCCTGGAACGTTTCCCAGTCATTCAGATTGTCTTCTTTGTTCTCAAACTATTGCTGGACTGTTCCATCCAGATAGAAATAAACGTTGGCCAAGCACATTGTATGATCCCACCTGTTGTACTTGGCGGCTCGGTCAAACCATTTTAGCTATTTATTGGAGTCCTGTCCAGCGTCTCCAGAGAACACCGACGGGTATCTGATGTGTAGCTGGCTTACCGCTGGTTTCGTGTCCATCGTTCTTCTGATAATACGGACTTTCGGAAGGATGTACTCGGTACATCCCTGGTATTCCGGTTCTACTCCGGACGGCTTTTAAGTGGGCGGCAAGGCCGAGCCCAGAGGGGGGTCAGAGGGGTTGAACCCCCCCCCCCCCCCGAAATTTGCCAAAGATAATTATTTTTAAACATATAGGAATGGTATTTTCTCAAATTATAATTGATCTTCATAAGTAAATAACCAAGAGTTTCAAAACAGTGTCTGATTCAACTTAAAATCGATGTCAATGTTTCATTATTTCCCATCGAAGGACTGACAATACGTAACCGAGAGTGCTACTGCAAATGCGCGAGCAGGGGAAACGAGCTGCACTAGTAGTTGTTACGATAACTTGACGAACCGCCCCTAGCAGCGAAAACCGGCAATAGCTACAATGCGCACGTCACGATGCTCTTTTTTTTTTCTGGCAACATCTGATTCGTAACAATCCGCGACTTCAGTAGCCTTTGCGCTGTTACGCTGTAATAGAGTTGTTTCGTGAATAACAAATACTCTACTACCTACTTATCTTGTAAGTTTTATCCGTATATGTTTTATTCTTATTACTGTACAACATTAATGAATGATATGAAGACCTCGGGGGTAAATAATGAAAACCCTCAACTTCCGTACTTCTAATGTACAGTATTTGATGCAAATAATCATATCCGACAAAATGTTTCATTTTCTTCAAGTGGTACAAGAAGATGCAGAAGTTGGCAAATATAAATATTAAACAATATTAAAACATGTAATAGAAACTATTTTTCAAACATAAAAGTCGTCATATCTCAGTACTTCATAAATGAGGGTTATCATTATTTTCCCCTGAGGTCTTCATATAATCGACGTTATGGAGATACTGTATACCCGAAAGGTCATTTTCCTTTGTGTTGTATTATTGAAATTTGCGATTTTGTGTCTCCAAAATGGCTGTGGCTGGAATATTTTGGTCTCATGGGAAAGTTGTTCGGATCTTCTTCGTGAGTAATTCCGTCTTCAAAACATATTGATAGATTGGGCCCTTTTCGAGTTATTCTGATTTTCATTTGAGACTTCATCCGGCCCTAGGGCCTTCCACACTAGAGATAGCGAAAAATCTTGTTAACAAAGGTTGTTTGTCTTGCGATTCTTGTCATTTCATAGACAATATTTTTTTCCGTCAAACCAATGGTTTCTAAGTTATATCCGATTAACGATTTAGGCCTTATAGCGGCACCCACTTCCGGTCGGCCGATTCCGCCCAAAAGTTGAACGACCTTCCGATTTTGATATAAGGCAGGTGTGCAAAATTTCATTCAAATCGGTTCACGTCTTTTTGAGCTAGAGAGTTTACACAAACACACACACACACACACACACACACACAACACACACAGACAGTCAGATACATACATCACTCCGAAAATGGTCGGAATGGCTTCAAAGGATCCTGAAAGGTAAAGATCTGTCAAAAATCGGAGGTCGAAAGAAATCGTGATCACTATACTTTCTAGTTTTAATACTTCATATATGAAAGTAAAAACTCGCTGGCAGCTATTCTGTCAAGTAATATGACAGCTGTGAGCGCGTTCGACGACCGAAACCCACGTGTCAGTGAAGAAACAATACCGCGGAAGTAACAAAACACGTACTTTATACAGGAGAGACAAGAAACCGTCTAGAATGCTTACCACGCTACGTGACTTAGAAGTGCTAAATTTGGATCGTGACACTGTTATTAAATTTCTGATCATATTAGAAATTTTTGCCACTTTGATTTGTTAAATAACCAAATAGCTTGGCTACGCATTCTCAAAATATTGTTGGCGTTTTTCTCCCAATCTTCAGGGGAAGCTTTAGATTTCGTTTTTCTGCCATTACCTAAGTCACCGCAATATTCTTAGTATTCACTTACAACAACCTTGCGTCCGTCATCTCCCGTTAAGTTTTCCGAATTTCTGATCCGCGATTAGCACAAATATGCTACTGTCGTTTCTACTGCCAACTGAATTTCTTTTAGCATTCTTGCATACGGACAACTGTGATTTTATGTAAAGAAATTTGTAAATTAATTTAGGAACATCAGAGATTTAGCTCAGATTCACGTATAGCTGAGAACGACAATATCAATAATATTATTAATAAAAACCAGAAGAAAAGCAGCACAGACAGTACTAAGTTTCATACTACTGTTATTTGGATAAAGTTAATAAAACATCTTTCTCATCTCTGTGACTCACTCTGAAACAGGTATTTTCAGTGGCGGACTAGCCGCGGTGGAGTAGCCGAGCGGTCTAAAGCGTATCGCTGCGGAGCGCGCGGTTGCTCGCCGTGGAGGTTCGAGTCCTCCCTGGGAGGTGTGTGTGTTGTCCTTAGGTTATTTTACCTAGGTTTAAGTAGTTTGGAAGCTACGGACTGATAACCACGCAGTTTGGTCCGATAGATTTACAAATATTTGAACATTCAGTGGCGGACTAAGGCTGTTGGAGGCCCGGGGCGATGGCGAAAGAAAATGAGTCCCCCCCCCCCCGTCAACTTGGAGATACATTTATTACAATAAAAAAGAATTGCCACCCTCCCCCCCCCCCCCCACCCACAGGGCGAGAGGCCCCAGTAGACTAGGTGCCAAGCGCGCTCAAAAAAAAAAAAAAAAAAAAAAAAAAAAAAAAAAAAAAAAAAAAAAAAAAAAAAAACACCCTTGCTTTCCAGGTATTTGGAGGCCCTGAAGACCCCCCCCCCCCCTCAGACCAGAGGCGCAGGGCGGTCCGCCCCTCCATCCCCCCCCCCTTAGTCCGCCACTGGGTATCTCCACTTTGATATGCTAAATTCAGCCAAGAAACAATTTCTTCCTCAGTGAAAATATCATCTTGAGGCGCGTTGTCCATTTTCATAAACTAAACGATAACCAAGGAGACGCTTTCGAAAACTGTAGGTCCGGAACCAGCGGTAAGCAATATGCTGCGTGCGCTTTCGCACTAACGCGGTATTGTTTAAATGTTTACCACATCCTAAACAATCTACTTACGCGCTATATTATTCTCTTGTAGATAGGCGGTAGTTACATCATTTTTTTCGCTGAATCAGATATGTGGTTTTGCTTTACTTCGACTTTTTTTTTTTTTTTTTTTTTTTTTTTTTTTTTTTTTTTTTTTTTTTTTGCTTTTTGTGTGTGTGTGTCTGTTTTTTAATAATTAAATATTTGACACTCTGGCAGCTTCAGTACATGCGCGGAGACTCAAGGATATCAACTAACTGAAAAACGCTAAATCAGGAATTTGTCAGTTACGCGGTATTGTTTCTTCACTAACTATATATTTTAGGCAACATGGTCTATTTGCACTTTAGAACAAAGTAAAATAAATATTATCTAAATATATGTAGTATGATTTGAAAATATGCAACAGGGAAAATTATTTTCATAATTGAAATTAAAAGTTATTAAGCTTTTAACTTTGAAACTCTTTTTCTCAAATTGTCTGGAAATTATATGTTAATGCAAGAACATATTGATCTATAAAAATCCTCTTATTTTTTAGACAAAATTCTCGAGTCTATTCATATTTTACTGTAAACTTATGTTAATAAAAAGGCAAAAAGCATAAAATTGCCTAGAAATGTGTTATTTGACAATTTTTAACATTTTTTGAGGGAAGGCACCCGGACCCGCAGCCTGGTGACATAACCACCCCCGAAATTTTTTTCTGGGTACGGCCTTGGTGGGCGAAGCCATGGTGAAGCAGCTGTTGCATAGTTTACCCGGCGCCTCCACCAAACAATGTCACGTTGAAATGGAAGCAGGCTTGACTTCGAAGGCAAATGAACACAGCACTTATACTGAAAGCTGATTTATTACGATCTTAACATACACGCAGCACTAACTGCCTCTCTGGCATAGTGCTCTGCTATTTATACAAAGATAGAATGTACCAGAAATTAGAAGAATAGTTAACATAAGAAACCAGTAGAATTTACAAGTGAACATAAGAAAGATGTAGAACATTCTGGAATTGTTAATTCCAAAGAATTAAATTTTTGCCAGTGGGCGTGATTGAACCGGCGACCTTCAGCACCGCAGTCAGTGACGCTATCCCCTGTGCCACGCCGGCAGTTGGGGTATGCGCTCTCTCGCGGCATTCTGCTGATTGTCAAATATTTTACATACTGCACCTGAACCAATGTTCGCTGCGATGTTTAAAATATGGTAATCATATTTTATTTGAAGCTGCGTGTAATTTTGTTAGTAAAAAGGACAAGTTGTTTTAAAGCAAGTTTTTCGGTTTTTGCGTTTTACCTCCATACCCTACCCACCTTGCCATGCGGCCTCGCATGCCCTTGCAACCGGCCACACTGCATCAAATGTGTTATTGCAGCTACACACCATACGAATTTCGCGGCCATATTTTAAAACATTGCGTGAAAAGCTGCTAGCGCTTCAAGGAGACAGATTTTTTACTGCAGTTGACATATGATGATCGCTTTCTGGGATCAAATCAATGGGGAGCGGCTATATACAGGGTGAATCTAAATTCGCGCACTCGGGTTTCGCGGCGCGATTCCTCACATGCTAGCAATAACAAAAATGTCTCTCACAATATTTCGTCCTGCGCATATTTCCGGCAGTAAATGGGGTGTGTGTCCCATACACCAGCGTGTTTCAGAATTACACTACTACACCAACAAAGTTCTATGGGATGTGGGAGGTGTCTTGAGGAACAAAGTGAGCATAGGAACACATGCCCAGAAACGCCATTCAACGACGCTATGGAGAGTTCAAGTTACAGGCACCAGCTCCTGCCGCTAGACATCCTCCCCAGCAACTTCGACGCTCTGTAGCGTCATTGGATGAAGTTTCCGAGCATAGGTTTCTATGCTCACTTTGTTCCTCAAGACACCTCCCACATCCAATGACGCTACAGAGCGTCGAAGTTGCTGGAGGGGATGTCTAGGGGCAGGCTGGTGCCTGTAACTTGGACTCTCCGTAGCATAATTGAATGGCGTTTCCATGGGTTTCCATGCTCATTCTTTCCTTAAGACGCCTAATACATCCCTTACAAGTTTGTTGGTGTAATTATGAAACATACTGACGTATGTAACACACAGCCATCTCATTCTTTGACGTCCATTTACTGGCGGAAATATGCGCAGGATGACCCGAGTCGCGCGTTTCTCGAGAGCGCTCATAGCCCAGGGGAATCCCCGTCGCAGATAGTAATATAAAACTTTCCTTCAGACAAAAGGGGGACGGATCTATGCAGCTGAGCCGAATAAACCCGAACGGGTGAAAGCCCATCGCTGTTCGTCTATGTTGTTGCTTGGGTGTACGTATATCCTGTATTGTTAGAATTATAGCCATATCCTTACTTTCAGTATACCAGAGTGGAAATGAGCGAGTAACAGGAATGAGAGGTAAGGAGATTGCATTTATATTCTCGGTGTACCCAAGAAAATGAAATTCAGACAATTTTTGCCAGAACGCTGCATCACTAAGGGACAATTGTACGCTCCACGGTTAAGGGTATATTACACGGAGCGTATTTGGTCGCTAACCGCTGGCGTCTGTTGTCGCTCGGCGTATGGGCGAATAGCGAATGAATACGCTGACGCAATGACACGCAGCGACTTCAGACGCTAGCGTCTTCGTAAAAACAATTGAAACACGACGTATTATATGATATATTGTTTTGGAGGTTAGGTGATACCAAACAGTTCTGTTTCACAAGGTGCGACATGGTCGCGAATTTATATCAGTGATCCATTTTGTAATTACTTTTAATATCTTTATTTACGCCGATCACAAAATTTCTCGTCGTTTTGACGACCTGTTTCGGTCAGTGATGACCGTTTTCAAGTCTACAGCAAATCGGAAACAGGACAAATTTAGTAATAGACTACGGTACCTTATAAAACATAAATAAGACATTACAGTCATCAATATAAAAAAAGGTGTTAAAATCATTATACATCATACGTGTTGTTACATTCCTTAATGAAGATACAGTTATGCTGTGTTTGATGACTGTAAGTTAATGCATTATTTATTTTTTCTAAGATAGTATAATACTAGATGTGTCCTTCTGCACGATCAGATTCACCCTGCATAGTTGGAACCACGAACGATAGTGGTCGAGTTTAGGCTTGGTCTGCACATCTACATCACATAGTGGCGTATCCAGCGGGAAGGGGGGGGGGGAGGGGGGCTGGCGGGCTACAGCACACCCCCATCCTTGAGGGGAAAAAACACGAGATTTATTTATGGGGGGGAGGGAGTGAGAAATGTGACATTACTTTGCCCTTCTGACTTTTTAAGTTGTTAAGATTACTGATCGGCTGCTGAGGGGATCAAAGTGGTATACTTCATACACCAGGCTGTTCCAACAGAGCTCCAGGAAAGAGGAGAGCTCGGGAGTGCTCACTGCAGCGGCCCAGAGCCCGGGTGGTGGGGGAACGGAGGTCACTGCCTCTTGGCCGCAACAATTCGTGTGTCCTTCTGTTTCTGATTTGCTGTAGACTTGAAAATGGCCATCCTGACCGAAACCGGTCGTCAAAACGACGAGAAATTTTGTGATCATTGACGTAAATACAGATATTAAAAGTTCTGTGTCCCACCAAACAAAATATGAAGTGGAATTGTAATGAAATTGCTGAAAATTTATCGAAGTTTTCCAGTATTATGGGACATTAGAAATAACAATTATTTAAATTTTATTCTTGGCGAGATCGTCATCCTCTTGATGGTATTCTGTCCATTTACAGTAATCTATCAAAATTTTCTTATGTGACCCTCATTATATTTCTGTAGGCAGAAGGACCTTCACACGATAATTCACCCAAAAGATTTGCAGAAGCACCATATTTATCCCTCCCCGCAATCCACCTTCTAATCCATTTTCTTTTATTCTTTTCTATTTTTCCGTTTTGCTTTTGGTTCATTAATTGTTCTTTTAAAACTTGCGAGAAACACAACGCCAGCATTTACAATTTCCTTCGACATTTTGACTCGACTGGTGGCTACTTTAGACGCTCCCGTATATGACACGGGGCGACCAAAAACGCTAGCGACCAAAAACGCCAGCGTCTAAAGTAGCCCACCCTTCAACTTTATACGCTCGCGTTTCGGAGCAGCGACTTTGTTCGCTGTCTCTGTTTACACGGAGCGAATTTAGCAGCTGCGTCCAAATACGCCAGCGACTAGCGACCAAATTCGCTCCGTGTAGTAGAGGCGTAAGTTCTATTCTCAATAGTAGAGGCGTAAGTTCTATTCTCAAAGTAGTGCGGAAATGCTTTACAGGAACACTTAATAACGACTACCTGAAGAAAAAAGTGAGATAACTGAAGCAGTGATTCTGGCAGGGTTAGCGTAGGTAACCGGAGAAGTTCCGACACTGGCGGGGATAGTTATATAATTAGTAATCGTAAGACTGTTTGTCAGAATGAGGAAGGAGAAGAAACAGGAACATCACAAAATTATATGGAAGAATGTGACGATACCACATTTATCTAAAAAAATCGTGCTACTGCTTTTCAATCCCATCCTTCAGAAACTGGAGTGTATGAATGAAATATGAACCTAAAACTGTGGTCACAGTGGCTCCGATATCGGTGGGTCTTACCAAGACAGACTTTGGAGGAAAACGGCCGATCGTTTCAAATCAGTACTCCTTTATGGGCACGGTCACAGTGTAGCCGATTTCATCGCCCGAACATAGAGACTTCGGACGACAGTCGGTGAAATTCAAATCAGTTTGTTTCTTCGGTCAAATCGACCGACGTGCTCACATGGTAGATACGGACAGTGAGAAACTGATACGCTTAGTGAAAGAAAGTGATTGTGGCATCCAGAAGATGATAAATATCAAAATCGAAATATAATTAGGAATCTATGGAGGAAGGAAGCTGGGAGTTTAACGTCCCATTGAGAGCGTGGTCATTAGAGACGGAGGAATCTATGGTGTGATATTACAGTATATGGAAACCCCAAATTGGTTAAATCCTTTATCAGAAATTTTAGGCGTAAATTATAACCTCAACAATGTATTCAATTCGGTATTGTGGCGTATCTTAATGTTATTGTAGTGGCTCTCTTACGTTGTTTTGCACCGTGATAATTGGGTGAAAGCTTTCCACAAATTATTGTTGCTGGTTCTGGCGTTCTTTAACAAGGTGATGATTATGTTCTATGAAGTGACCCACAAATGTGGTGCAGGCCCACGTGTGCTTCCGCTTTTCAGTGGTTTCTTAATTTCACACATAGGGTTGCCAGATTGAACTCGAGACAGGCCCGGAGACCAGACGTGCCCCCCTCCCCTTGGCCAATGACTCACCCCCCCAACTGCGACCAACTTCCCCCCCCCCCAACCAGGATTACACGTGAATTCTAAAAGGAAAAAAAATGCCTAATGAAAACGGGACATTTTGATTTAATTTTCTTAGTAGCTTCTCTTTAGCATAAGGCAGAAGCACATTTTTTACTAATGCCTCGCTTTTTGTTCGGCCGCATCTTACTTTCGTTGCCACTGAGGAATCTCTAAAAACATAAGGATATAGCTTATTACCACAATCTTGAGAATTGTAAGAATGGTGGTGTTTCACACCATGGTAAGTCAAAGTTAATTCCGTTGCAGTGACCTTGTCGTCTTCTGCAGAAAACTGTTTCAGCAATAATTTAAGAAGCGACTGGTTCTTCTTTTGTGTGGTAATATTCGCTTTTTGTCTTTCTGATTGTAAATCTTTATTCACAGCTTTCACTCCGTCGTACTTAACAGTAAATAAGATATTGCATATTCTGCACTTACACATACACTCATCAGTATCGACTTTTTGTAGCCACTCTTTATAATTTTCTTCCTGCAACCATTCTTCACGGAACGAACTTAGATATCGTCTCTTCATTTCACTGTTATTACTCACTAATCTGAGTTAATGTAAGCTTGTCTGTTCACAAGCGATCCGAGTATTCCAAAAATTGCCGGTAAACTGATAACAAACAATGATCGAACGAACACAAATAAAAGACGTCGCCAGTTGACACGTTGCCGCAACAGTGTTTGCTTAATAATGCGCTAGCCGATTACTACCGACGCAACAATGAAAAGTTTTCAGAGGAAGAATAGAAAAGTAGCGTTTGTTGCAATAAGAAATTGACATTTATATAAAGTTATTCATAATTACGAGAGAGGAGCCGCCGGAATGGCCGAGCGCACTGAGGCGTCTTGCCACGGTGCGCGACTGAAATCGTAGACTACATAATAAAATCTTGGCAACTTTTTTACATACTAAATCTTACAGGTATTGTGTCTGCTCCAGTAAACTGGATATCGCAACACAAAAATCGTCACTTTCACTGGTTTCTGTAGGTCAGTGGTGGACTAGGGGGGGAGGGCGGTCCACCCCGGCACAGAGTAATATATTTGTCTGTGACCCCGGGCCTCTCGTCTTGGAGGTGGGGGGTTTCCAAGACGCAAAAGTTACTGTTTTATCTACAGTGTAGATACGTAGGCCTAAGTAACGATTATTATGTTTGATATTCTGAGAAATGGAGGAGGCACAATACATTTGAGTAGACATAAAAAGTGATGGTTTCTAACGTTAGTATAAAATACACGCCTAAATGTTTATTTTGCCCCATTTTCTGAACTTCAGTAACCTAAAAGAGACAACTACAGTGCCAGAGTGTCAGAAAATCACACATTGAAACGTCGAAAAAGTACCGTACTTATGTAAACAAATGCACCAAAAGATGCGGGCTAAAGTCTCGATCGGCGACATGGGTAGCGTCGCGGTGCGTCAGTAGCAGTGTTAGGTTGGCACCGTAGTACATTTCGAATAGCCTGTGGCATGTACTATAATTACTGACTGTACAAGGGTACATCGATGAATATTATTAATTTTTACTTTACAAATATGTCTTGATTTTAAGGGTTGTGGTTAGGCAGGAACCTAAGAGTACAGCTTAAATTGTTGTGAGCCAATGTTTGATTTTTACGAATATGTCGTGATATTAAAGGAAGTGGTTAGGCAGAAACCGAAGAGTACAGCTTCAATTGTTGTGAGCCAATGTTGCGATTTTTACGAATATGTCATGATATTAAAGGAAGTAGTTAGGCAGGTAGCGAAGAGTACATATTAAATTGTTGCAAGTGTTTTACCAAATTATTAACATTGAAAAAAATATTATATTCGTATCATTTGAGAGATAGACACACACGTATTTCGATTTACATAACAACAGTGTTACATCTGAATAGGAAGACAGTGCATGTGGAGAAACGCATTTTTGTTGTGAGCGATCTTTTACATTCGAACGCTGTGATTCATTTCGAAAATAAATTCATTCAAACGTGATGTTAACACATTCATTTTCACATCTTGTAAACATTGTGTGCCGCAATTCATCCCAGCTGTGGCGTAACTATGAGGGGGATAGACCTTCCCCATCCCCCAGAACCCGGAAAAAAAAAGAAAAATCGTATAACAGCAATCTGGTAAAGGTAAAGATTTGAAACTTGAGGTGTTTTACCATAAGCTTTCATTGGAAGGGAGTGAATTACTTTCTTCAACGGGAGTGGTAGATGGTAGTCTGTCTGGAAACTGACTAAAATTTTGCTCGTCAAGCACATCTACCCCCCCCCCCTCCCCCAAAGCCAAGTCCTAGTTACGCCACTGCATCCCAGCATACACAGAGACTGTTGCCACTCCCGCTTCACATCACGTAAATACATTAGTCCATGCCGCTGATCGAGACTTTTACCTAAGATGCGAATAAATCCTGGAAATTCGTTGTGACAAGAAATAAACTTCCCTAACTGGTGTCATTTTTCATTATTTAAAGCATGGATGTTAACTGGTGTATGTCTGTACAACTTCACAGAAATTCCGCAAAACTGTAATACTGCATGTCAATGACATAATGAAATATCACAAGTTTGTAATAGAAATGTCTCCTTTTACTGATACCTCACATATTTGTAAAGATTGTCTGAGAGTAGCAACTAGCAATAACTGTGGACAATACACAATCCTTGCCACTTTCTTCTTTTCAGACAGGTGTATCTCATTTGTATGCATTCGAGATCTTTATTAATAACAAAAGCCGCATTGTAGTAGGCCTACTAATTTTGAAGCATAGAAATTTTGGTGGAATCCATTGCACCCTATGGAATTGAAATCTAATATACTTCAGACGCAGAATAGATTCTAACCTAACCTAACCTTCTCCTTTAAACCGACCAAGTGACAAACTATATCGGATGCAGTGTGACCACGCCATCAGTCAATGTTTTTAGTTGACCTCGGTCGACGGCATATGCCACTGTGAACACAGCCTAACATAAAACTTTTTGCTTGCAGTAGGCATAAGAAATATTTGATATCAGTGTCGGATCTACGATATTTCAGAACCGGGGCTGAAACTTGATTGTGACTCCCCGCTCGGTGTCAAAGTTCCGCTTTCTAACTTTTAAAAGCTGTAAGCTGTACGCTATGAGACGGCTGCATTGGAAGAGGAGGCAAGGATTGCCCTAACAGCCAGTGTGCTATGATCCAGATACAAGCTTCCATCTCCAACATCTAGGGTTACCATACGTCCTGTTTTTCCTGGACTTGTCCTCTTTTTGAGGTAAGAAAATGTATCTGGGCAGAATTTATAGAACTCTACAAAATGCTCTCTTTTTTTCGGTTTCGAGAAAGAAAATTAATTTTTGTGTCATTGGCAACAATGGGTTTGTTCGCACTGCAGTTTCAAACTGATCGCAACTACCACGCGCATACACACAGGGAAATTGCCATACAAATTTTCGCTCTCCGAATGGATCTGACAGTGCAAACAATTCAGAACTTCTCTGGGAGGGAATCCTGTTGTTCATCCTGTATTCAACCGTGTATTGTAAACACACACTAGACAAAAGACAGGAATAGATTTAAAATAGAAAATATAGAAGCTATTCTATGTGTACAGTATAATTTCAAATATTTGAAATGGCTGAGCTTTTGTTTGTACTTGTTGAAAAATGGAAAGCTCTTGAGAGAGATTTCATTGTCCTCCAAATATAATTGGTTCAAAATTGAAAAATACGAGACTGATACAATTGAGTGTACTGATGATAAATAAACTGTCAAGGTTCATATTATTTTGTTTTACAATAACCACACCAGGTTGCTGTTTTAGTTTGAAATAGTTGTACGTGTTCATTAAAAAAATCTGTAAAATACCTTATGTTAACAATAAAGTGTCATTTTTCTTATGTGAACTGCACTCTCTTTTTATGATGAACATATGGTAACCCTACCCACATCCTCCACTCAAGATCAGGGCCCACTCTACTGGCAAACCTCCTTGGGGTACAAAAATTCGAGGGCGCCATTTTGCTTGTAAGTGCGAGAAAAATATTTGTGTGTTACATCCTAACAAGAAGGAAAACACTGTTCCGTGCAAACATAAAATTTAAGTTTTAGTCAAGTGTCAGTTGCCCACACTTTCATTATTATAATAATGCCTCTTGGTGGGTGGCCTATTACTTTGCGATTGGGAGAATCCGTTTGGTCTTCGCCACCTGCTGTGCGAAGTTTCTCCACTGACTCCACCTTCTATGTAATTTTGATAGGCAGCTTGTTTGGGAAATTTAAGGTTGGATTTATAATAAATATTCTTACATTCTAAGTAACCTTATAATAAATATCCCCCTGATCTGTGTCCTGTCTACAATTATTTTTATACAGTTTGTGCAGTGAAAGCATGTTTTCCCTCATGCCAGCTAGTTCATCAGTGTGCCAAATAAGTTTTTTAGCCTTTCTGTTTTGTTTGGTACTGTTTCTAATCAGAGGTGAAGAACAGTACAATAATTCAGTGTATGTTTGAAAAAAATTATGAAATAGAATTTTGGCAGTTGATTTGTCTAGGTCTATGTCATACTCATAAACAAAGTCCCAGTTTACACTGCAAAGGCTGTCTGTGAACAAGTTAACACTTTCCTATTTCTGAACTCTGACCCATGTAATGCTTGACTTTTTACTTGCAGCTGTATAATCATTATCTTACTGCGCATAATAATAAGTGAAGATAAGAGGATTGTGATCTGCAAAACATTCATCTGCTTTGCTAATACTATATAGGTATCTAACAAAATTAACTATAATATTGTCCAAACAGGCATTTCTACATGTAGGACTATTACTAGAACAATATAAATTTAATGATCTTAGTATGTTTAAAAATGTTTTTGTATTGATTTCATTGGTACTTAATATGTTAATGTTGAAATCACCACACACTGCAACATTAGATTTTAGTTTTAAGATTTTTCTCATCACTTGTTCAAATTTCTCAAGAAATAAATTAACATTGCCATTTGGAGATCTATACAGACTAAATATTATGAGATTTTGGTCATTTAGCCTTATACAACTAAATTCACAGTGTAGTTCCAAAGATGGTGAGTTATCTCGTCCCTTCCATACCATAAGTGAAACACTTGTTTATGTTCTGCAAACCACTTACACATGAATTGATGAATCTTATCTACCATACTGATTCACTCGCGGATAAGTTGCACAAGTGTGAATGAGTCAGGGGTGTCTAAATTTGACAAAGCAATTGAGAAATGTGTGTCTATGGGGTGGTGATACACTGAGTGACACACTATGTTTGGAGATAGTTTGTGGTATGTAAAGAAATTCATGCCCACAATGAGCTCAGGGATGTTAGCCACTAGAAAATTCCACTCGAGCTTGCAGTTCTGTGTCAGTTGAGCACATCAGCTGAGTGGCACTGACAGCTCAAATTAGTGTGCGATGTAGGCAGAGTCGGTTAGTGCACACAGACAAGAAGAGGAGAGACACATGTGCACCAGTGTACACAAGAAAACATGTACCAGAGGCAGTCTTGAAGATATAAGCAATCACTGATGGGTGAGGAGTTGTGAATCGAGTGAAGGGTGTGAGGGGTGCCTATCCATGTTGGTGCAGGAGGGGATGCCTAGAACATCCTGCAGTCAGCATTTGGGTGGTAACACAGATGGTGGCTCGTTGTGGCAGCATCACCTAACCAACTGTGGAAGTAGCAGAATGAGTTGTGTGGGATCTTTTCCTCTGGGAAATGAATCAGCAATTGGGGGGGGGGGGGGGGGCATCGTCTCAATCAAACGAAATGTTGGCTGGCAGCTGTAGTGCTGGTGAAGAATGAGATGATCAGGCTGGAGTCTGGTCAGAATGAGGATGACGTACCAAGCCCATTGTTTTGTGTACAGAGTTCATATTGTGGGGGCGTCCTCGACTGTGACCTGGCATGTGAAGTGCGACATGTGGCAGCAAGCTGTGTTGTTCGAGGTGAGCTTCACAGAGGTGGGCCTCGTATACTCTGCTTGTGATCCTGATGAGCTCACTAGGTGACTGAAGAATGTTATAAGTCAGTGCAGCTTAGATGGCAAGGGGAAGCTTGCTGGGCCAAACTGCCATGACAGTAGAATCAGACATACAATGCTCGTTCACGAGCAATTGAAGATGGCGCCACAGTTGCGAAGGCTTCTTATCACCAACATGCTTTTCATCAAGGATGTACCTGATGGTTTCATCTGAAGTATGAGAGACACTCTAGAGTATGAGGATGGTTTAATAAGTCCGGTAAATTTATATGAAAGAGCAGAAAATGTTTGGAACCTGCACTGTTGTCGGTAAGCCTAATATTTCCACAGATATTACAACAAGTTTTGAGTGGCAGCTGTTATTAGTTAATTGTTGACTGTCGGCTGAAGTGGTAACTGTGTAGTTAGTTCCTTATGATGGAGGAAAATTCTGTGTGGTCATTAAACATTTTCATTTGAAGGGTTGGACAACTGCACAGATCAAATCCGAGTAGGATGATGTCCATTTGGGTTCTGCACCACCATTGACGGCCATTTACATTTGGATCTAGGAGTTTAAATCTGATTGGAGAATCACAGAAGATGGAGCACACTCCAGGCAGCCCGTTGAAGTCACTACACAGAAAACCACCGATAAATTGCATTATACGGTAATGAACTTCATGCCTCACCTCAATAAGTGTGCTGTGATTCCACTATCATTGAGGATCTATTTCTGAGACCCTGTGAGTGCTTTTGAGTTACAGACAGAATCTATGACGCCCACTCTTGTGACTACTGTTAAAATCTATTTGTGCCTATGCTGAATTACACACCTCACCTTACTGCTGTCGTTCGAGGAAGCTCTCACAATGTAGATGAGACATGCAAGTCACATTACTTGTCTTGCTGCCCACATGCTGCCCGAGTTCCAGCCTCACCACCTGCTTCTTTGTCGGTGTTCGTGCTGGCCCCCCTGCAGTGAGTTATTACGACTCATCAAGCAACTTCAAAGGATAATCGCACCCAGATCAGCAGTGGTGTTGCCCCTGCTAGTGTTATTAGTGATGTGATGTGGCAAGGTTACCATTGCTTCTGACAATTCTGTTTCCCCGTGCCGCTTCTACATGAGTGCTGGTAAACAAAAATTGATTGCTATGCGAAAGTATCGCTTGGACGCATTGCCAGCACTTCGTTCTACACTAGCGGCCGCCTCTTACATTACTCTTTCTCCTCCCGCGTGGCGATCTTCTTGTGTTTTGTGTTCTCCCACCCTGTTGGTCGAGCACGAATTTGAAACTTCAATTTCTCTGCTCATATGCCGCCGCCCGGCCGTGTTTGTCTTGGAAACTGGTCAAACACATCTCACTGGCTGCCGTCTTGTGCTTTGGTGACAGTGCATCCCTCATGCACGCCGGCAGCCCACATGACAACTACCTTCGCACTTCAGCTAGCCTCGGCTGCCCCTTTAGCTTCTGAGCCACTGCCCGCCATCATGTGCAATGCCGGCCAGTGCAACTACTACTTCGTCACCTTGGCTCTCCTCATTTTATCGCCTCAGCTCTCCTTGGCTCCCATGACAGCTTTCGAGCCACCGCCTGCATTCACATGCACTGCCGGCTGGTGTGACTACTACTTTGTTGCATCAGCTCAATTGCCATGACAGCTTCCGAGCCACTGCCTGCCACCGTGTGCACTGCCAGCCAGATGGACTACTACTTTGTCACCTCGGATTGCACACATTGCTAGCTGGTGCAACTTCCACTTCTTCACCTCGGCTTCCACGACTACTTCGGAACCATTGCCCGCCATCTCACTACACTCGCCCACACCGCTGGCCGACACAACTACTATGTCAGTGCCTCAGATTTCCTCGGTTGTCAAGAAAGCTCCCGAGCCACCTTCTGTCAGCTTGCTCAGTGCCACGCTCTTTGACGTGCATGCCCCTGTGCTGCCACACACTGTCACACCAAATGTCTTGCACGCAATGAAACAAACACTTGCCACCACGCCCACTGACAAGACAATACAATGTCTAATGGATTGCAATATTGAACCCTGGATCCTGCCCACCGACATCCTTGCCACACGTCGCACTTTGTCACCCCCCCTCCCCCCCCCCCCCCCTCTGACTCATCAGAGCGTACTCTGTACTGCGTGTACATTGATCTAGATGACGATGTATCTTTGAGCCAATATCTTTGGACCCAGCTTCCCTGAGCTCCTTCAGCCATGTAGTCAGTCTGAATGTGTACTTGAAGCTATCAACAATAAAATGCATTTCTAGCTCATATATGTGGTTTCTGTGGGGCTCAAACCCCTCTCGATTCCCATACTCTAAATGTGCCCATTTCTGACTGTTGATGAAGTTGTGTCACACAAGACAGCAACAAATTTTGCTCTTCCCTGGCTTCTGGGTAAGGATTTGTTGCACGGATTCACTGTTAATATGCAGTTCATCTGCTATCAAGCACACAGTTAATCAACAATCATCTGTGATTAATGTCCTCACTTTGTCAATTGTCCATCACTGATGGTGATCACTGGTCATCTGCTATGGGATTATCAGAAACACTTTCCTGGCCTCCTCAAAATGGGTGAATTGCTTCTGTACACACTTCATGGACAGTGCTTGATTCCCATAAATACATACCAGCATTGCATGCATTTCTTTAGGTGTCTTACAAAGCTTTTTTTAATTTTTTTAAAACCAACATTAAATTGATCCTTTGCTCATTCATTTCCCCATTCTTAGTTCAGAACCAATGCACTAAACAAGCACTTCTTCCAACAGGTCTAATACGAAAACCACATGATACTCAACTGAACTATGGTGGAGGCAGGTAGACAACACCGGCTACTACACAAGTGCAGCATTGTGCTTCACCTGTGTTGCTCTATCAACCGTTCTGATTTCATTCACCAAGCTTCATTGTCAGAGCTTGTAATATAATAAGGATAGTTTACAACTCACCACAAAGATGTATGACAAGCTGGCTGGTCGCGGTGGCCGAGGGGACTGCGGCGCCCCTGTCACGGTCTGCACAGCCACTACGGTCGGGGGTTCGATTCCCCCCTCAGGCATGGATATTTGTGCCGTCCTTAGTGTTAGCTAGTTCATAAGTAGTTTGTAAGTTTAGCGACTGATGACAATGTAGTTAAGTCCCATAAGCTCTACAAACATTTGAACATTTTTATGACAAGCTGTGACAGGCACATGAAAAAGACACACACAAACACACACACACACACACACACACACACACACACACACACACAAACACCTACAGCACTTAAGCTATCAGCCATTATCCTTCTTCAGAAAAGAGAGCACAACAGTCATCTATGGCTGCTGTACTCTGAATGTGCAGTTGTGTGACTGTGAAGTGTGCTTGTGTGAATGTTCTCTTTTCTGCCATTCGTAGCTTGTCGTACGTCTTTTTCGGTGAGCTGTAAACTATCCTTATTATAATCTTGAATTCTAACCTGGACTTTTCATTATTAGTTTAATTAAAAAGAACTTTGACTGGTCCTTCCATAATTTTCACCTTTCAGGCAAGATGGTAACTGGTTCCTGGTGATGTTAATGATGTTAATGATGTTAAAGGTTGCAGGACTTGCTTGCTTGTTTTTATATTATCAGGCAGCCAGTTCCCAAGGGTAATATATAGATAGTGAATAGTTCCTAAGTTTGCTGGGTCAAGTAGTAGAGATATATGGGAGAAAATGCCAGTAATTTTAAAGAAAGTATAATCAAAGCCATATTCCTTCAAGATATATTTCCTGGCTATGAAGATTACTGTGTAGAGCCATAAGTGAGTAATCTGACACACATTAGTAGGGATATGCAACCTCTTAATGAAATTGAGCATTTTCTGCCTTTCATCTCACATCACATCTAAAGAAAATGTAGCTGGAGAACATATCTGAGTCTGAGTAAGAGCACTAAGGCAAGCATAAATGAACATTGTCCAGATCTTCCAGCGATGTGTATCAGAGATATAGGCCTACTTATTCAGTGGAAAAGGGTCACTAGGAGTTCACTGATGAAAAAGGAGTAATGTTGTATATTCAAACTTGTTTCATCTATAGAGTATTATGTCAAGGCCAATATGAGTATTCTCACCTTTATTTCAGACTTTTTTTTGTTGCAGAGCATTCTTCCATGTTTGAGGTGTGGTATCACAGAAATAATTATACAAAATTTGTACATACAAATATTATATTATATTATATTAATTAAATTTACAGGATATTACTTCCATATTTTGAACTTTACTGTTTACCAATACAAAATAATTTGTATGGTTCATGTCATCTTTTTCAAAAATGGACATTCATGTATTTTTGTTATAGCCATTTTCTGTTTGATACGAAAGTAACATTACACAATTCTGAGTGGTTTGCCCGTAAATGTTATTTGTTTCAGGAAATTCATACAGTACTTCCTATGTTCCACTTGATGAAGTAACTACGGGGATTACTGAGGAATACTATTCATAGCTTTGTTCATACTTCCAAGTGAAAGAAAACTAAATGAGTGAAGGCCTTCTTGCTTATTTTATAAACAACAGAGTGGGAAAAGTTTACATATACATTATAGCAGTTACATAAATTATGCAGCAGTCAATATCATGTCTTACAATTCTGGTCTAACAGTGATAGCTTAATACATTTTAAAGTCCACTAATTTAAGTTTGGTACATTATAATATCAGAGACTCATTGGAAAGCTCTCTTTGCTAGCTTAAAATTTTTTGACATCATGAATGCAGTTTAGACTGCTCTCAGTAAAGTGTTTACCTTTTATGCCATCAAAGTTTAAAATTTTGAATCAGTAATTTTTCAAAACTGCTGAAATTATTTAGTAACCACTGTTTATTTTTTATCAAAAATAAACATGAATACTGATAAAATTCAGAAATCCGATAAATGTACTTCCAAAGACAAAAATGAAAATAATTTCATATAACTTATGTATATAAAAAAGTCTTCTAATGTTTGTAAAAAAAAAAAACCTTGTTACTAAAACTGTACAAAATCCTAAATCTAGCACAACAATGATATTTATTAGTGACCTTGTACAATAAAAGAATCAACATACCTTGCAGAAATACTAAACTTAAAATAAATATCTGCGACAAATGAAACTATACTGTCAAATAACACACTTATAATGGCTGTTTATATTCTGAGAATCATTTGAGAAACATAGAGAGAGAGAGAGAGAGAGAGAGAGAGAGAGAGAGAGAGAGAGAGAGAGCACTTAAAATTGGATGTGAAAATAAAACTAAGAACTTGAATAGTTGTTGATGCCTACAAACCATGTATTGTGAAAGAAAGAACTGGAGCAACTACAGTGAGACATACGGCATATGAAATGGGAGTTGGAGGTATATCTTTTTGATAGATAAACTGTTAGAAAAATTCTGAACTAGGGACCCAATTTGGTATTTTTGGACATCAGTCAGTCAATATTGCTCCAGTTGTTACTTTTCCAGAAAGTGGTAAGTAGATTCTGTTCTCTAGCTTTAAATACAATTTCTGTGAATAGCATTTCTGAGTAAAAAGGAACAAGGTAAATCTCACATTATAGCTTTTTATACCAGCTTACAGTTGTTTTGCTGTATGCAACTTTCCAACTTTTGTTTTTATTTTGACTACTGCATATCTGTAAAAACACACTTATTACTTCATAGCTGATGTGATACTTCCAGTTTAAATTAGCCTTCTGTCATCAATCATATGTACTCTTGCTACATCACTGAGTAGTCACATGAACATTTGAAAATTATTAATTATGAATATATAATTATTTATTTCATCTTTCTATGGATGTTTTATTTATGAACAACTGAGTCATTTTATAAATTATTTCAGTTTGGCAAGACAAACTTTGGTTTTGCCAAGTTGCAATGATAATACTACAGATTTATTTGAATATTTTAATATACTTGTACTAGAACAACTATGGTGCTCCTCCCATGTCTTTCAGTTTACAATATGGAATTGAACTCCTCCCCCTTTTCTTTCAGCAAGGAACCATTAGGAGCAAGAAATAAGATACAACCGTGTATGAAATTGGACAAAGTTGTTTATGTATCAATACAGAAACCTACCATTAAAAAAAATTACAGGAAGAACTTATATCTTTACTTCTTTTACAAATTATACAACTTCTATATTAACAGCACATATATGTCTGTAGAGAAACTGCTACCTAGTTTTTGCAAATGAAATTACACAGTAATGAACCAGTCTATATCAACAAAACAAATATTATGCACATGAAAACCATCATTCCTTAAATTAATGGCATTTTCTGTATACCATAAAAATTGATTTTTCCACAGACAACAAAGTGGAAACACTATTTACATTCATGATAATGATGAATTATATACACTGAAATTAGGTGAATTATTGCACATTTCAAAACACTGATTCTTTATCAATAAATTAAACTTTGGAACATGAGAGGTTTTGTCCAAATTGTTATTTGTTGATACAATAGAACAAAATATTCTTACTTAATCAAATGTGTATATGTACAATATTTCTTATCATAATAGTATTACTGTATCCTTTCACCTAAAATGTTTAAAATACATTATGTACAGTCCAGTTCTTATGTTTGCTTGAAATGGTCCAACAGATTATGTAAAATGATTGCCAAAATTAATTAATGGCCATTTAAGTTCCTGGCATGAGTATAATTTGAAACGAAGTCTATGTTGGACAACACATTGTGCCATAAAAGTTTAAATATATCAGCATTGTTTAACAACTAAAAGATTATAGGTTACAGTATCAGATACTTCCAGAAGATAGAAATGGAAGGAAGAAACTGAAATAAAAGTAACTAACACAAAACATGTACAGAATTATGCTTCATCTTCTACAATATTCAACATACCAACAGCACAAAATATTATTATTAAATCTGATAGATACAAAAAATGCAATAATAATCTACAAAAATGTAATACCATACACATTGTACAGAATATTACGTAGTCTTACAAATATATACATAATTGCAATGTATATGAGAACAATGAGGTTTATGAGTATGATTACAATTTTTATATTAACAACTAAAAGATCATGACAACAATATAAAATTCAGCTAGAATACATCATGTTGCTGCTCAGTACAATGCATTCAACATCGCTGAGCTGATGTAGTTCATTAGTGTTTAAAATTGCACCAGGAACACACATGTTTTTTTTTTTTCTTTATCTTTTTAAAATCTTACTTACAGAAAATTGTCATGGCTATTTTTCTAATAAGAAAATCTTACAGTGTCAATTCTGAGGTATATCATACAGCATTCTTGTACAGAATTCCTTATTATATTTTTACATCTGCATCTTAGCTTTACTGTAATAAAGCTAAATGATAACTGTAAAACAGCAATCAGCTTATACCACTCTTGGGGAGTTTATAGGTAATAGATAAGTGCTCATTGCCAACAATAGAATTCTCTTTTATTGCCACATGCCAACGACAAATTATATATCATCACTGAGTATTAATGCTCGATGTAAGTCACTCAGCACAATCTCTGTAGAAAACAAAATTGTACTCCAAGAAAGTCAGTTCAGGGACTTCAGCTGACCTTGTACAAAGCTTCTGAAAAATAAAAAATAAAAATGTTCAAGTAGTTCATATTTCACTGTCCAGCCAATAATTAATTATGCAACACAATTAGGGTATAGCAGGGCTATTCCACTCATAGAGCTAATCTGCCTGAAATAAGAAATGTTGGATAGTGCATTAGTTTGGCATGGTGTTAAGGTCATTTTGCCTGAAGTGTATGACATTGTCTACATGTACATCTACATATACATACTCCGTAATCCACCCTAAGTGCATAGCAGAGGGTACACTGTACCACCACTAGACGCTCCCTTTCCTATTCCATTTCCAAATAGAACAAGGGAAAAATGAATGTCTATATGCCTCTGTAGGAGACCTAATTTCTCTTATCTTGTCTTTGTGATCTTTATGCAAAATGTAAGTAGGCAGCAGCAAGATTATTCTACAGTCAGATTCAAGTTCCGGACCTCTAAATTTCCCCAACAGAAGTTCTCGAATTCCCATTTGGGTTCATGGAGTGTTTCTGGGACACTTTTGCATTGGTCAAACCTACTAGTAACATCTCTGAACTGCTTCCATGTCTTCCTTTAAACTGACTTGCTGCTGGTCCCAGACACTTGAGCAATACTCAAGACGTGGTGATACAAGTGTTTTATACATGGTATCCTTTACAGATTAAGTGCCTACATCATACCAAAATTCTCACAATAACTAAAGTTGGCTGTCCACCTTACTCACAACAGACATTACATGTTTGTTACATTTCATATCGCTCTGCAATGTTACACCCAGATATATGAACTGCGCGACTGTCTCAAGGAGGTCGCTACTAATGCTGTATTCAAACATTATGGGATTGCTTTTCCTACTTATGTGTATCACTTTACATTTTTCTACATTTAGAGCTAACTGTCATTCTGCAAACCAACTAAAAATGTTGTCTAAGTCATCCTGTATGCTATTACAGTCAACCAAAAATGACACGCTTTCATACACCACAGCATCGTCAGCAAACAGCCCCAAATTACAAGTTACTCTGTCCATCAGATCATTTATATAAATAGAAAATAATAGCGGTCCTATTACACTTCCTTGGCCATGCCTGAAAACACATTTGTCTCTGATGAACACTCACCATCGAGAACAACATACTGCATTCTATTAGTTAGGCATTTGTCTCTGATGAACACTTGCCATCGAGAACAATATACTGCATTCTATTACTTAGGAAGACTTCCAGCCAGTCACAAATCTGTAACCTATGCCGTATGCTTGTATCTTCATTAGCAGTCCAATCACACGGTGCATGCCCCCACCTTACCGAAACTCAATCATCTCCCATTTCTTCACATGGCGGCAGACTCTACATTCTCAACCATGCATCAAACATGCATTTGCTAATAGATTCAGATGCTGATGGGAGTGTCATTCCCTTCTTGATCACTCATTTAAAATTACTCACATTGGAGTTCTGCAAGTCACAAATCTGACCTAGAATTCTTGTGGACTTTTCATGTCACTGATACCAACAACTCTATTCTGGGTGTGGCTCTTCTTCGTCATTTTGGCCTATTGCCCAATGTGCATGCTGTACCATCATGTATCATGTATGCATATTCCTTACTCTTTGGCCCCATTTAATCCACTGTTGCATATTCCCTTGACTTTTTTTCATCACGGGAGAACCATTTTCAACCAAATCTTTGTCTTACGCCAGATAGTAGAAAAAAGGTTGGAGCTTGGTGAAGAACTACACATGCTGTTCATCGACTTCAGAAAAGCAAATGATTGCATTCATCGGGAAAGTATGCTGAGGAGTCTGGAAGAGTTTGATTTTGGCAAGAAATTAGTAAGCCTCACGAAGGCGTGCCTCTTGGATATTACAGCAAAGGTAAAAATTGGAAGTAAGGTGACTGAAGCATTCAAAATAAATACTGGGCTGTGGAAAAGAGTTGGACTATCACTTGTTCTTTTCAATATCGCATTAGAGAAGGTAACATGAGAGAGGACATCTAATGAACTCAGAGGAGTCCAGATTGGGGATGTGAACATCAAGTACCTTGGATATGTCAATGATCTAGTGCTAGTATCTGCATCACAAGAAGAATTAGGTGAATGACAGACATTCTGGAAACAACTGCAAGGAAAATGGACTTTGAATCAATCGTGACAAGACAGAATCCATCGCTCTACACCATAGACATAATGGAACTCAAGAACCTCTTCCATCTTTACAGACAACTGAAAGTTCTTATCATCAAGTCAAGGAGTTCAAGTATCTGGGACATACAGTAAAATGGAAATACAGGCAAGACTAAAGGCAGCTAATCACTGTTACCATGACTTTAATGCTCTCATCAAAACCAAAAGTTTGTCAAGACATTTCAAATAAACATCTACAAAACATTCCTACAGCCAGTAGTACTATATGGATGTGCCACCTGGAGTATAACCAAACAAGATCTGAACAGACTGATGATATTTGAAAGGAAAGTCCTTTGCAAGATTTTTGGACCAGTGTACAATAATGAGAGTGAAAAATGGAGGATACATCACAATACAGAGTTATATGATATTTATAAAGAGCTGGACATTGTGGCTATAATGAAGACATGATGACTCCAGTGAGCAGGACATGTTGCTCAAATGCAGGACAACCGATGACTATAAACGGTACTCAACACCAAGCCAAGCCAATGGGCAGAAGGCCTGTGGGAAGATCCAGAACTCTATGGAGTGACTGCGTATCCAAAGACATTTTTAGAGAGTGGGATTGCTGGAAGCATGGCAGAAAAGAGCAGAAGGCAGGATGAAGTGAAGGAAAGCTACCAAAGCAGCACTTGTTCATTGGGCCTGATCGCGTAATGTAGGTAGTATTTTTTGCAACTCAGCTGAGTGTACATGTCTAACAGCTTTCTTCATCAGCTCCTTTGCTGATATTTTGATGCAATGCCAAGAGATGAAAGCACTTTGCACCAGCAGTGACATCCTACATCAGCAGATTGCTGATGCAACAGACAACCTGAATGTGCACTTCAAACATTTGAGAGCCTCTCCAACTATGGCTTCGTTACATCAATGACTCTGGTGCCTCTGCATCCTCTTCTCTTGCTCTATCAACTGCACTCGAATTTAATGACTTTGTTTTCTCCACCATTTCTTGTGATGTGTTAATTCTTACATTAAATGACTCTGCTCACTGTGTAGTGGGCATCTTTAAAAATACTTGTCATAGATTTCATACAACAGAAGGCCCCCTGTTCATCAAAAGGTTTGACATCTTACTGCAAACAAATTACACAACATGAAGGCTGTCATCCATGAGTTATTAGATGCAGCCAACATGTAACCTTTGCACAGTAACTGATCCTCATATATACATATGGTCCCTGAGAATGATGGCAGCTTTAAATTATGTGGAGACTTTCACAGACTTAATGTCCAATCAGGACTTTTCACAACCACTCAATGGTGCACAGCAATTCAGCATGATTGACTGCAGCAAGGCATATGATCAAATTCTAATACACCAAAATGATATTCCAAAGGCTGACATTATCACATTGTTCAACATTTATAACCACTGTTTCATCCCATATAGACTTAAAAGTACAGCCCAGACTTCATAATGGTTTACTGACTTATTTCCATCCCCTCAACAGTATACTCATTTCCTATCCCTCTGTCGAGGAACATGAAGGTTATTTATCATAATCTAGTATTGGGTAGTCCAGGTTGGAATTCAACAATGTAATAGGAACAGTTTACAACTCAATACAAAGACATGTGATGAGCTGTGTCAGGTAAAACTGCCCCACTCCCCTTCTTTCCCTTCCCATCCCTCATTCCCTCACTGCAGAGCATGAAAGACTACGTTTCATTGGCAGAAGACTTAGAAGATGCAGCAGCTCTACTAAAGAAACTGCCTACACAACACTTGTGTGTCGTACTTTGGAGTGTTGTTGCACATTGTGGGATCCCCACCAAGTGGGATTGACAGTCGATTTATAGAAAGTACAGAGGACACCTCATTTTGTATTGTCAAATATAGGGGAGAGAGTGACATGGAAATGATTCAAGAGTTGGGGTAGAAATCATTAAAAGAAAGGCATTACTCATTGCAACGAGATGTATTTGCGTAATTTCTTTTACCAACTTTCTCTTCTGAATGTGAACAGATTTTCTTAGCATCCACCTACTTAGGAAGACATGATTGTCAAAATAAAATAAGAGAAATCAGATCAAAAACAGAAAGATTTAGGTGTTCCTTTTTTTCATGATCTATTAGAGAATGGAACTGTAGAGAAACGACATAAAGGCAGTTTGATGAACCCTCTGTCATGCACTTCAATGTGGCTTGGAGAGTATTTATGTAGATGTAGATGTATGACTTATCATACAGAATCTCAGATGACCATACATCACTATTGATTTCAATACTACCTGGATGTTTAACTTCAGCTGTTTGAGCATTCCAGTCATAGATGTTGATATCTCATTTCTTTGCCAAATTCAAATATGGCTACTATGAAGTAGTGCAAGAAAATTAAAAGAAAATAGTTTCAGTTGCACTTCCGTATTAGCCTATTACATTGTGCATTGACACAAATTTCAAATCAAGAGGTAAGCAAGCAATTCTTTGTATCATAATAACTGAGGGAAATTAGTATGCCAAATTTAAACATGGCGGACAATATGGAAATGTGTGTAAAATATCTGAATGTGCAGTTCTATGTTCAGACACTAGAGTTATACATCCAGTTTGTATAGAGATCGCTGTACATCACCCATCACCACTCATGGCCTAAATTATGAGTAACATTTCCCTTCTGTTCCCTTTTTGTTCCCTCTTTTCCTACCTGATGAAGGAACAGAATTCCAAAAGGTAGTGTCCTTTTTGTCTGCATTATTTATTTATTTATTGTGGTATGACTTTCGGCAATACAGAACTAAGGTAAGTAATGGCCAGGCAATCTATCTCTTTTGAATAATGTATTATTTTATTTTTATGCTCTCTACAGAAGAGATACACGGGGAATTTAAAATTACTGATTCATTTCATATTGGAAACCTTTAATGCAATTTTATGAAAATGTTTCAATGAGCTATTTGGCATCTTCAAATTCCTGCCTATTCAGTTTCATATCTATCTATTCAGAAATTTATGTTATGCCTTCCTGACATTCAGACAAGCTCACAGACAAACTTACTACCATTTCCTGTGTGTGCTTGCTACCATTAATTAATTGAATCAAGGTCTCACACAATTGAGAAGGATTCTAATGTAGCGGTTACAGTTGCTTTGTAAGTAATCAATTTCAAAATGAAGGATTTCATTTATGAAATAAGCCCTAGTTTTTCCATTACTAACAACTGGGCCTATGCGACTATTCCACTTCATTAAAATACCACACAAAATATGTTAGAATGCCATGCATGTTTTTAGATATTATAAAGAGAATACAAGAAATTGTTTTGGGAATAATCACTGGAAATATAACACCCAATAGTTTTACAGTTACTATCAATCCTACTCCCAGCTACTTATAATGGTTTTTAGTACCCGAAAATACCAATATGAAGTTTGTGAAAAGAGAAACTTGCCCTTCAGCGTATTCTCTCTTCCCGTTGCCCACCTGGTCTCAACCTTCTGGCTCCTACCCATGCAACTGCACCCGTAGTAAAACCTGCCCTATGCACCCTTCCACCACCACTTACTCCAGTCCAGTAACCTGGAAGGTGTACACGATCAAGGGCAGAGCCACTTGTGATAGTACCTACGTGATTTACCAACTGACATGCCTGCACTATGAAGCGTTCTATTTGGGAATGACCAGCAACAACCTATCCATTCACATGAACAGTCACAGGCACACAGTGTCTGTTGGTAATGAGGATCACCCTGTGGCTAAACATGCCTTGGTGCACGGCCAGCACATCTTGGCGCAGTGTTACACCATCTGGGTTATCTGGATACTTCCCACTGACACCAACCTTTCACAGCATATTCTCTCTTCCCATTGCCCACTTGGTCTCAACCTCCACTTAATTCAAATTCCCACCCACCATCTTAACATCTTTGCCTCAGTTCTCTGGACAGAGCCTCTGCCTCAACTGTTATCTCTGTCCAACCTCTTTGCTTTCTAAAAATATCTACCTTGTTGTGTTAGCGTGTGTATGTATGTGTGTGTGTGTGTGTGTGTGTGTGTGTGTGCGCACTTGTTTGCCTGACTCATTTTCCAATTCCTTAAATCCCGTATCCTTCCCTTTCTCCCCTCCTTCCTTCCTCTTTTCCTGAAGAAGCTATCAGTGATGGCAAAAGCTTGTATGTGGGTTTGTGTGTGATTTTATTTTTGTCTGTCGACGGGCCTGTGCTTTGGGTAAGTAATCCAAAATAGAGGTTGTTTAACTTACCCAAAGCACAGCCTCATTGACAGACACAAAACACAAATAAAAACAAACACAAACACAGATTCAAGCTTTTGCAACCATTGGATGCTTCATCAGGAAATGAAGCGGCCAATAGTTGTGAAAGCTTGAATTCACAAATGAAGAAAATAAAAAAAGGGACAAAAAGGACAAGCTTTCGGAACACAGTTCCTTCTTCAGGTGGGAGAGAAGGGAAGAAAAAAGGATGGGAATAGAAGGGAGAGGTAATTCACAACCTAGGTCATGACCTGGGTTACATGATTGTAACTATAGCTTCAATACTACATAACTTTAACATAATGAATGTGATGTATACAATACTGGCATAAAAATGCCAGTTGCGAAAATGTGTTGTAAAATGTGTCCAAATGCGGAAGTTATTTCACCAATGCAGGAGATAATTTCATCTCAACAAATGCAGGTAATACTTCATAATACTTCACTGTATGTTTATAACAAGATCATTGCTTAATGCCTGTGACAACTTTCTCGCCAAAAATTTACAAGTGTGTCGTTCTTCTACCGTTAAGCGAAAAACTGAAGTAGATGAACACAAAAATACAGTAATAAAGTCCTCAATAATGGAGTTATAGATCTGAAACACACTGGACAATAAAAACAATACAATTATTGTGACTGAAGATGCCATTATTTTTATATACCCGTAACCTATACGGTACAGTCGCGGACAGCCCTTGACAAAATGTAGCTTAATAATGTAAATCTGGATGTATTGGTATGTATATAAAAATGATTGAATAGGCTATTGCAAGCAGCAAGAAACAATTAAGAAACAAAAATAATTCTAGATTGAAATACTTACTGTGAGAGGCCTTATTGTAGGAACTCGATAGCGATACATTGCTCGAACAAAGGACCGCACTGGGATGTGGAACACTTGCTCTTGCACTGGCATCGGCCCCTGTGCTGGAACTTGTACTTGACTAGGACCCTGGGCTTGGACATCAGTCATCCTCTCATCAGTTGTCCTGAGGTCAGAGCCACCCATTGCTCTCGGACACGTTGACCTTGGTTCCCCCACAATGCAGGCTTCCACTTGTTGGGTGTGCCTGCATTAAACCATTCACAAGATGTTTTAAACCAGAGATACTACATTTAACTGTTGCAATAGAATATACAGTACATTACTAATGAAACTTGTTTGCATTTAGAACAATTTTATTCATTTAATGTACGAAAATAAGTGAATTATTAGTGCTTAAACAATTGAAACCAGTGAAAAGGTTGTAGAGACAAATAGTCCATTTAATATCATGAAGGCCTTGTTTATAACTGAAACAATTTCTTCATCAATAGGAAGTTTAACAGAGATTCTGGATCAAGAGAGAGGATAGATATATAAAATGAATCATAAACAACATTTGTTTAAAACCATGAGAAAAGAAATGGAAAGTGATTCAAGAAGATAGTTGGAGAGTCAAACTATATCTTTAGTAATTGTTGACACAGAGACAGTATGGTATGTGATGCAACATATTGTAATAAAGATAGCAAAACCAACAATGATCAGTACAACATTTGAGTTACCACTGGGATAATATGAATTATGATATGGTAAACATTGTGGGTTGTCATACAACAAGCATCAGGAATCCATGAATCATGTTTCTGTTTCCATTACAGTAGCAATTGTGAGCTCATCTCAAGAAGACATAACTGGACTTATCATTATTTAAAGGTCAGAAACTGAAAAAGAAAAGGAAGTACATGGTGCATCTCTACTATGTTACAAGTATCAAATATAGTTCATCTGTGGGTTCTTGTTAGCTCTCCCAACATGAACCCAAATTTCATGAATTCTAAAGAGTCTTGATGATTTTCATTCTTTGGAGCAATGATTATCAGCCACTATGACAAAGCAGGACATACATCCTTCACTTGCTACGTCTCCTGTTGAGATGATAGTCCTTAAAGCAAGGTTCAGTGATTGAGTGATGTTAAAAATATCACTAAGAAAAGTTTATTTTTAATAATATCACCGGATATGGTACTTTACTCAATATGGAATTTCAGTAACAACAACTCACCATAAAGATGTTCACTGAGAGCCGGGGATGGGAGATGCAGCATTGAATGCAATGAAGGGAAGGGGTGGGAGAGGATAAAAAGAAGGTATAGAGGTATGTGTGGTGAGAGAGGGGAGATTGTTGTTTCAAATTCCGCCTTCCTCCCCACACAAACCTCTACACCTCCCTTTTATCCTCTTCTGCTCCTTATCTTCACTACATTTCACATCCTAGCCTCTAGGCTTAACAATCCATCGTACAATGTGGAACTTTCCAACCCCATCCTTACCCAGCATCCTTCCCCCTCCATTTCCCTCCTCACTCACTGAGAAAGATACTTGTAGTACTAGAGCAGCTGGAGACAGTGGTCGTGTGGATAGTTATGTCTAAGTGATTGTGTTAATGCATGCGTTTCTTTTTCTGATAAAGGACTTGGCAAAAAAATTGAGTTATGTGAATGTGATTGTCTATTTTATGTGCCTGTCAGTGGCTCAGTGAATGTCTTAGGTAAGTTGTTATCTATTCTCTGTTATTGACATTCCAATTAGATTTTCCATTGTTAAATTTTACTCAATGTGTATATATATAGTAGAACTATGTTACTGTTTGGTTTTGTACAGTAGTACTCAGCTGTGGTGGCCCTCGTGTCATGTTTCATGTGTATTTTCTACTGGTCTGGTCCTTCTCCAAAGGCTCATGACTGCCTTCTTTTCTAATTTGCAGCATCTTAATTTGTTTACATGAATTCCTTCTAATTTTATCTACGCTGGTCATTATTCCACGATTCAGAGTCTATTATTTCCATTGCTGGTGCATAACTGTTCTGTCTTTGGAGAGAATGTTTTTGGACAGTTCAAAAGCAAGCTTCAGTTATTTTCATCTCAATTTTGTAGGTCTTACCAAAGTATCTGGCAGTTTTAAGGTAACTGACCCACCTAACCATGTGTGGAATTTCTTCCTTTTATTGGTTACGTTGGAGTGTTTATTTATTATGTTGTCTCCACTTGCTGGGTAGTATCTCATAGATTTGACTCATTGTGGGGTTTAATGGTTGGTGTTACCGGCCTGGTTTTAAGGGCTAATCATTGTCAGCCAGATGTGTTCAAGACATTGTCGGGCTTGTGTGTTAGTTTACTCTATTGTGGCAACATGTGCACTGTGGTTTTCAATTTAAATTGATTAATGGCACCTTTTATTGTGATAATTGTTACTTAAGAATTCATGAAATCATGCCTACATGGTGCTTTTCCCTTTATAATCTTTGTAAATGTAATTAACAATTAGTGTATGAATTTTACCCACTGCTTGATAAATTTTAATTGGGTGGTAACTCTTTTAAAGTTGACACTTTGCCTTTTGAAATCTGTCAAAGATTGATTAGCAAATTAAGGCATGGGCTTCAACTGCTGATTGTTAAATTTTAAATTGGGCTTCACCCAATGCTCAATTTCATTTGTTTAAGAATTAACTTAAAGTTGGCACCTTCTGTTTTAAGATCTTTGTTAGATTAGTTAACAATTTAATGTACATGATTCAGATTTTAAGTGGGCATCACCCAACGATCAATTTTATTTGGTTATTTGTTTAAGAATTCATTTAAAGTAAGTGCTTTGCTTTTGAAATCTTTCTAACAATCAAGGTATGGGCTTCACCCACTGATTGTCAAATTTAGGATAGGGCTTCACCAAATAGTCAGTTTCTTTTGATAATTATTGTTTGAAAAATTACTTTAAGTTGGTATTTTACCTTTGAAGTCTCTGTCAGATTAATTAGCAATTAAGGTACAGGCCTCACCCACTGCTTGCAAGATTTAAGTTTTTAAATTGGGCTTAACCCACTGATTGCTTACCAAATTTTAAAATTTGAATGTGCATCATGATTATTTTTAATAAATACATTTCAAAGTGGTAATTATTGTAGTTTGGTTACCCACCAGTCATTCCACTCTTCTTAGGGCAATTTTGACATCTCATCTTGAAGAGTTTTAAGAAGAAACATTGCTGAATTTGATGTAATATCAGTCACCACCAATGGTATTTGCAGGATTTAGTGAACTCTGCAGTGTGTTTGAACAAATGCAATATGTTCAAGACAATAACAAAAATTCCAAAGTATCCTCCTTGGTTTTGTCCAACTTTTCCTTCAGGAATAAAAGGAATTTAGCTTACAGATCTATTTTATGCCTATCACCAAATTTTCTGAGTATGGAAGCACAGAATGAAAAAACATCTAGACAGGATCATCAGGTGCTGAGTACAGGTGCCTCTCTATTTAAGTGATGGAAATAGCTATGTGTTTGATGCTTAGTGCCAATCTCAGTGTGGACAACTTCCAGTCATGATGAGGACAACCCCTAATAGATCTCAAGTGTCTTCTTGAGAATGGAAAATGGGAGGATCATCTTCCACCATTAAAAACAATTTAGATATTTTATTTGTATTTTATTCAGATAAATATATGATTTAAAATGTATAAAATGTAAAATGACCTGTGACTACATTTTTCACTGCAAACTGTACATATTATAAATGTTGTTGAAATTTGCAGAAAACATGGGCACACCTCTAAATCTGCATATTATAAAAGACAATCAAGCAGACTTATGAGATGGAAATATCGTGATTGGACAAAAAGAGAGTGACAGCTGGAATGTGTCTGCATGGAAAAATTCTTTCATAAAGAAATTCAAAATGTTAAAGTACTGAGAGGGACAGTCACAGGTTCAGATCGTTACTGTATTTGGTCAAAATCAAATTCATCCCATTAATGCAGAAGGAAAAAAATATATAAATTAATCAAAATGGACAAAGGAAAACAATAGTAACAGATAAACCTGAGGTATATCAATCAGGTCAAAATCAACATGATCTTTACAGGTGTATTTTTCCCCCAGAAGTGTAATTTACACATTATTGTTCTTTCAATGCTTAGAGAATCTAAAAGTAAAAATAATGGCATACTTACTGAAAATGCAACTCAATGTAGTTATCAGACAAATATTTACTCAGTGGTATTATGTAAGTGTGGTTCCATGCTCTCAAGTCATTAGAAAAAAGGTCAGCATTTTCATAAAGGAATGCTGGTGTCAATGTCTGATTGAAGTTGCTCCCCACTAGACTTATAGTGGGCTGTTCTGTCTCTGAAATTAAAAAAAAAAATCTAAAATTAAACTAATGCAAAAAAAAAAAAAAAAAAAAAAAAAAAAAAAAAAAAAAAAAAAAGACAATTATTAGTTATAAAATAAAATGATATGGGTTCTACAAAGAATTATTTCCTTTTCTAAACTTTAACTCACAGGACTACATTTTGACAACTACCTAAAATTGTATTTTATCTTCTATATCTTGTTGTTCCTGGCTATTACAGACACTTTCCTTTCTTTTAAGATCTGTGGGACATTTACTTTGCTACCACAATCATCCAAGCCTCAGCATCTAATATTTCTCTTTCTCAGTATATTCCCTCATTACCCTCCCCTCCTTTCTTTTAAGATCTGTGGGACATTTACTTTGCTACCACAATCATCCAAGCCTCAGCATCTAATATTTCTCTTTCTCAGTATATTCCCTCATTACCCTCCCATCCTCCCCCCCCCCCACACACACACACATACCACATTATTTTATGCCTCTCACCAACCCCTAATTTCATTTTCCAGTTGTCACAAGTACACTGCGTTACCATGAAACATTAAATGAAACAGGAGTCAATTACAGACATCCATTTGTCACTTGCATGAACTTTACTATCCCTGCAGCAATTCTGTTTTATAAATGCACCTTATTTAAACCTCTGACTACTCAGTCTGGTAGTTTCAGGATACAGGTATTTAATTTCAGAAAACTGGGTATCTATGAACTTATTGTTAAGCTAATAATTTTTTACACTGAGAATGATATTTTATGCTTATATGAATCTGTCAGGAAGTTTCAATTTTTCTATGTCACTGAGGAAGTACTGCAGTAATTATGCTGTACTCAATATTTTAATTAAAAGCAGTGTAAATCACAATAAATTATTCATATTTAATTATGGTAACCAGTTTTGGTCTATACAGCCATTGTCATGGATTTGGCCTGAAGATGAATATTTAAGCTGCAGCCAGTTACCAGAAATACAAATATATAATGTATTGCCATCTGGGCTGGTGATTATTGACAAACTTATGGTTTAGACTAAATAATAAGGGAAACATAAATAACAGCTCTACAAAATTAAATTATAAGTAAATCACAAGAGCAAAGAAAAAACTTCTACTGGACAATGTGTGGCAGACATAAAAATGAATTATAGATAACACAAGCTTTCTATCTTTCAGATTGATAAGTTGCTGATTTCTTTACAATTCTGTCTTGCTTCACATGGGTGATTTTTTCAGTTAGTGTACAATTATTTCATTGCCACCATTCCTTCATACTTATTTACCAAAGAACAAACTACTGCTCCTGAATTTGATAATGGTGACATTTGTTCACAACCTCTGTATCTTGCCAACTGATAAAAATAAGTTCCTTTCACTTTAACAATTCAGCATTATTAGAATTAGTACTTCCAACAAATATCTTATAAAATTTTCTTACCAGCAGTAACTTCATTCAGGTAATCTGCCTCTCTTTGATTCCGCTTGGCAGGTTTAGGTTTACTTCCCTGCAAGTAAGAGATTATAAATTTGTATGTATATATATACTTTAATTGTTTGGTTTCAAACATGATAAATGGAATCAACATAATATAAACTAATGAAAAAGCACAGTTTGACTTATTTTGAAAATAGAATTTCTTCCATTCTTTTGAAATGGAGTCAGTATATAGGAGTATACTTTCACTATTATTGTTTTAAGAATTTACCTTCCAAGGCAATACACCTTAAGTAAATATTGTGCAAATTTAACAAAAGTGAGGAATCGTTGAATTTTATACTATTTGCTGTATTTATTCTGTTGGCTGAGTTTCCTACTTCTGAATCAGAAGAAAGAGGCAAATTTACAATGGCTAGTATTTTGTGTCTCATCTAACAATTCCATCTATCAACACTAGTTATAGCACCATGGAAGCCAATATGCAGGAAATGTTTTATTATACTGTCAGTTTGTTTTGGTATGACTGATGCAATTCCTGATGTTTTGCAGATACAACCTTCAACTCTTTGCTTTCATAAAGCATTTAAGTATTTGTTCTCTTGTTGTCACTTCTGCCAAGTAGTTATAATCAAACTGACAGTGTTCTGAGTGCTGCTGCAGTGCAGGCTGATACGCTACAGTATGTGGGGTAAGTTCAGCGTTATGTCATCTCAGGAATCTGGGTAACCGAGGGTGGAAATGATGGGACGACCAATACTGTTCCATCAACTCCATGACCACAATGACATTGAAATGGAGACTGGCACACAAAAGGCAAAAATACTAAATGCCTTCTTCCAAAGCTGTTTCACAGAGGAAGATTGCACTGTAGTTCCTCCTCCAAACCATCACACAAACTACAAAATGGCAGATATTGAAAGAAGTGTCAAGGGAATAAAAAGCAAATGAAATCATTCACCAGAGAAAAGGCCACTAGGCCTGACGACATACCAATTCAATTTTACATGTAGTTTGTTAGGGAAATTGTCTCCTTTCCAACAGCAGTGTACCGAAGATCTCTAGAGGAGTGAAGCATTCCTAAGGATTAGAAAAGTGCAGGTCATTCCCATTTACAAGAAAAGTCATCAATCAGATGTGCAAAATTATAGTCTTATATCTCGGACAGCAGTCAGTTGCAGAATTATGTTATTTCTGGAGACCACAAGTCTCCTTTGTAGAATCAACATGATTTCTGAAAGCAGTAATCAAGTGAAAAACAACTTGTGCTATTCATCCATGATATCCGGAGGGCAGTAAATACATGATCCCAGTTAGATGCTGTGTTTATTGACTTCTGCAAGGCATTTAGTACCTTTCTACATCATAGAGTGATGAACAAAGAGCATGCGTATGAAATACTAGACCAGCTTTGAAATGGGATTAAGGTGTTTCCAGCTAACTGCATGCGGAATGATATTCTCAATGGAGGGAGGTCTTCAGACATTAAGGGGATCTCAGATGTGCCTCATGGGAGTGTTCTAGGACGGTTGCTCTTCAAGAAGTCACAACACTGTGAAAGGTTAGCGAAATGCAGGATGATCTGAAGCAACCATAAAAAATCAATCGTAGGTAAGGCAGATGCCAGACAGATTCATTGGAAGAATCTTCAGAAAGTGTTGTCCATCAAAACAGGAAATATTTACAAAACTCTCATTCAGCCAGTACTTGCTCATCAGTGTGGGATCTGTACCGTGTATTGTTAATAGAAGAGTGCTGCACACTTCATTACAAGATAATTTAGTAAGGGTAAAAGCATTATGGAGATGATTAGGAAAGTTCAGTGGCAGATACTGCAAAAGAGGCACTGTGAATTGCAGTATGGGCTTCTGTCAAAGTTCTGAGAGCATAAGTTGCAGGAAGAGTCAACCGATATATTGATTCCTTGTACATACATCTTGAAATGGGACCACAAGGATAAAATTAGAAAGATTGGGGCCCATATGAAAGGATACCGGCAATCATTTTTCCTACAAACCATACGTGACTGGAATGGAAGGAAGTGCCAACGGTACGAAAAGTACTCTTCACCACACACCATGAAGTGGCACTGCCACAGGGGGGGGGGGGGGGGGGTAAGGGAGGGGGCCTAATGGGGCTGAAACTCCCACCCCTCCAGCACTTCCCAAACTTTTTTACTGTTTTCATATTTGTTTTATTTTTATTTATTTATTTTTTTTTTTTTTTTAACAGTTTGGCACCAGAAATTTGAAATAGTACAAATGAAATAAATCACAAAGTAACTATAATTTGACAAGCACAAGTGAACATGACAATGGTTCACCAATGTGATGCCACCACTGAGAATGTGTGCTGCTATTACTTTGACTGTTTTTAATGCCTCTGTGACCAGCTTTGATGCAGCCACAATTCTTACTGCTATGCTGAAGTTACGAGCCAATTGTTAATATGTGGTGACCCACTGCTTAGCAGGTCAGTGGCACCACCAAGAGGAATCTTATGAACAACAATGGTAGTGAGAATTAAGACAGTTTTTTGGAACACCTAAATTCAATCCACCCAATATTCAGTTCACTGTGGAGGTGGAAAAGAATGGCTGTCTTCCTTTCCTTGATGTATTGGTCAGAGGGAAGGTTGATGGTACATTGGGATATTCTGTTTATAGGAAGCCTATTCACATTGATTTGTATCTGAGAGCTGATAGTTATCACCATACAGCTCAGCATGAAGGAGTACTTTGTACCTTGGTTCACAGGGCCCATGTCATTTCAGACTCTGAAAGTTTGTCAGCTGAGTTGTCCCATCTTGAGGTCACCTTTTGTTAGAATGGTTTTGAGACAGCCTACTGTGCAATGGGTGAGTGACGATAGTAATGAAGTAGCACCTAAATCAATGGACTTTTTGCCTTACGTAGGAAGCATTTCCAACAAGATGGTCATATTTTGCGGAAATATGAGGTGAAATGTGTTTTTCGACCACCTTCTAAGATAAAGGCCCTGTTGGAGTTCATAACCTTGGTTTGCGTAAGGCAGGTGTATATCATATTCCTTGCAGTTGTGGCATTTCATATATTGATCAGACAATCAAGACTGTGGAAGACCGGTGTATTGAACACAAACATTACATGTGCTTACAATAACTAAACAAATCCGCTGTTGCAGAACACTGTCTTGGCACCAGTCATCCTATGCAATACAACACCATGGATATTCTGGCATGCACTTCCACCTACTGGGATAGTGTTGTTAAGGAAGCTGTTGAAATTAAACTAGCAAGCGACCTTATAAACAGAGATGGTGGTTTTTCTTTAAATTCTGCTGGGAATCCGGCACTGTCTCTCATCAAAAAACAGAGGGACAGAATTAATGCTGCCTCACCTGTTGATTAATAATCACTATCGATATTTTTGATGTTTAGTCATCTTTCATTGTGTTGACTCTGCAGTGACTTGACTTGTACTGTGTGTGTTATCCTCCTTGTTTACCCTTTGTAAACCGAGGTATTAAATATGCTTGCATATCGCTTCCTTGAGAGCTGTTGTGCCTTGAGAATGGCAGGGTTTCCTCCTGTTGAAATATCGGCAGTTGTCGATGACATCACTCGGCAGCTTACCCATAGTTGTTTGAACAATAATGTTATTTTAGTTCAATTATTACACATATTCTGTCGTTAACCTGTAAAGACTTTTCTCTTTGGCTAGTAACACAGAAGCTGCTTAATTATTTTATGAGCTGATAATATATACTACATTTCCACCACACTGTTCCTCATCACTTTCAAATTAATGCAAGCCTACTAATTTTATTTATTGTACAGTTGTTTTCGTAGAAGTGTAAAATAAGTTTTAGATTAATAAATTTAATAGGCTTTATTTTTTTAAAAAATGCCCCCCCCCCCCCCCAGGACCAAATCCTGGCTGCGCCACTGTGCTTACAGAGAATGTATATAGATGAAGAAGGGATCTTACACAATTCTGCACATACCAAGTGCTGGTCAGCATTCCCTACATAAACAGGAGAGCTGTAGCTTATTGCACCCCAGACCATAAGGCCTGGGCTGAGGTCAATGTCTCTTGGATGAATCCACTCTACAAGACATTGCTCACCAGGTCTACATTGTAGACCCCCTATAGTTCAATATCTGTGCTTTGCTAATAGTAAGATTAACAGGGAGAGCAGCCACTACATGCAACTAACAGAGTACTCCCACTTGTAATGATGAGAAACACTTCGAAGAAACTACTTTGGGAGTTGAGAGGAGGAGAAAGAGAATGAAAACAAATGTCATTACTCTCAGAAAGTACTATACTGGAATACTTGTCATAGCAAAGTAAGTTGTGGTGAGAAAGTTATATAGAGATGGTAATGTGAATATTTGACACCCTTTCTTCTGTTTGGTCTGAAGGCATTGTCTTTGGCCAACAAAATGAAATGTGCTGGATAATAGCATGTTTCTCAGTGTGGCAACACTTAGCAGACTGACTATTTTTGTATGAGCAAGATTATGCTACTATCCACAAAGCAATTAATGTATGATGTGGTTTGAAGAAGATTAAGTGGCTTTATTGTACTGGGTAAATCAGTACTTTAGTATAAACCTGATCAGCTTCAGTTGCTTGCTAATTTTATTGTTATGGAATACTGGCAAATATATGCACAGTGCTTCTTTTTGTTTAACTAAACAGAGAGGGAAAATCTTTCCTGGAGCAGAATACAGTTCAAAATAGTGTCAATATAAAGCTAAACTATTTAAGAAATCAAATAAAGTTGAACAAAACATAGAAGGGGAGTTTTTTAAACAGCTAATCTTTTACAAGAGATTTAGTTATCCTTAAGCTGCATTAAGATGTTTTACTTCTGCATTCTACTGTCTGAATAACTTGCTTCTTCAACACACCAAATGCTCTTTGTCCAGCAGTAAGTTATTACTCATGAAAAACATGTACCCAAAAAATGTGACTAACTGTTGTTATTCTGAAACAGTCATATTTGTTTCATTTTAGTAATTATTGTTTTTACTACAAGTTGAGGTCTATTATTTCAAAATTACTATTATTTACTAATGAATTTTTGTGCAAGTGTGAGGCAAAGTTTTCCATTGATGGGTGTTCTTTTCTTAGGGAGCTTAAGAAAAAACTTAAAAATATGCAAAAGCACAAAGCATTATGAGACTGTCACATTTACCATGAGGTGCACCAATAAAATCTTCCTCAGTACCATAACATCACAGCTGATCTTAACATTTAGTACTATCTCCCAATTTTCAATCATTGAAATGACTGAGTGACCACTGTTCATCTAGAGTTTAAATTCAAGTAAATAACATCGACTCCCATTAAGCAGTTACTCCAAAGTGCACCCATAAACTGTCCTTATGACTCCACAAATTTCCTTTGTAATTTTTAGTATAGCATTAGTGTGTTGGTAAGACTGTAAGATAGATCCAAATTCACTTATTTATGGCAAAGGCCATATTTGTATTATGCCAATATACTGAACATTATAAGAGGTCTGTTAAAAAAATTCTGGAACTTTGTAGACAAATTTTTTCTATGCTTACCTTATACTTATTGTGCATGGCCTCCTTGAAATAAGTCTCCTCCAGAATAGATATACTGTTTCCAACACCATTTCCACTACCAGAAGCAGTCTTGCTACACCCCCTCGCTAGATTGTGCAAATTGCTGTCTGTGAATTTTCTTTTATCACAAAAGTCTTAATCATTTCAACAGCATTTTCAACTTTGGAAATAAAAAACACTCTGCAAGGGACAGATTTGGAGAGTACAGAGGATGACACTTTTCACAGTTTGCAAGGCTATGCTCTTTCTGGTCTTGACTCATGAGCTATGAGTCAAACTTGGAAGATTCTGTATAATTTTATGACATGATCCAACTGAAATGTTACACTCTTCTGGAATGTAATGGGCAGCCAGTCTCTGATCAGAATTCACAAATCCTCAGATGATCTTTGTGAATAAATGGCAAAGGGCATCCTGAATAAGGGTCATAATTAACTTCCATACAGCCATTTTTTAAGTGCATGAACCATTTGTAACACTGAGTATGGCTTAAGCACTCATCACCATAGGTTTCCTGCATATTTACAGTCTTCCTGTAAATGTTTTCTTGAGGGTCATGCAAAATTTATTGTAGACATTTTGCCCCTCTTATCTACCATATCAAAATTCACAAACTATGTGATACAATGTTCTGCTCAACAGAGTGCTGAACAGTAACTAACAGACATACAATAATTAAACTTCTGGCAGTTACACATTCAACACAGGTGTGTGCAGGGATGCCAACTTCATTTCACTCCATCACTCCATTGGCATGAAATTACATATGTTCCAGAATTTTTTGAATAGACCTCGTACATAACAGGCAATGAAAAAGTTTCCATTTGAGAGTGTTTCTGCGGTGTATATAACATAGTGGACACCAATGCGCCATTATGAGATTACAAGAACCACCATCCAGGTAAGGAATTGGTGTGTCATCTGTGTCTTTCCAATGTGTGGGTTGTAAATATGAAAATGTGGACTATGGTAGTGTTATTATCAAATGAGTCCAAACAGGATCAATGTGCAGTCATTCTTTTCTTGGCTGCCAAAGGACAAACATGGCAAACATCCAGCAGACAATAAAGAATGTGTATAGGGTGGAACAACTATTGAAAACCACCCTGGAATGGTGCACCAACTTCCATACTGGTCACAATTCAACACAAAATGCCAATCAATCTGGGAGGCCAGCCTCAAAAAATCACAAGAGAGCAGTTGATGATGGGATCTGGGCTGACTGGTACATATATTCATTAATGGGCTACTAAAATATCTGAACATCAGCTTTGATACGATGCAACACATTACCTATCAGGGGTTTGGCTACAGTGAGGACTGCAGTCAGTGGATAGCCTGAATGTTGAATGCCAAACAAAATGCAAACCAGATGGTTGTTTGCCTGAAGTAGCCGGTATTTTTCACTGTTGACGTGAACATGTTCCTTGAGCACATTGTTGCAGGAGATGAAAGCTGACAAAATCACTCCAAAGGGGTCGTTTACTGACGACCATTGCTTATTGATTTAATAGAACTATATGTCTCCATTGCTGGGGGGACATAATGTGACTTGCTGGAAAAATATGGAATGCAATTAAGATGAAATGTGCAGTAATACTGTGACAAGGGGTGTTACAGCTTCTTGACAATTTTGACTTAAATAGACACTTGAGTACTCATTCTATAGTCCTGATCCCTCTCCATGTGATTAGCTTGCCTTCAGTTCTTTAATGAAGTCTCGAAGTTTACAGTGATTTTCACCTGATTGGCATACCAACACTGGATTGTGCAGGCTTCAAGTGGAGGCTTTTTGATTTTTCCTTTTAGTATTATATTCCAACAAAGGCCTAAATCTCCCAGCATGCTCTTCTGTTTTGTAGCTTTCTTCAAATATGTTTAAGTATAGCATAGTAATTAGAAGTAAGTATGAATATTAATTCTAATTCAAGTTTGGAGACATTAGTAAGTTAGTCAATATGTATTAGAGAAAAATCATCAATTACATTGACATTTGATGCAGATTTTTACCTATTCTACAAAAACCTGTTTTTAACTTATAATGTGTAAAGGTTTACCTCTTTCTCCATAGAGCTCAGTGTAGATTCTTGAGATGGTGTTGAATGTGTACTTTTAGCCATCTTCGGGTGAATAATGGGAACAGTAGCTGCAGTTTCTGTGACAAATGGTTTAATGGTGTGGTCAAAATGCACTGAAACATAACATTTTTAGGATCAATTAAAGGATGTTATGACTATTATTAATAATAATAACAATGGAAGGTCCAGTAAGGAATGTTACTAATAATACATAGATAGGAAACAACTCATCATAAAGACGAATGTTGAGCTGCCGACAGACACAAATAAAAGACAAACACAATCACAAATCTAAATTTTTGTCCCTGGCCTTCCTCAGAAAGAGAACACTCATCCACACAATCACTCAGGTACACTCATCCACACATGTCAGCCACCTCTGGCCCCCTAAAACAGTCTCATTCACGGCAAGAAGAAGGGATGGGAGGAGCGAGGGGGAAGGAGCGGAGGAGGGGAGGAAAGTGGAGAGGGAAGATAAGGGTGGGGATACAACAAGTAGAGATGGTGTCAGGCGAAAAATTAGATGCAATATGAAAAAGAGGGGTGTGTTTGCATCTGTGTGAATGTATGGGTGTGTGTGTATTTGTTCACCATCCTTTTCTTCCCCCAAGGTAAGTCTTTCCTCTCCCGGGATTGGAATGGCTCCTTATCCCCTTCCTTAAAACCCTCATCATTTCCTTTTCCCTCTCCTTCCCGTCTGCCTGAAGAAGCAACTGGGTTGCGAAAGCTTGCGTTTGTGTGTCTGTGTGTATTTATTTATTTATTTGTGATCTTGTCACACCTGTGCTCCTTCGCCTGGTGAGTAATCTTTGTCTAAATTCCTAAGAGGAAAATTACAGAGGGAAACTTTCCCGGTGGGATAAGTAAAAATAAAAATAGAAAAGAGATGACTTACCAAAAGGACCTCGATCGCCTGAAATCCTTACCCAGCCTGTTACCTCCTGAAACCATCCTTGTAACCATTGATGCCACCTCCTTATACACAAATATCCCACATGCCCAGGGCCTCGCTGCGATGGAGTATTTCCTTTCACGCCGACCACCCACTTCCCTACCTAAAACCTCTTTCCTTAATACCCTAGCCAGCTTCATCCTAACCCACAACTTCTTCACCTTTGAGGGCCGGACATACCAACAACTAAAGGGAACAGCCATGGGAACCAGGATGGCCCCCTCGTACGCAAACTTATTTATGGGACGCTTAGAGGAAGCCTTCCTGGAAACCCAAGCCTGTCAACCCAAAGTTTGGTACAGATTCATTGACGACATCTTCATAATCTGGACCAACAGTGAAGAAGAACTCCAGAATTTCCTCTCCAACCTCAACTCCTTTGGTCCCATCAAATTCACCTGGTCCTACTCCAAATCCCATGCCACTTTCCTTGATGTCGACCTCCATCTGTCCAACGGCCAACTTCACACATCCGTCCACATCAAACCTACCAACAAACAACAGTACCTCCATTATGACAGCTGCCATCCATTCCATATCAAACGTTCCCTTCCCTACAGCTTAGGTCTTCGTGGCAAAAGAGTCTGCTCCAGTCCCGAATCCCTGAACCAGTACACCAATAACCTAATAACAGCCTTCACATCCCGCAGCTATCCTCCTGATCTGGTTCAGAAGCAAATTACCAGAGCCACCTCCTCATTCCTCCAAATCCAGAACCTTCCACCGAAGAATCCCAGAAGTGCCCCTTTTGTCACCAGATACTTTCCGGGACTGGAGCGGACTCTGAATGTGGCTCTCCAGCAGGGATACGACTTCCTTAAATCCTGCCCTGAAATGAGATCCATCCTTAATGACATCCTTCCCACTCCACCAAGAGTGTCTTTCCGCCGCCCACCTAACCTTCGTAACCTCCTAGTCCATCCTTATGAAACCCCCAAACCACCTTCCCTACCCTCTGGCTCCTACCCATGCAACCGCCCCCGTTGTAAAACCTGCCCTATGCACCCTTCCACCACCACTTACTCCAGTCCAGTAACCCGGAAGGTGTACACGATCAAGGGCAGAGCCACTTGCGATAGCACCCACGTGATTTACCAACTAACATGCCTGCACTGTGAAGCGTTCTATGTGGGAATGACCAGCAACAAACTGTCCATTCGCATGAACGGTCACAGGCAGACAGTGTTTGTTGGTAATGAGGATCACCCTGTGGCTAAACATGCCTTGGTGCACGGCCAGCACATCTTGGCGCAGTGTTACACCGTCCGGGTTATCTGGATACTACCCACCGACACCAATTTTTCAGAACTCCGGAGATGGGAACTTGCCCTTCAGCTTATTCTTTCCTCCCGTTGCCCACCTGGTCTCAATCTCCGCTAACTCAAATTCCCGCCCACTATCTTTAGCATCTTTGCCTGGGTTCTGTGGACAGAGCCTCTGCCTCAATTGGTATCTCTGTCCAACTTCTTTGCTTTTCACAAATGTCTGTCTAGGTGTGTTTGCGTTGCGATATGTCCGAGTGTGTGTGTATTTGTTTACCTTCCTTTTTTTCCCCTAAGGTAAGTCCTTCCACTCCT